>CM035429.1:56576269-56791269 GCA_020310875.1 Ceratopteris richardii
AAACATCTGGTCAAGGGGGTGAAAGTTTGGCGTCAATGGGCGGCGTTGTAGGAAGATGAACTAGCAGAGATGGCGGATGAAGCTTGGTGGAAAACGATAGAGCTCTGCGAGGATGCCATTAAAGCTGCAACATCTACGTCAACCAACCAATAGTTCCTACTAGTGGTAGCGCATATTTTCCTGTCGGTTACTTTTCCAATCATCGAGCATTTCTCCAACTCTTCTGCAATTACCATGCAATGATTACGAAAAGAAAAGGAATTGATCATAGAGCTAAAGGTGTGCTATCAAAGCCAACAAACAGAAGCGCAGTCATGGTTGATTTGCTGATGACGAAGCGTTCTAACGACGGAGCTATGACGGAGAACACAAGCTAGCTGCAGAGCAATCTTCTACCGACGGAGCTTTGACGGAGAACTCGTCAGTGGCGACAGAGGAAGCTGACACACTGGTTTGTCTGGAGAGCGACGGAGCGTAGTTGCTCCTTTTCAGCAGCAGGGGGAAGTCGTGCCTTCAGGGGTCTGTCAGTCGGGTTGTCTATCCATCGTGACCGACGGACTGTCAGTCGTGTTCTCTATCCTTCGCGATCGACACAGAACTAAGCGGGCAGCAGAAACTCGGGCTGTCAATCGCGTTCTCTCTCCTTTGCGATCGACGCGGAACTAGGCGGGCGCGCGATTGACGGCGAACCAGGCAGGTTGCTTTGTGACGAGGTACTTCAGGCCTATGTCCCGACTCCCGACCGTCTGCAAACTTATCGGGAACTGGGGCTCATTGGCCGGGGACGATTGACTGGTAGCCTGTAGAGCTTAGCGAATCACGTTTATCTGAGCCTTGGGCTTCGCGCTTGATTGGGCTTCCCGTCCGTCTGGGTTTGACGATTGTTTGGCTGGGCTTCCCATTAACATACAAATTGAATTTTATCTCACTTCACTTATTATGCGGCCGTCCTATGTCCCATTCGCCTGCGTCCATCAAAAAGCATATCTTCAAATCGATATATAAAAAGAAAAGTTCCCTTCGCGTGGGGGCCGCTGCATGGCTTCTTTCAAACAAAAACAAGGCTTTCAAGCTTAAAGTTAAAGATCTGGCAAAGCGGGGTTCAATTATCAATTAGTTGCGGGGTTCAATTAACAATTTGCCATGAACAATGTGGCTCCCCCTCAGTCCGTGTCCCCCCTTGAGATGGAGTCCGTCCCAGTGGACGTCGTGCCCCCAAAGGTCTCTTTATGCAAGGAGTCTGTGGCGGCAAAGCAAGAAGAACTGAAGAAAACTTGCCTAATCGGTCAAATGTTTGGCCCTAGGCCCCCTCTTGAAAGTGTGAGAACTTGGCTTCGCAAGGAGTGGTTCCCACGTGGCCTAATTGTGTCCAAATGTCAATTCCTGCCGGCGAATCACCTGCTTCTAGTATTTGAGAACGAAGAGATGGCTTTCCAAGCCCTGCAAGCCGGCTCCTGGCAAGTGGGCTGGTCCACCCTTTGCCTTTTTAAGTGGACCCCAGACTTTGTCCCGAACAGATCAAAGCCTCTTCGTTACCCGCTTTGGGTAGAGCTTCCCAATCTGCCTTTCTTCATGTATGGATTTCTTCGTGAAATCGTCTCACCGATCGGTCGCCCGATGGCTGCAAGATAGGATGTTGGGGGGTTAATCTACGATGGTGCTAAACATTCTTTCAATGCAAGATGGCATCCACAGATCTGTGTTGAAACAGACCTGAACCAGGTCCTTCCCTCGAAGATCTCCATAAACTGTGGAGATGGTAAGACCTGGACACAAGAGGTTACTTACAAGAATTTGCCAAACGCGTGCTTCCGGTGCGGGCATCAAGGTCATAGGATCAAAGACTGCCCCTTGAAGAAAAGTACCAATAAAAACAAGCTTAAACCAGATGGGACCCTAGACCCTCTCCCCCAAGATGACACTCGGGGTCATCCCCCTCCAATGGAGGAAGAAGAGGGAACTCGCGTTGCTGAGACGGATTCAGAAGGATTCACTGAAGTGAGACGCAGGAGGAAAGTTAGCCCTCGAAGATCAACAGCAAGGAATACTACGACAGTTGCCCCCTCGAATAACATATACAGTAACCTAGAAAAAGAGATTAATGAGGTCAACTTCTCAGGGGACAACCACTTTGAAGAAGACCCCACTGATAATACCCTTGGGTGCTCTACCAGCAAAGAAGACAACCAAGAAGGTTATCCCACGAGTAAAGAGGAAGGCTTCACTACCAGCAATGAAGACAACCCAGACAACGAAAGCTCCTCTCTAGGTCCTACCCTCCCGGTATGCTTTCCAAGATTACCGCAACAAAAGTCAAAGCTTAAAGGAAAACAACCTTCCGGTATGCCTTGGAAGAGCCCCCTCAAGAGTAGGATCCTTAGTCAAGAAGTAGGGAGGAAAAAAGAAGACCACAAGAAGAAAAAAGATCGGGTCCCTCCCCTCAAAGAGGGCAACCATCATCAATGAAATTCACATCTCTAAATGTCAGGGGTCTATCTGACCCGTCAAGAGCTTCGATTCTTGGCCAATGGTTCAAAGACAAGTGCTTCACCCCTGACTTTATTTGCTTACAAGAGATTAAAATCGACGGAGAGGATCTACAAAAACGGCTTAAATGCATTTCTCCGAACCACCTTTGGTTCTCCACTTCTCACCCTAGAGGGACGGGGGGTGCTTCTATCGGCATTAGTCACTCCTTGTCTGGCAATGTGACCTCGACTTTTGAAGGTCGGAATCATCGTTGGATTGCTGCCTCTTTCGGGTTCCCTTTCCAGTTCACTGTGGTCTCAATTTATGCCCCTAATGGTGAAGCAGATAGAATGGATACTTGGGCTTTCCCTCGACTCCCTTTCACACAATGTTCTGATTTGTGGGGACTTCAACATGGTTGAGTTTCCTGAGGACCGATGGAATAGCAAAGGAAAAATTATTGACGGTCAGGAGAAAGAGATATGGGATAAAATCAAGCTCCATCTCGACCTGGTTGAGGTGAAAGACATGAAGGGGTTCTCCTGGTCAAATCTCCAGTCGGGGGACTCTTTGAGGACAGCAAGACTTGATAGATGCTACATCGATCAGAACACCATCCTTCAGTGGGGTATTCCTTCGATTTCCCAACACATGGACCTGACTATCTCATACCACTATCTGATTACTCTGTCTTTCAAACCGATTCCCATGCTCCAGAAAGCTCCTTGGTTTCATGCTTGTCAGACATCGTTTTCCCTCCCCTCTGTCCACCAAGAAATTTCTGAGGTGTGGACAGAAGCCTTTGCTTACTGTAATGAACCGGCTAAGTGTTGGAGAAGCGCAGTAGAAAGGACTCGAAAAATTCTAATCAGGACTCAAAAGGCTATAAGAGAAATCCGAAAAAAAAGAAGAGAAACGGTGTACCGGAGGCTCTCACGTCTTGAAGAAGAGGTGAACAAAGGTAAGCTACATTGCCAACAAGGTCTTTTGAAAATCAGGGGAAGACTAAGGTTAGAGGAGGAGGTTCAAAGGAAAAATCTTCAAATTTTCTTCAAAGATTGGTGGGCAGGGAAGGCCGACAAACCAACGAAAGAGATGTGTAACATCCTCAAAAGGAAACAAGCTAGGGAATCCATCCCCCTAATGGTTGATAACAATGGAACTGAATGTTGCACGGAAGTGGAGAATAGATCTATCATCGTCGAACACTTTACCAATCTTCTCGGGGTCTCGACTCCTCTTTCCCCCCACAGGCGCGAATCCATGGCAACCATCTCAAGGGTTGCTCAAACCAGAATCCCACAGAACTTGATTGCTCTACTAGATGCTAACATCTCCGAGAATGAAATTATCGAGGTTATTGATGCCCTTCCTAATGGGAAAAGTCCGGGTCCGGATGGCCTTACCAATGAGTTTTTCAAGTCCTTCAAACATCAAGTGGCCACCCCACTGCGCCTCGTGTGGCAAGAGGCTCTCTCTTTCGGTGCCCTCCCTGAGTGCCTGAATAATGGCGTCATCAAGTTAATCCACAAACGGGGAGATAAGAACAAAATTGAAAACTGGCGTCCGATTACCATGCTCCAAACAAGAACAAGATAATTGCAAAAGTTATCGCCAACAGAATCTCTTGTCATTTAAAGTCATGGCTGTGCGAGGACCAGAAAGGTTTTATCAAAGGTAGATCTATACTTGAAGAAATTATCGATATTTGGGAAGGCCTTGCTTTTGCTGAGGAGTCTGCTCAAGATCTGGTATTCATTAAGATCGACTTCGACAAAGCGTATGACAAATTGGAATGGGACTTTATTCTTCAATCATTGAAAGACCTTGGATGCAACCAAAAGTTCATGAAGATGGTTTCCACTCTTCTTGGAAATGCTTCAACTAGAATAAACATCAACGGTAAGCTCTCTGAGCCCATTCGTTTAAAAAGATCAATTAGGCAAGGCTGCCCTCTGGCTCCATTACTATTCGCTATCGCCTCGAATGGACTCAGTTGCCTATTAAAGCATCACAGGGATGCTGGCAATCTCAAGGGTCTTTCCTTACCTCTAAATCACGGCCAAATGATTGTGAGACTTTTTGCTGATGACATGAATGCCTTTGTGCATAACGATATAAACAGCATTGAGGTGTTTTGGTGGTGCCTCCACACCTTTTATGTGGCATCAGGCTCAAAAATCAACCATGCTAAAACTGCTTTTAGAGCAATCAGCGGACATACTCCCCAATTGTTGGTGGATCAGGGATGTCAAGTTATCCCTAGCGGTCAAGTCTTCCATCTCCTTGGCATTCCGATGGGTTTCGATATCTCAATGGACCAACGCTGGAACTGGGTGCTATCCAAGCTGGATAGGAAGCGGAATCAGTGGAAAGGTATGCAAGTCAACCTGGCAGGGCGTGCTATGGTTGTTAACACATTTATGTTGTCTACAATTATTTACTTTATCTCGTGTTGGAGACCTAAGGAGAAAGACTTGGCCAAAGTGGAAAGAATCTGCAGAAACTTCCTTTGGACTGGGGATCCAACAGAAGGGGGATTCCCAAAATCAAATGGGAAACTTGCATTAGCCCTAAAGACTCAGGGGGCTTGGGAATTTTGGATATTGTTGGGTTGGCTGACAAGTTGGCGGCAAAGTGGCTTATCAAGGCTTGGAGCAATAGGGAGTCCTCTTGGGCCAAATTGATCTTCAGAAACACGGAAGACCTTACATTTGTTGGCCACCCTGGTTGGAAGGACTTAGGGATTCTCACGCTTTTGTTCTCCCCCCACCCGATCTTCCCTAAAGACTCTAGCCTCGTGTGTTCCTTATGGAAGAATTGGAACAAGGCCAAACAGTTCATCAGAATCAGTGATGAGTGGAAGTGGGCGGCTGGCATAAGACAAAATGATTCTATTTGGTTCCCGATCAGTGGCATTCGGGGGGTGGAGTCTTGGAACCTCCAAACTGCAAGGCGGTTATGGAACAAGGGGTTCAAACAGTGGAAACAACTCTGGAAACAAGAGACCAGCTAGTGGATTAGGTTCGAAGAATTGGATCCGAGACTTAGAGTTACCTTTGAGGAATGGACTCTTCTGCAAAGCAGGTGTTTAGCCTGGGACCGCTCAACTACCCGCCTTCTCTGCAGTCAAGAACTTCCTTGCTTGGAGGGCCTCAAATGGAGCAATGGTAAGAAGCTATCCAAAATCCCCAACTTCAAAGAGGATTTGGATGTTCACCACACCCTTAACAAGAGATGGTGCCTTTCTTGAACCAAACTTCGGTGGGAGCTAAAATTCATGTCTGTTTGGCACCCCCTAATTGAGGTCAAAAAGTCCGTTCTCATGTGGCAGATCTTGCATAAAGGTATCTGGACCAATGCAAGGGCTAACAAAATCTGTGGTGAGCCGCCATGGTGCAAGCGTTGCCATCGGTGCATCGAAGATTTAGCTCACATGTTCTTCGACTGCCCCAAGTCCCGCGTTATCTGGCATCACGTGACCCGAGTATTGAGACTCACGAGTCAAATCAACTGGCAACAAGTGATGTTGGGTGAGGCAATCGGCTGCTCATCGAGGCTGTGGAATGCCATCAGAGGTGAGGCTCTCTGGAAGATTTGGAGGGAGCGTTGTGCTGTCAATTTTGGCCAAACCCCTAAGGAATGGTCGATCGAGAAATCCTTGTTTCTCTTTGGTAAAAGAATCTCCCGAGTCAAGAGATCGCCACCGTTTAGACATCACTGTATTTATCTCCTCGAAAACAACAAGTTGAAACCCAAATGGGTCCCACATGAGGGTGATGATAATTTTATCCGCTTCATTTGTAATGCCCTGTAGCTTGCCATACTCCTCCCCTGCATTGTGGGATTTGGGGGGTCCCATGGGCACTAGTCCCATTCACTTGTAACTTTTTCTCTTTATTATAATTAAAGTCCGAGAGATTAGGCTAAGGCCGAACTTCCTTTATTAAAAAAAAAAACTCAATTGTAAGAGACTATTTCCTGAGGGAGGCCGCTGGCATCAGAATATCTCTGGGACTCCGGACCTATCTGAATACACGATAACGCGTGGCAAATGACAATAGATTGATCACTGCTGATTTCGAGTGCCGCCACTGAGTGAAACCTGCCTCAGGGTGTTCACAGAGTACCTCTTATACCTTCCCAAAAGTACTGACGAAGAATCCATACTGATTGATTCGACTATAGAGAAACTCTTCACACAAACCCTAATGTTGGAATCAACACTATGTAATATCCTCCATGGGCTCCTTGATTATTTGAATTTGGGAAGCCCCTTCCAAATTTCTACGTTAACCAAATTTCTAAGCTAAGTGGGATGAATCCCCACATGTTCACACCCTCTACGTCCTCCAAAAAGGGGTTCATAGAATAGCGAAACACAAGCATGCCTTGGCCTCATAACTCATCCCAAACACTACTATCATTGAGGCCAACTGGGGTAAAAAGTAGCACATGCCATCAAGTAAGCGAATACAAAATTCAGATCCCTTAATAGATACACAAAGAAAAAAAAAAAAAGAAAAAAGAAAACATGACACTCCAGCATATAAACAGATTACTGTAGCTACATGACCGAGTATGTCCCAACCACGGTAATTAGAAGGTTCATAACCCTGGCCCACGATTGATTATCCACGTCGTGCAACACAAGGGCTCAAAATTTCACGAATACTGACTGTACATTCAAATCATTGTCAAACAGGTGATGTGACATAAAACAAGTCCACTAATTGTCAACCCTCTGTAGAACCAAGAAGTAGCAGCTGTGAATGTCAATTCAAAGGATGAAAAATACCTGGTGTGTAATCCATGCTATAAAAATAAATTCATAGTTGACATAGAATGAGCTCAGGCAGAGTAAGATTAACATGAATAGAAATAAACCATTGCAGATTTTATTTTCCGTTGTTTTGAAGACTAGAAATCAATTCAAAACCTGCTGACATACAATCAACCATCGAGGAAAGCTGAGTTACAGAAAAAGAGCTTAAACGTAATACAGACCCCTATACTTGCAGTCAACGACTTCGATGTTGATCACACGCACAATTTTCTTCACCAATCCCCTTCGCAATACATGGAACCACCAACTTGCCACCCTTGGTGCACCTAAGCCTGCTTTCAATCAAATCTTCTACAAACTTATCAAGTTTCTCTCTTGTCACATTGGGCATGACAACAGCATGCGCAATGTCTCCTTCACAAGCAAGTTGCCATTTCCTTACAAAGGCCTCTTCCTGTGGTCTTTCAAAGACAACCGTGCTGCTCAACACATTCAGCATGACACCAAAACCAGCATTTCGTAGACGATCTTTCAAGTAGTGTGCATTCCGAAGACATTTCTGCACCTCTTTTTGAAAACCTCTATATCCCTTCCTATTCAAGGTATACCATAAGAAAATGGGTGCATGTCCATTTCTGCTTCCCATAATGGTTGCATCCCGAGATGCAAGGTACTCAACATTTCGTGATAGAACATTGATGTGCTCTATCCTTGTGATCTGCACTCCACAAGGCATGGGACAGCCAACAAACTTGTGTCCAGAGACACTAACACTACCTATAGGCTTCTTAAAAGTAACCTTCGGAGCCTGTAGAGAAAATGCCCAATGAATCATCAGAACAACGAATAAGAACCCTATTTGGCCAAACCTGTGAAGGAAGATAAAAGAATCAGGAGATTCTCTGTGATATAAAGGTTTTCATGCATTAAGATATTATTCGATTTCCTAAACGAATCACTACCAAATAAATAATGAAATAAAGCCGTTCTCCTGACTTGTGCATGCAATTTTATACCTTCTGAACAAACGGCATCATAAGCCCAAATAAAGCTCCATCGCAATGTATGAAAAAACGCTCCTTTCCAAAGCCAGTCTCCTGCAACGTTGCAATCACAAGATCTAAGTCATCTACAGCTCCTTTCACTGTAGTACCTGCAAAAATTATAAAATGCAGAGTTAGAATAGCAATACCTGCATTTCAGCTGTGCAATGTTTTCTGTATGATTAGTGCCATACCAATGTTCACATTTAAAATGGCAGGTTTGTCCTTCCTTTCCTCGAGCTTACGCTTGAGATCAGCACAATCAATCTCACCAGTTATGAGAGTATCCACTTTGACCATATCCATTCTGTACATTCTGGCAGCCTTGAAAACAGAATAGTGTGACTCAGAAGATGCATACAGAATCCCATCAGGGAATACCTCTCTCCTGTAGACCAAAATTTTCAAGTAAAATCACTACGTTTCCGTAGAAGTTGCTTGCACAAGTGAATCGAAGGTCCACGGCCAAGAATCTTACCCGACAAGAATACCATGAAGGTTTCCTTCAGTCCCACAGTTAGTTATGTAACCCCAGTATTCCTCTTTTTCCAGCTCCCACAACCGTGCAAACCAATCGAGTACCCCAACTTCAAATTGTCTGGAATGCACTCCATAGTTGCTTTCAATAAAAGGATCCCCCAGGTTATTGATGGAAAAATGCTGCAACTGTGCAAGGGCTCCATAGTCAAAATCTAAATTGTATGGATATCCTGCGAAACATATTTTCAACTAGTGAGGCCGCAAAAGGATGCTAAGTAAGACTGTCATAAAAGGATGCCGTATAGAAACGGAGCTACATTGTTTTCGAATAGATCGTGCAAAGAAGATAAGACATCCTACATCGCGTGTCATACCGAGATGATATTTTGTGCGATCGACAAGCGTGCGACGATATCTGGCAAGAACACTTGCCATGTAAGCTTCCCTATCGCCGGTAGAGTCGTCATCGATGTCAGGTTCCGTGATGGACAGACAGTCGTATTGCATGTTGCGACCGAGGATTACGCTTCCCTTGTTGTCGTTCCCATTCGATACACCGTTGGTGCTAAAGTTACATGGTTCGTGATTGTCGCAATCCCCGAGGGAGTGTAAATTTCCGCTGTTAGTAGCATTACTATGTGCCTTAGGAGAAACGGGATCTCCAATGTTAACGCCCTCCAGCAAATCGCCGTGCCCAAGTTTGTTGGAATCGCTACTGCGGCGAAAGATGCCATGGCTACTGCTACCGAGGAAATCGTCAAGGTTGCTGCTCGAGGAAATGTTTTCCCCGGAAAGAACGTCAGAGATGGGAGGATCTGCAGGCAATGGCTCATGCAAACCATTGGAATGTAGATCACTCGATGATGCCGCAGAATTTGAAGCGGAAGCCATAACGTGAATGCATCCAACACAATGTACGGTAGGAAAGCTCGTCCGACGCGCAAAACCCACGTACCCTGCCTTCCTGACCAGCTAGGTTTCTTGCGTCCTCTCTATTTTTTTTTTTTTTAAGAGAAAGTTCGGCCGTAAACACCTTGGGGTTGAATATATTGAGAGAACACTATATAGTGAAGAGCATAGTACTCATGGATCTCCTGATATGAGATAGAAGGGGTTAGAATGCCTAAGCATCATAAGGGAAGACTTTGTCGAAGACATTTAATTTCAACTATCCAACGACATTACAAGGGTAGATTGGCCGCACTAGCTCAAGCATGTCCAAAAATCCATAGGGATTGAACACACAACCTCCGCCCCAAGAGGTGAGTGCCCAAACAAGTATAGGTTATAGTGATATGATAATAAAAAATATAGTGATATGATACCATAGGTTAGTTTGGGCAGAGTGCTTCGTGAAGGGGGTTTGGAAGAAAAACCATAGCCTTGTATCGTGATGTGATAACTATGGAAGTAGAGAGTTGCCACTCTATCTCCACATATAGCTCAATATGGCAAATCTTTATTGGATAATGAGCCTTCTCAGCTAGGGTGCCGCCCTATCTGAATTGACCCTAATATTAAAGACAACAAAAATGACAACTCTCATAGAAAGGGCATAAAGACTCTCAAGGTAGAACTGGTAAGCAAGATCAAGAGGCCATGCAAGTTATCACCCGGAACCCTTTGTGAGGAAGTATGGGGTTCAATTCCTCTTGAGTTTGACATATCCATATGAAGTTTTATGTATAGAGCTACCCACTCCTTCATGGTGGAGTGCTTTCCAATTTTTTGTAATTTGAAAAACAAAAGTGGTAAACATTTTGGACTTTGAGCTATGATTCTTGCAATTCAAAATCTGAAGTGTTTCTTGGCATTATATCCCTCCAAAGTGGGGGATAAGAGGGGTCTTTAAAATTCATGAGTTGTTTATTTTAATTTCAAGCCTAAATGACTCAAGAAAAAAAACATATCACCTTGCATTCATCCATCCCTTGCATTCACCTTAAATTACACTAGATTTTTTATTGAATGACATATCATTTTGGCTACACCAAATGGCCCAAAAAGGTGAACCTTCCAAACATTCTAGAGGATGACATCTATCATAAAATAAGCTTATGATATGAGTATCCTACTAGTTCATATAGATTTGAAACCAAACATCATTTGGTCAATCTACTGTTAGCTCAAAGCTTTAGATTAAACTTAAGCATAGGTTCCTGTGGTCTCTAAAACAAGGAAGAAGTTTGGCCTAGTGGTTAAGTCAAATGGATGAAAAGGAGGTTCAAGTCCTACGAGAATCATGGGAGAGTATTTTGCCTCAAGATCTCTACAACCTTCTAAAAGCATTCACTTGAGTTAACTCCAGTTAACTAGGGCAATTGGAGCACATGTTATTACATGGGTGATGCTTGGATGGATAGTATCAACCCTCCACAAAGAGCGATCCCTTGGAGAGAGCTTTATATAGAGGCAAAATATTGGGAGGAGAGATGCATCTCTAGCACATGGTGGTCCTAATGCTCCAATTCTTCACACTATATCAAAGCTCATGTTGAGCATCCATGGAGACCTTGGTGGGCATGATCTTGTCCATGAGATGGAAGAGAGTTCATTTCTATGACTTCTATCATGCAGATCTTTTCATTTTCTCTCTTTCACGTGTTTTAAATCTCTTCTTCTTGAGGAAATTTTATGTTGCTTCTTGTAGCAAAACGATAATTGACATCTTGGAAAAGTTATGAGTGTAATGGTTGCAAGAATCAAAATTGTGCTAGGTTGGCATGGCAGCAATGAGTTGTTAGATTTATTTAGACCTCTATGGTCTACCTACATTTGTTTGAGGACCCTAACCAGGTCAAGGACCAAAGCTCAGGGAACCAAGGCTCTAGCATGAGTCTTCAAGGTTATTCCACATCTTCAAAATGGCCATATGAGGTGTGTTTGGACCTTAAAGAAGCCTCCATATGTGCCACGGGCAAGAGCTATTTAAGGTTGGGAGGAGAGTCATAGGTAGCTAATTGGGATCTTTCATTTGGTATGAAATATTGATTGGGAGATGAGGAAATTCCTTTGAGAGAAAGCGAACTCATCTTCTTCTTAAGAAGATGTTGGAGGAAGCTTTTGGAAAGATTTCAAAGCAAGAGGCATGAGTTTTTATGAGAAAAAAGAAAGTGAGCCTTGGGGATCTTCATGGACCATGTGATCCATCTACATTTGTTTGTAGAAGAGGAACTTCGTTCAAAACTTTGCCTACATCAGCTGATGGAGGAGCTCACGAATACAAAGGTAAGATCATCATACTTGCATTCATATGTGGCTTGGATTTGGAGCCCATTGGATTTTCACCCAAGCCATGGAGAGAGGGGAGGAGAGATCTCTTCTCTTTCTCCCCCCCCCCCCCCCTTGCTTTGGGAGAACTCTTCTTATAAATTGCGACTTATAGGCCTTTTTTAGCATTCCTTTCTGATATATGGGATATATCCTACCTATGTGCACATTCCTTCATAGGAGAGGCAAAATGGAGGAGAGAGGGAGATGTTAAAGGCTCACATGCCCTTCTCAGATGGTCAAGCTTACCTACCTATTGTTGATATATTTAGGTAGTGATGTGTGTGAACACTCTAGGACCGCCGGGGCACTTTTTTCCCTCTTTAGGAGGTTTTTTTCCCCCGGCTTGTATATACGCCTATTGCCCTAATGGGCTACTTATCTTTGTACATTCTCTAGTAATACATTCAGTCTTGTGTGTTGTGCTCCAAGCTTCTTCTTCTTCCTTGTGCTGTTTGCGTGCTTCCGTAGACGTCTAACTCCAACAATTGGTATCAGAGCAGGTCGTTGCTTCTTCTAGGGCGCCGTCGACACTCCTCCGTTTGCAGTCTCAGATTCGCACAAAATTTGGTGAGCATACTCAGGGTGTTTCCGAGATCAAAACCTCTTTGCTCTGTGGTGCCGAAATCGCGATCTGAGCTCGTTTCGGCCTCCGAACGCACTATCGCAGTGCTTGTGCAGGCTATTTCGTCCTTTTGTGCCAAAGGTATATACCAGTTTCTGTTCGCCAGTTTAAGCGTCTCGAAGTCTGCTACAGGTCTAGCAGAACTCGTCTGGGCAGTTCTGTTCAACTTTTTGAGATACAGTCAATTTTCTGCATCAAGGTATTTTAGTCACCGGCCATGGCTGAAAGCAGTGATGTATTCCGTATGTTGGCTGTTGAGGATAAGTTGGATGGTACCAACTACCCATTATGGGCTTATATGATGCGACATGTACTGGTTGCAAAAGGATTGTGGAACATTGTGCAGGGTGTTCAAAGACGTCCTGTTACACCTGTAACGACAGGTACTGCAAATACAGGTGTTGGAGCTGATGAAGATGGTGTCGAAGATGATATTCCGCAGATTCTTGTTCGTGCTGCTGTTTCTGTTGCACCTACTGCAGAGCAGATTCGTTGGGATGGCAGAGATGCCCAGGCACATGCATTGATAGCTTTGTCTGTCAAACGTGCCATTATTCCTCACATTCGCTCTTGCAGAACAGCAAAGGATGCTTGGGATACACTTACCACTTTGTACCAGGCTAGGAATGAGGCTCGCGTTGCTTACCTCCGAAAACAGTTGGAGAGTGAGCACATGAATGAAGGTGATTCGATGGACAGTTTTCTTACAAAGATCAAAGACCTGAAGGAACAATTGATTTCTGCTGATGAGGTTATACCAGATAGCTCACTTGTGCAGACCGTTCTGAATGGCCTTCCTGATTCATATCAGAGTTTTGCCTCTACTCTTCGATTGATGATGAAAGGCAATCCGAATGCCTTGTCATTTGAGGAATTAGTCTCTGTTCTGTTGCAGGAAGATCAGTCCAGGCAGAACAGGTCCATTATGCGTGTTGCAGATCAAGCTTTCCTGGCTAGTCAGAAGGGCAAAGGAAAATGGAGCTCTTCTACTAGTAAGCAGAAATCTGCAAATGCTGCACAATCGAAGAACCAGGATAAAGATGAGAAGAAATCAGAAAAGCAGAAATTGTTCTGCAAGTACTGTAAAGGAAATGATCATATTATAAAGAACTGTCCAAAACTGGCTGCTAAAGAGGCAAAGAAGAAAGAGGCTGGAATGGTTGTTGCAGAGGCCTCTACACCAAAAACAGAGTCTGCAAATCTTGTGCAGGAAGAAGAATGGGTGTTTACTACTGTCTGTAGTTTTGAACCATCTTCTCATGATCAGTGCATGTCTGCAGTAGACTCAGATGTTTGATACTTTGACAGTGGGGCAACCAAACATATTACCTCGCAGCGCAGTTTCTTCTCTTCACTCGAGCCTGCCCCTACAGGGAATACTGTCACATGTGCCAATAACTCCTCTTATCCTGTTATGGGAGTTGGTAAGATCATTCTGACTACTGCTGATGGTAGTTCTTTCACTTTGTCAGATGCTTTATTTGTGCCAGGGATAAAAAAGAACCTGTTATCAGTTTCTGCATTAGCCAAGATTGGCTTGGTTGTGAAATTCGTTGATGACAGGTGTACAGTCCATGATCTCTCAAATGGCGATGTGATTATTGCTTCTGGCATTTTATGTCGTGGGCTGTATAAGCTCATAGACTATGAAAAATCTGTGAATGATTCGGCATGTGCAGTTCATGATTCTCAGGCTATGTCAGATGCAAAGCTTTGGCATGCACGCTTTGGTCATCTGAATTTTGCTAGTTTGTTACGCCTTCAGAAATCTGAAATGGTGTCCTCTTTGCCCAAACTTGAGGCACCTGGAAAACATGTTTGTGAAGGCTGTATTTTGGGCAAAATGCAGCGTTCTTCCTTTCCAAAAGATGGTTCAGTTCGGGCTATGCAGAAATTGCAGCTTGTACATAGTGATGTCTGTGGTCCTATGCAGACACCCTCTTTTGGAAATTACCTTTACTTCGTGACTTTCATTGATGATTTTTCCAGGCATGCATGGGTATATCCACTCAAAGCAAAGTCCGAAGTGTTCATGTGCTTCAAACAGTTTTTGGTTTTGGCTGAAAATCTGTCAGCATGTAAAATGGGCACCCTCTGCTCTGATCGAGGGGGGGAATATATGTCTTCAGATTTTAATGCATTTCTGGCTGAACGTGGGATAAAACACCAGTGTACAGTGCCGTATACACCTCAACAGAATGGAGTTGCTGAACGAAAGAACAGGTCACTCATGGAGATGGCGAGGTGCATGGTCAAAAGTCGGGCTTTACCACATAGTTTCTGGCTTGAGGCTGTCATGTGTGCAGCATATGTACTGAACAGGTGTCCCACGAAAGCGTTGCAGTCTATCACTCCATATGAGGCTTGGCATGACCGCAAGCCATCTGTTGCTCATCTGCGTGTTTTTGGTTGTTTGGCATATGCATTAGTGCCTGAACAACATCGCAAAAAATTGGATGATAAGGTAGTAAAATGTATTTTTGTTGGGTACAGTTCTGAAAGTAAAGGCTATCGTCTGTATCATCCACAGACTAAACGCATTCTGGTTAGCCGTGATGTTGTCTTTGTGGAAGATGCTATTCAGCCATTGCTTTCATGTACTAAGGAGACATCTGTTAGCTCCAAAGACATGTATGATACTTTGATGCCTCTTTTTACGGGTGGACAGGCTAGCGCTGGTCCTAATGAGGCAACTTCTCAGCCTTTGCAGGTTTCATATGATGATGCAGATCATTCCATTTCTTATGCAGATTTACATGATGCACTTGTTGATGAGAGAGCTGATATTGAACAGGCAAAAACTATGCCAAAATGGCTGGTGCAAACTTTGCGTGACAGCAAATTAGATGCACCTTTGTCATATCGTACTCGTTCAGGCTCTCATAGTACCTCCTTTGCATCAGATTGCTATGCTATGGCTGCATCTAGTCTCTGTGATGAGAATGAGCCTGTTTCTTTTGATGAAGCACAAAATTTAGAAAATTGGATGGCTGCTATGCAATCTGAATATGATGCTATAATGAAGAATGGTACATGGTCTTTATGTGACTTGCCTCCTGGCAAGAAGGCCATTGGCACTAAGTGGGTATACAAGCTTAAGCGTAAACCTGATGGTACAGTTGACAGGTATAAGGCTAGGCTTGTTGCAAAGGGTTATGCACAGGAAAGAGGCATTGATTTTGATGAGACTTTTGCACCTACATGCCGTATGACTACTGTTCGGAGCATTTGTGCACTTGCAGCCCATCATGGTTGGAATGTACATCAGTTGGACATTAAAACAGCATTTCTGAATGGTGACTTGCATGAAGAAGTGTATGTTTTTCAGCCCCGTGGCTTTGTGCAGAAAGGGCATGAAAACCAGGTGTGCAGGTTAAAGAAGGCGTTATATGGTTTAAAGCAAGCACCACGTGCTTGGTATGAGAAAATACATGCCTATCTGATTGCACATGGTTTTGAGAACAGTCCAACTGAAAGCACCTTATATGTTAAGCGTGCTAATGATGTGTTTTTGATCATTGTTGTCTATGTAGACGACATGCTGCTCACTGGTCCTCTTGAGAAGCATATTGCTGATTTCAAGGCTGATTTGCATGCCTCATTTGAGATGTCTGATTTGGGGCATTTGCATCACTATTTGGGCATTCAGTTTATGCAAGTTGATGGTGGAATGGCTTTGTGTCAAACGAAATATATTGACACATTATTGCAGCGTTTTGGCCTTGAAGACTGTAAGCCTATTGCCACTCCTATGGAGACAGGTTTACGATTGAGTCTTCATGATGCTGGAGATGCATTTGATGCTGTTCTCTATCAGCAGGCTGTTGGATGCTTGATTTACTTATGCATTACTCGGCCAGATATTCAGTTTGCTGTCTCACAGATGAGCAGGTTTATGCATTGCCCAGGAGTCACGCATTGGAAAGCGGTTAAGCGCATCTTTCGCTACTTGAGTGGTACTCAGCTACTTGGGTTGTTTTATCCCAAGGGGGGATCACTACCGCCAGATTTGCATGCTTTTTCTTACTCAGATTGGGCAAATTGCTATGACACTCGTGTGTCCACCAGTGGTTTTTGCTTCATGCTTGGTAGCTCATGTATATCTTGGTTGAGCAAGAAGCAGCCTACTGTGGCCACTTCCAGTTGTGAGGCTGAGTATAGGGCAGCTTTCACAGCGACTGTTGAGTGTGTGTGGCTCAGACGCCTTATGGCTGATTTGGGTGTTGGCCAGTCTTCTGCCACCACCATCTTCACTGACAGTCAGAGCGCATTGGCAGTTGCGAGGAACCCTGTGTTCCATGCTCGCACTAAGCACATTGAGGTGCATTATCACTATGTCAGGGAGAGGTTCTTTGCTGGGGAGATCAGCTTGGCATATGTGCCCACGCAGGAGAACATTACAGACCTTTTCACGAAGGCTCTGCCTAGGGAGAAGTTTGAAGCTTTCCGCAAAGCTTTGGGCTTACTTCCTTTTGTGGAGTGATTTCCACATAGCTCGGCACTTCCTTATACATGAGTGCCAGCTCCTTGTTCACCGCATCACTCCCAGGGGGGATTTGTTGATATATTTAGGTAGTGATGTGTATGAACACTCTAGGACCGCCGGGGCCCTTTTTTCCCTCTTTAGGAGGTTTTTTTCCCCCGGCTTGTATATACGCCTATTGCCCTAATGGGCTACTTATCTTTGTACATTCTCTAGTAATACATTCAGTCTTGTGTGTTGTGCTCCAAGCTTCTTCTTCTTCCTTGTGTTGTTTGCGTGCTTCCGCAGACGTCTAACTCCAACACCTATGTCCACTAAGAAGACCATAACTAAGAATGTCCAAATCAAGAAATTTAGAATCATATGGATTCCTTGCTTTTATGACTACTTGTAAAAGGATTTCAAGCTGACGAAGTAAGATTGTGAGGAATATTGAGTCTTGAGTCGCTTCATTATCTTTTCATAGATACTTATGGGAGATGTTTGCATCTCATAGGAGATATTTTTTCTTAGATTCATCTTGATTTAGAATCATAAAGGGAAATTTATATTTAAATTCTCATAGAAAACGAGTTTAAAGAAAAGGGAAAGAATGTTTATGGTTTTCTATTATGAAAGATTAGATTTTGAATGATTTTTTTAATTCTTTTTTCCATTGAAAAAGCTTCTTTATAGATTGAAAAGTGATATTTTATGCATTTATTTGCACATAGGAATTTAATGGTGTATTCGTTAATAGTTTCTTTTCAAAGACATGTTTATAGATGTTTGATGATGCACACAACCTTTCAAATGAGTAATTATAGAATGGAAGAATGAGAGTATTGATAGATAGGAGTAAATTGATTAACATTAGACATGAAGGGAGATTAGAATCATTTAAGTATATGCACTAGGAATCAAATCATAACTAAAATGATTAGTTCATCAACCTAATGAACTAGATTCTTTTATGTGTGACTTGAGATTATTGGAAGCAATGTATGATCTGATTCTGCTTAAATTGCCTTTTTTATTGATGATTTATTATGAAATCATTGCATTGATGACTAGTGGATACATATATTATGCATATAATTCCATGAGAATGTTTTAATTAGAGGAAAAAATTAGTTCACATTTTGGGAAGAATAATTCAAGTACATCAAATTTAAAGAATACTTGAGTGTAAGTATAAAAACTATACCTCCCACTTGATGGGCATGTTACGCAGTATACAAGTAAGTGTCTAATATCATGAATCAAGTAAACCCCCATCAAGTGACAATAGTGTCAAAAGCTATCCTATGGTAGAGCTTTAATCAAAGCATCAACAACATTTTCTTGAGTATGAACCTTCTCAAGAATAATGCGCTCAATGGCTAAGCAATCTCTAATGAAGTGATACCTCACATGAATGTGCCTGGTCTTTGCATGATAGACCAAATTCTTAACCAAATCAATGGCACTCTGACTATCACTGAGCAAACGAGGTACATGCTGAGGTACAACCATATCACAAGCAAGATGAGAAATCCATAATGCTTCCTTACATGTCTCAATTGCTGCAACATACTCTGCTTTTGTGGTTGAAACAGTTATACATTCTTGAAGATGAGATCTCCAAGAGATAGCACCTCTAGCAAAATGAAAAATGTACTTTGATGTAGACTTTCGATTGTCTACACAACCAATATAATCAAAATTTATGTAACAAATAATGGATGCTTTCCCTCTACCCAAGCATAGAAACTTATCCTTAGTGCCACTCAGATATCTCATAATCATATTAACTACTTCCCAATGCTTCTTGCTAGGATTCGACATATATCTACTAACAACTCCCACTACAAACGCAACATCTAGTCTTGTAGCTACCATAGCATACATGAGACTACCAACAATAGACTGACAAGGAATTTCGGTCATGAATACCTTTTCCTCATTTAATTTGGGGCAATCATCCTTGCTCAAATTCACATATGTAAAGGTGTACTCAATGCTTTTCCACCCTGCATATTGAACCTGTGATGGACTTTTGATATGTATTCACGTTGAGACAAGTATATGCATCTTTTACTCCTATTATGAGTAATGTGCATGCCAAGAATATGTTTGGCATTCCCGAAATCCTTCATATCAAATGTTTGATTCAACTTCTTTTTTATAATTGACAAGTCATGAGAGGACTTTTCAGCAATCAACATATCATCGACATAAAATATCAAGCTTCCATCATAGCATCTCTTTGTGTACAGACAATGATCTTCATTGCTTCGAGAATAGCCTTGAGACTTCATAAAAATATCAAACTTTTGGTACCATTGTTTAGGAGACTGTTCAAGTCCATATAAGATCTTCTTCAACTTAGAAACTAGACTTTCTTTGCCAGGAGCTACATAACCCTCTAGTTTTTCCATATAGATCTCATCTATAAGATCTTCATGCAAGAAAGAAGTTTTTACATCCATTAGGACTAGCTCTAAGTCCTCCATTTGCAGTGAATCCAAGCAACATTTGCAAGGTAGTCATCTTGACCACTAGAGAGAAGATTTCCTCAAAATCAACACCATGTTGTTGCTTAAAACCCTTTGCAACAAGTTGTGTGTTGTACTTTGGAGAAGCACTATCCGATGTGAATTTCAGCTTATATACCCATTTACATGGTAAAGCTTTCCTTCCCTTTGGTAAAGGTACTAAATCCCAAGTACCATTCTTGTGAGTAGAATTCAACTCACTCTTCATGGCACACTCCCACTTGACATGATCCTTTGTTTGCATAGCCTCTTTGTAGAAGGCTCACCAACATTTGTTAACATAACAAAATCCTTACCTCACCCATATCTATCAGGTGGATGTGCGACACATGCAAAGCATCTCAATGTTTGTTGAATACAAACAGTTGTAGACTAATCTGATCAGACATTCCTTTTAACATCCCTATATGCAATAATTTTATGCATGCTAATTGAGGAATAGTATCCTCAAGAAGCACTCTTCTCACTTCAACCTCTTTAATGGGTTTTTTATGCATCTTAGATTCATTGAAAATGACATCAATGATTTTGTTCATTGACCGTGTTTCAGGATCCCATAAGCGATATCCAAATTGACCTTCTCTCCCATATCCAAGAAAAATGCATTTCTTTGACTTATGGTCCACCTTTTGTCTAAGATTATTGGGTATATGAACATATGCTTCACACCCAAAAACTTGAAGATGATCATAATATGGTGGCTTAAGTATCCATGACTCTTGTGCCACTTTTATACCTTTGGTAGTACTAGGTGAAAGTTTAATCACATGAACTACATTTAATGTCCCTTCTGCCCAAAAGCCTTGTGAAAGGTTTGCATGATGTAGCATAGAAACTACTCTATCCTGAATAGTTCTTTTCATCCTTTCAAATACACCATTTTGTAATGTGGTATAAGGAGCTATAAACTCTCTATGAATTCCTCTAGATTGATAGAAAAGGTTGGATTCATGTGAGGTATACTCACCCCCATTATCTGAATGTAAAGCCTTAAGCTTAGTTCCTTTTTCAGTCTCAACTAAAGCAAGCCATTTTCTGAAAATAGGGAATACCTCCTTGTGGACATAGGACCACACACATATGTATGGACAAAATATAAAGGCGGAATTGAAGATTCAATTTGCATTTTATGCAACAAGTGTTCTTTCTATGATACAAATAAAGTATAAAGTGAGCCAACTTTGCTTCCTTTTGCAATAACCATATTGCCCTTTGATCTGCGAAAGGACTAAGCATAGAAGACCACCTTGTAACCAAGGTCATCAAGTTTATCAATTGACATCAAACTACATGATAAATGAGGTACATGGCATACATTATGCATAGTAAATTTTGAACCATCAATGAACTACACAACCACATCTCGAATCCCAACAACATCACACCGCTAAGAGTCACCAAGTCTCATAGTACCAAGAGACTTTATCGCATAAGTAGAGAAGCATTCTCTATGTGACATTGCATGGAAAGAAGCACAAAATCTAGCAACCATGTGTCAGAAAGAAAATCAGCCATAAAAGCCTCAATAGGCACAATACGATCAAGTGTCAACACACTAGCATCATAAAAAATAGCATTGATTTCTTCAATCTTCACATTTGAAATAGATGGTGCAGGTAGTTGTTTAACATGCCCATCAACATTCTATCCTTTACCATTAGCATTCTCTAATGCATAACAATCTTTCTCTATGTGTCCTTTCTTATGACAATAATCGCATTCCATATCCCTCTTCCTTGATTTACTTCTACTCTTATTCTGTTGACCATTCTTTTCCTTGTCTTGCTCCTACCAAATTGTTGTTACTTCTTTACTTGGTAAGAATCATGAACATTATATGCATCTCCACTCTAAATGCCAACCATAGATTTCCTGCAAATCTTCTCACTCAAAGAGTGCTTCACATATGTCATCATAGACTAGTTTATCACCAAGTGCACTATTGCTAATAGCTATGCAGATGTATCCCATGATGATGGCAAGGTGCAGCAACAAGACTGCTTTCATTTCATTATCCATCTCCATTTTCTGAGCTTGTAACTGAGAGAAATAGCATCAAATGCATTTATATGAGAAGCAACACTATCTGTGTCCTTCATGCAAAGGTCATATAAATTTCTCATCAGATACACTTTATTTGATGTCGTTTCTTTGTCATATGTGTTGCATAACTTCTTCCAAAGCTCCTCTGCACCTTCAGAATCCAATAATATAAAGTAAACATTATCTTCTAGGTGTAATTGAATAGTAGACCTAGCCATTTCACTCCTATGGTGAGGTTGGGTAAGTCTTCCAGCTGCATCACTGAAGAGACCTTAACATTTGGGTGTCTCCCAGTTAAGAAAACCTCACCACCACCCTCTTTATCATCATTAAAGGCTTTATGCAAATATGTAACTACTATATCAATGGCCACATGGATGTACATAAGTGGTATCCATAGAAGTGTACATAGTGTGTATGTGCTCAATATATGGAGTAAAATGGCATGGAAAGGCTGAATTCATAGCCCAAACATTGGTCAACAACACTTGCAAGTGTTTTTCAACTTTATTCCTTTAGGCTCAAAAACCTGCATAAATTTGCATGATCCCACCACAACTGAAAACATTTCAAGAAACCTGTAGATTTACTAGTGGGGCTGCAAACAGAATCCCAAAGATGAATATTAGTTGTCAAAGAAGTACAAAAGAACACTCTTTTGGGATGTTCTTGAACTTGCTAGTCCGAATTATGCACAAAAGTACTGCAAAATGTCCCCAAACATGCTTCAAAATTGGCTTTGAAAGCAAAGAATGAAGATTTGAGAACCCAAAACATGTTAAGGTAATGTGAACCTTAGTCTTTCCCCTTTCTCAAGAACCACAAGAGTGTAGCTTAGTGGCAAGAGATTGTCAATTAAGCGAGCTTCGAGGGGAAAAAACTAGGATGGGTGACCTCCTGGGAAGTATCGGGAACCTTTGTCTTCATTGATCATTGAGGTCCTCCCTCACATGTAGCCAATGCTGTCGACGATGACTTTGGTGAATCGGATGACAAGGTATGCATCGGTCTTCATCTTAGACATAAGCCTTGGAGAAACCCTTGGGCGAGCGAGCAGGTGCTCGCTACGCTCACACAAAAGGAGCAAAGCTTTTGCCTCCTCGAAATGTTCTGATATCAGTGAAGGATTTGAATGGTGATGCACCACAGTGGACCCTCCTTCTTGAGAGCCCCACGATGATACCCTCGAAGTCCAAAACCGGTCTCTAGATGCCACACACATTACTCCTCACAGAGGCTATAGAATATGCTGGAAAACATAGTGGGCATGAGCACAAGTTTCTTAGGTTTTCCAAATGAAGTCGAACTTACAATCTTTGGTTGACTAGGCCACTATATATTTTATTAAAGAACATACACAAAAGTGTTGGGTGGCCATTTTGCCTTTCACATGGACACTTACGGTAACAATATGCTATAATAAGAAGAGCAGATCAGTATTGTCTAAGAAACCTAGTGAGATCTTGTTCACTTTACAATACCAATATGACTCCCTATATCCCTGTGCATTTGTGGAAGTGAAATATGTGTGGTGAAGTGAAGATGTGGGTTAATGCAAGGTCCACATGCATGCTCAGGAAATGCCTTTGCTCTAGATGCTCCTAGTATTGTACATGTATGTTACAAGGTTGGTTCAAGTGTAGTTTACATGGGTTGACCTTCCAAAGTTCCCTTATGGGATTACAAGATTATCATTTGGGTTTGTATATAGTGTTTGAAAATGACTTAACTTGGTCATGGGACTTTTTAGGTATCTATTTCCAACTCTTTCTACGAAGAACTTTACATGATGATTCAATTAGTATTGTTGGAGTTTGATGTCAATGAAAGCATGCAAACAACACAAGGAAGAAGAAGAAGCTTCGAGCACAACACACAATACTAAATGTATTACCACTAGAATGTACAAAGATAAGTAACCTGTTAGGGAAATAGGCATATATACAAGCCGCGGGGAAAAAACCTCCCAAAGAGGGAAAAAAGTGCCCCGACGGTCCTAGTGTGTTCACACATGACTACCTAAATATATCAACAAATCCCCCCTCAGAGTGATGCGGTGAACAAGGAGCTGGTACTCATGTATAAGGAAGTGCCAACCTATGTGGAATCAATCCATAAAAGGAAGTAAGCCCAAAGCTTTGCGGAAAAACTTCTCCCTAGGAAGAGCCTTCGTGAAAAGGTCTACAATGTTCTCCTGCATGGGCACATATGCCAAGCTGATCTCTCAAGTAGAGAACCTCTCCCTGACATAATGATAATGCACCTCAATGTGCTTAGTGCAAGCATGGAACATTAGGTTCCTCACAACTACCAATGCGCTCTCACTGTTAGTGAAGATGGTGGTGGCAGAAGATTGATCAACACCCAAATCAGCCATAAGGCGTCTGAGCCACACACATTCAACAGTCGCTGTGAAATTTTCCCTATACTCAGCCTCAACTGGAAGTGGCCATAGTAGGCTGCTTCTTGCTCAGTCAAAATATGCATGAGCTACCAAGCATGAAGCAAAGACCACTAATGACACACGAGTGTCATAGAAACTAGCACAGTCAAAGTCAAAAAAAGCATGTAAATCTACTGATAGTGATCCCCCCTTGGGATAAAACAATCCAAGTAGCTAGGTACCACTCAAGTAGCAAAAGATGCACTTAACTGCCTACCAATGCTTGACTCCTAGTTAATGCATAAACCTACTCATCTGTGAGACAGCAAACTGAATATCTTGCTGAGTAATGCATAGGTAAATCAAGCATCCAACAACCCACTGATAGAGAACAACATCAAATGCATCTCCAACATCATGAAGATTCAATCATAAACCTATGTCTATAGGAGTGGCAATAGGTTTATAGTCTTCAAGGACAAAATGTTGCAATAATGTGTCAATATATTTCATTTGACACAAGGCTATTCTGCCATCAACTTGCATAAATTGAATGCCCACATAATGATGCAAATGCCCCAAATCAGACATCTCAAATGAGGCATGCAAATCAGCAATATGCTTCTCATGAGAACCATTGAATAGCATGTCATCAATGTACACCACAATGATCAGAAGCACATCATTTGCATGCTTAACATATAAGGGGCTTTCCAGTTATACCAAAGACATGGTTGAATGTAGATGTGACACAACTTAAACGGGTTGTCATATGATCCAAAGTTCCATGGACACACAACAAGAGTTAATGGATGCAAATCAAGAATATGAACAAGTGCAACTAGAGAAAAAACAATTCAAAACATTGAGCCTGCATCTATCAGGCAGTTAGTGAAGACCCAAGCATAGTTAGAGGAGGCATTAAAAAAAATTGATGCTTTAATGATTGAAAATGCTATGTGGTAAACAAAAGTCAAAGAGATTAGTCAAGAATCCGAAGAACAAAATAGTGATCGAAACACAAATCAAAGGTTATATGGACGAAGCAAATTCACATAGGAGTAGGAACAAGGATTTAATCACATCATTGCTCCTTAATCAACCATTAGAAGCACAAATATCCAATGATGAAGGTATTCACAATCTAAAGAAGAAATTAGAAGATTAGTAGAAAAAGCACTTTGTACACAAGTGGAAGCAAAGTACATCCAAGACACGATAGAATTAAATAAAAACTGGGACAATTCTGTGAAGTATATGCTAAATAGTGTAGTCAAGATTTGGAGCAAGTGATGGATATATGTGCGAGCAAAATGAAAGTAGAGGATGAATTAAACGAGGTAAAGAACAAAATAATTGACAAAGATCAACTCATAGCACAACACTGAGAACAAATCCTCAATCTCCAACATGAGAAAAACACTCAAACAATGAACATGGGGAACACCAATACTTCCCAATCCTAATGTGACTATTGTGGAGATTGAGGTGCATCCTCTTTCTCCCCCCATTGTTCATTCTCAAATACAAGATCAACATGAGGTAGTTCTTGACGAGGTTCTAATGTCGTACACTGGAGAATTAGATAAAAACACTATTGGTGTCTTGGATGGTGCAAAACTTTGAAGAAGTAGTTTTACATATTATTTAAAGAAGTCAAAATTAAAAGAAAATATCTCAATCCAATAATGAAGCCTTTCAACGTACCTTATGACATGATGAAGGAGCAGACATGTAAGTATATAAAGAAAGTCAACCATACGGATCCAGATAAGGATTTAAACTTCATTGCTAATACATTTACTTATACACAAGAATAGTTTGATGCAGTAGATCTGGTCTAGAGAAAGAGATTTTTGGAGAAGAATCCTACATTATGGGTACATTGGCAAGAAGAACCATACCTTTTGCAAATAAATCCCTCTTTTTGTCTAGTGCCAAGACCCAGATCATGGCCTGAATTTTGGGAAGCACCACAAAAAGGTACCTAACTAAGCAATGGCTCAACTTTTTGTTATTATCGAGCCCTTCGCATAGTTATTTACCTATCGAAGATTATATGATTTGCACTATAGAATTTTGACAAACCCAACATGCTCATGTCTTGGACCTAAAAATAAAGCTCACAAATAAAATCCAAAGTATGATCCTTATAGTTTTGAAGGTTTTCAAGTGCATAGAATATACATTTTTGAATTTCATTGGTATTAACCAAGGCGTGGCTCCACTTCTTTTCTATTTATCAGTAACTCCGAGCCGATTAACTATAATGGCACACTATTCAAGGTTGATGTTTTTGCCAAGCCAATACTTACACATCTTTGAAGAGGCTTTCTTCATGGGCTTTTTTGAAGTTGATTTGAGTTTTCTTTTTTAAGATTCCAGTCAACCTCAATGCAAGATTAGTAGCTTATGAGCTACAATTTTTTGCTTACCACTGCCAAACACCACATGATGGTGTGAAGTCAGAACAATGGATGGACCTACCCTAGGTAAATGTAGCACTCTGTCCTTATACTCTTTACACAGTGATGATTTGCGATTGGTAGCATAAGAACAACATTATGAAGAGTGTCTCCCATCAGGATTCTTATAGGACTTCATTAGGAATTGTCTAATTTTGATGTTGCACAATGAATTTTGAGTCTATTAATCTTTGACTGAAGGCAATCCAGCTAGACCCATATGCTTGCCTCCATTTGACTGCTCCATAGTAGGGTTTTTGGGAGCTCAAACAACTGAGGCACATTAACTCTCTCTATGATGCACAACAATCCATCAATCGCATCTCTCTCTCTCTCTCTTTATGGCATAGATGCAACATGTATCTCTATTCAACAATAGAGGAAGCAGATGTAGCTATTCTATGCTACTCCAAAGACTGTAGAATTATTAAGACAACCTCTAACAAAGTTTGTTTGTGTGGGTATCTTGTTGTGCTAGAGAGAACAAATTTTCCTTCTCTCCATGCATTCTAATAATGATGCTTACAAAGATGCATAACATTATCCTCTCTCTTCTCACACATAGGCAATGAAAATCCACACCACTAGGTGCTCGTTGTCATAAGAATTGTCTATATTACAAGTAGAGGAGCAGTTTGCAGTCATAGAGATCCTTTGTCAAAGGGATGTTGAGCTATGAAATACTCTCTCTCTCTCTCTCTCTCTCTCTCTCTCTCTCTTCCTCCATGATCTGCCATGTGTGACTCTGTGGAGGAGAGAGCGATTTGAGAGGAGAGAAGAGATATAGAATAATCTTTCTCTCACTCTCTCCCTCTCTCTCTCTCTTGTATGAAAAAAACATCAATAGAAAAAAGAGAAATTGCCTTGAAAATGGAAATAGAAGAAGGGAAGAGAGAACATCTTCTCTCTCTCTCTCTCTCACCGTTTTTCTTGATTCTCTCTTTGTCACTCTTAGAGGGCACAGAGTATGAGAAGAAGAAAAGTGAGCAAGAGAAGTACCTAGAAATTCAATGAGAAAACCTAATGAACAATCAAGATTCAATTTATTAATTTCCTAAAGTCCCAACTTGATAATTTGGAGGTTTGCGTGTATGCACACACATAGCATTCTCTTCTCATATTTCTAGACTTAGGATCTTCTTTTTCTTACATTCTATTTTCTCATTTTCTCCTTTTTTTCTATTTTCTCTTTTATTTTATTTTTCTCTTGTTTTTATTTTTAGGACTAAGGTTCAATTCAACTACATATTTACACATGACTTAAACTCATTAATGTATATACAAGGGTTCTTTAGAGGTTACAATCATAGGGGTAAAATCACATATATGACTACAGAAATACCCTATCTTCATTCTATGAAGAGCTTCAAGTGAGAATGTTCTACCTATGTCTTCATAATGGCTATAGGGTATCTCAACATACTCTCTTAAGTGCACACATCCCTACTAGCATTTCTAATAATTTCTTATTGTAATTTAAAATCTTCTTTTATTCGCTTAGAACATTTATGAAATGCAATATATGATATGCATAAAATCAAAATACAGAATAATACTAGAAAGTGGAAAAACCAAATAGAATACATTCACCTGATTTAATTCTTTCTTCCGTAGTATCAGCTTCAACCAGTTCTTGATCTATTTAATATTCCTCTTCAATTATCTTCTTAAATAACTTGAATATTTTTCCTCTAATCAAGGATCTTAAAGGAGTTTCATCAAATTCACGAAGTTCATACAAACATAACTACATATGACACAAACTATCTTTTAGTTAGTTTTCTTCTTGCATCATATGTAGAGTTATGTCTATGTTTAATAACTACCATTATTAAACACATACATAACTACATGCCAAACTATCCTTTAGTCAGTTTTCTTCTTGCATCATATTGAGTATCAAACGTATTATCATATACTAATACTAGTTATTAGTCTCTATGTTATGTGGCCTAAGTTGATGATTTTTATCAAAGTATATTTTATTCTTTAACCTTGACTCCTTTAACTTTTGCACTGTTTCTTTAAGCTTTTCATTTCATTGTTCGAGTTGTTTAATTCTCAATGATAATAATTCTTCTCTTGAAATATCATCATTCCAAGGGAGCACCATGAATGTCACAATCTAAGTTTGGATGTTTGAGTTGTTTAATTCTCAATGATAATAATTCTTCTCTTGACATATCATCATTCCAAGGGAGCATCATCCATGTCAGAATCTGAGTTTGGATGGGGAAAACTAGATTGAACAATACCTCAGTTTAGTAGGCATAAATCCTATAGACTGAGTGTACTTCATCCTATATGCCCATAACACAAATGGAAGATATCTAGGCCACTTCTTTATGTCTCCGTTGCAGGCCTTAGAGATCGCCTTCACAATATAAGGGTGAGCTCTCTCAATGTTTCCATTATCCTCAAGGTTATAGGCAGTAGTTAGAGAAAAACAAATCCATGTGCCAATCAAAGAATTCCTTTGCCTCTCTCGCATCTAATTCTCCCTGATCTGCAACCACTTTCTCTATGTAGCCAAATCATGAAATCACTTCTTCCAAAAGAAATTTGCATACATTATAAGTAGTCCATACGAAGAGTTCGACCTTCCACATGGTTAGTCAAGCCTTCTCCAACAAGTACTATGTATCTCATTTTATCCTTTGGGTGAGAGCATGTCTGCAATAGCATTTAACTTTCCAGCTATATGGACAAAAGATGGATTGATAAAATTTACATATGAAATCCACCTAAGCTATTGATATATTTAGGTATTGATGTGTGTGAACACACTAGGAACGTCGGGGCACTTTTTTCCTCTTTAGGAGGTTTTTTTCCCCCGGCTTGTATATACGCCTATTGCCCTAATGGGCTACTTATCTTTGTACATTCTCTAGTAATACATTCAGTATTGTGTGTTGTGCTCCAAGCTTCTTCTTCTTCCTTGTGCTATTCACGTGCTTCTGCAGATGTCTAACTCCAACAATTGGTATCAGAGCAGGTCGCCGCTTCATCTAGGGTGTCATCGACACCTCTTTGATTGTAGTCTCAGAATCGCACAAATTCTGGTGAGCATACTCAGTGTGTTTCCATAGTGCTTGTGTAGCCTATTTTGTCTTTTTGTGTTAAAGGTATATACCAGTTTCGGTTTGCTAGTATAAGCGTCTCAAAAGTCTGCTACACGTCTAGCAGAATTCCTCTGGGAAGTTCTATTCAACTTTTTGAGATACAGTCAATTTTCTACATCAAGGTACTTTAGTCACCAGCCATGGCTGAAAGCAATGATGTATTCCATATGTTGGTTGTTGAGGATAAGTTGGATGGTATCAACTACCCGTTATGGGCTTATATGATGCGACATGTATTGGTTGCAAAAGGACTGTGAAACATTGTGCAGGGTGTTGAAAAACGTCCTATCACACCTGCAATTGTTACAACTGCAGGTACTGAAGCTGATGCAGAAGATGTCAAAGATGATGATTTTTTGCATATTCCTGTTTGTGCTGCGGTTTTTGCTGCACCTATTGCAGAGCAAATTCGTTAGGATGGCAAAGATGCCCAGGCACATGCATTGATAGCTTTGTCTGTCAAATGTGCCATTATTCCTCACATTCGCTCTTGTAGAACAGTTAAGGATGCTTGGGATACACTTACCACATTGTACCAAGCTAGGAATGAGGCTCGTGTTGCTTACCTTTGAAAACAGTTGGAGAGTGAGCACGTGAATGAAGGTGATTCTATGGACAGATTTCTAACAAAGATCAAAGACTTGAAGAACAATTGATTTCTGCTGATGAAGTTATACCAGATAGCTCACTTGTGCAGATCGTTCTGAATGGTCTTCCTGATTCATATTAGAGTTTTGCTTCTGCTCTTTAGTTGATGATGATTGCAGACCTTTTCACAAAGGCTCTTTGTCGCAGGAGAAGTTTGAAGCTTTTTGCAAAGCTTTGGGCTTACTTCCTTTTGTGGATTGATTCCACATAGCTTGGCACTTCCTTATACATGAGTGCCAGCTCCTTGTTCACCGCATCACTCCTAGGGGGGATTTGTTGATATATTTAGGTAGCGATGTGTGTGAACACACTAGGACTACCGGGGCACTTTTTTCCCTCTTTAAGAGGTTTTTTTCCCCTGGCTTGTATATATGCCTATTGCCCTAATGGGCTATTTATCTTTGTACGTTCTCTAGTAATACATTCAGTATTGTGTGTTATGCTCCAAGCTTCTTCTTCCTTGTGTTGTTCACTTGCTTCTGCAGACATCTAACTCCAACATAAGCATCTCAATATCCAAAGAAGAACAATTAGCAATCATGCCTATCAGATGAAGACAATCAATCTCAACAACAAGATTAGCTCCTCTAAAATATCCTTTATCTAATTTTAATGTAGTTATCAAACCCCATAATTCTCTCTCAATCTGTGTATACTTTTTCTGAGTGTTGTCTAGTATTTTTGCACCAAAACGAACTACATATCTCTGCCCCTCATCATCATTATATTGACCTATTGCCTAGCCTATACCAATAGGGCTAGTATCAACACTCAAAATAGTAGGCTCTTGCCTTGAATAATCAATAGGTTTCATAATCAAAGCTTCAATTAGAAGTTGCTTAATTTTATACATGGTTCTTAATTGTTTTTCTATCCAAAGCAACTTCTTTTTCTTTCGTAGTCAATCATATAAAGGGTTTGCAACATGAGCGAAGTGTGGAATCCAGATAACATAGAAGACACATGCTCCTAAGAATCTCCTTACTTCACGGATATTATGACACACCTCTGAAATTTTGCTTATGGCCTCAACTTCATGTGGATATGGATTTTGATAATAATGTCCACATAGATTTCCTATAATGAGAACCTTGTCGACTTCAAGAAATAAATTTCTCTAGGAGAAAATGTTAGCCCTACCTCTTCGAATCTTTCAAAAATTCTCTCATAATCAGAGATATGGTTGCTAACAAATTTTCTACAATTAGAAGCATCTAAACAATCATCTTTCATGCTTTCTTCACAACCTTTTATCAGAATATTATCAATAAAAAGCACAGTCATATAAGGTATAAATTCATGTAGGAACAGATTCATGACATTCATCATGTGAGTTATAGAATAAATCACTCCATGTGACAAGGTACACATACATAGAAGGCCTAGTGGAGTCTTCATTGTAGTTATATCTCTGCTCTCAATAGCTAACTAAAATTGATCATACCTTGAATACAGGTCACCCATTGAGTAAATGGAATGCCTTTAGCAAACTCATCTACTATGGGTCCTGTTACCATGACTTTGTCATAGGTTGCAAATCCTAGATGAAACAAAGTTTCCCATTATTCTTTGGCACCGTGAACCATCTATCTAAATATGGTGCTAAGGATGGCTCCAATATTTACATGGATAACTTTTCCTTTAACAATCTCATCAACTTTGGTAAATGAGACTTTGGAACAGGTATAGGTCATTATATTCCATGGGATATGTGGCATTGTAAAGATGATCATTGGTCGAACTTACTTTGGATCCACATAGCCTATCTCATGTGGAAAAAGAGTGAATGGTTTTTCATGTTTCTTGATAACTTCAATAAGTTTTTCTCTTTCCTTTTCTATAAGAAATGTTTTCTCACCAAATCTGCTTAATAACCTCATCAGTAAAGTTATGACCTATTAGTTCTTGTTTTCTCAGCATAGGATCATTAGAGACTCTCATATATTTTCCATAACTATCTTTCAAAAATGGTTGAGCTATGGGTTTGATCTTCTTATCAACAATCTTATACTTACTATTAACATTCACTTCATGTTCTTGCAAAAAGTTTACAATTAAATCACATTCTTTGATAGAACTAAGCATAATGATTTCATTTCTATCAAAGAACGTGATTTAATTATAAGCTTGCTCAAGTTCTTCCAGAACAGTAGAACTACTTTCTAACTCAATTATGTTCTCAATTTTGATCATCAGATAGCATTAATCCTAAACTTTTTTAATGTTTTTCTATTTTTTTTAGATTTTATTTTTTCAAATAATGTAATTTAAATGTGGAAGAATATATAGAACTCTTTTGAAAACTATGTACAAAGTCTTGCGAGACATCAAACCATTTTGCACCATTGTCTCGCTCAACATTGGGTCCTAACAAAAATTTTGCTCGAATAACACCCCATATTCCCTCATCAGTGCACAATCATCGCACTCTTGATCATAAGAGTTTATGGATTTTTCCTTATATTTTTTATATTTCTTGCATGATTCGAAAATATTTTCATGACTTGCAAGGAATGCAAACTAGATCTCAAATAGAATCTTGCATAAGTACATCCATCATCCATAGCCTTCATTTCCACTTCACATTTCAGCTATAAATGGTTTCCCAGGCATAGTTTCATATGAACAACTATCCTAGAAGAAAAAATGGAAATCCTCTAAAACTCCCCCAATTGTCACATGCACAAAAGCACAAGCTCCTAGAAGAACTCCGGATCCATTGTTTGTAGTCCTCATATGCTAGACATGTTCTTTGTCTATCCACCATCTAAATTTGTCATATAATTTTCTAGAGATCACATTTATCTCTGACTCAGACTCAATCAAGGCCAAATCTAATATGGTTCTCTATCATTTCCCTACTTTATTTTTACTTCTAGCATTACTCTTGCCCAAAAGTTTCTATTGAAATTACTTTCAGATTCTCTTGTTTGTTCATTAGGTACTATTGGTCCCAAGGGAAATTTTATTTGCTAGGCATATTGAAATTTCATCATCTTCATTATGAGATGAGTCACACAGAGTAACAGCTCCATTCATTACTTGAATGAGCAGCTCAGGTGATTCTTCCATCTCTATGTCTTGAGGCAATGGGAATCTTTTCCTTTTAATCAATTTAATGAAGTTGTCTTTGAATTTAGGCTTTGCGATCAAGAAGGCTTCGTCCAAAGACATTGTTACTTCGCTTTTTAGTAAAATATCATTTAAGATATCCTTTGCATCATTTTTATTTTCTAATTATGAGATCAGTACTGACTTAGGAGATTTCTTTGTCTTCTTCTTTTCATTTTCTTGAATATTATCAATTCTTTCAGTAGCCTCCTGATTCATTTCGGTTACTTGTTTTATTTCTTGATTTTTGTTTGACTTTTTATGAGCTTGATTTTCCTTAGCAAACCTCTTTCCTTCTTTAATTTTGTTTTGTTTTGCTTCTTCTTGAGAAGCAATGGATTCCGCAAAATGGAATTTCTTCTCACTATCTTTTGTCTTTTCCTCATCATCCTTAGCTTGCCTTCTAGTAACTCGTCTTTCAGGCTCTGCATCTTGCATCTCGTCTCTTGTCCTCTTATCGTCAACATTGGCAATATGTGAGTAGAAAGAGAATTGATCCACAAGAGACTTCTAAGTAGTCTTTTGCATGATTGCATCTCAGGATCTTACTAGAGCTTCAATCGAGTAACTCTTTGAGACAAAGATCTATCTTCTTCATCATCTCCTTCCTCTAGTGGCTCTAGATGATTTGTTGATGTGCTAGCATTCGTGTTTGAAATATTTAGTATAATTTCTTTATTCCTATTTTCTTCCAATTTACAGGTAGAGGAAGATGAATCCTAAAGTCGCATAATTTTTTTAATCTATATTAGTAACTAGTTTGTGCTCTTTTTCTTGTTTTAGCTCCTTTCATGCATAAGAAACATGTTCCTAGGCATCATACCAGATGCACCTTCTTCCTCTAGTTCCTTCGATTCCCCGAGTTCCTCATCTATCATTGGTCCTAGTATTTCTTTGATATATGGGTTGAATTGGAAACATAGGAACCTATTGAGAAATGGGATATAGTGGATGGGCAGCTTGAGGCATCATATAACCTTAAGGTATGTTTGGCATGGGCACGACATTTCTTTGCAGTAGTTCTACATAATTAGTGCTTGGCTGAGAATAAATAGGGTCTTGAAAACCCATAGAGTACACCTTGTTATGAAGGCTAGCCATCTCTTTGGATAGAGTTGCTTGCATCAACATAACATTTTTGAGTTGTTTACTAAAATTTTCTAAGTACAATTCCAATGGTGTCTGCGATGTAGATGCCATATTAGCCATAGTTGATGTTGTAGATATATTTAGACCCACCAGAATAGTTGTCTCTCTAGGATGCATTAACACTAGTTGCACTGGTCTATCATATAGGACAGACTGTTGTTGCCTTATTTGGGCAACTGCCTCTATCTCTTCTTAATTTCACCGAGTCCTCAGTCAACCTAAATCTCTTTCCCCCATCTCCTAAATTCTCCTCTCGACTTTAGCCCTATCTTCAAGTACAATTCCAATGGTTTCTGAGATGTAGATGCCATATTAGCCATAGTTGATGTTGCAGATATATTTAGACCCACCAGAATAGTTGTCTCTCTAGGATGCATTAACACTAGTTGCACTGGTCTATCATATAGGACAGACTGTTGTTGCCTTATCTGGGAAACTGCCTCTATCTCTTCTTAATTTCACCGAGTCCTCAGTCAACCTAAATCTCTTTCCCCCATCTCCTCAATTCTCCTCTCGACTTTAGCCCTATCTTGACGAATAGAATTACAAGATCTAGCATTATAGACAAGTCAGGGCTGAAGTGTGTTTTAGGGAATGAACTCATTGTAGAAATCCCTCCTAGCAAAGTTTACACCATACCATCTGCAAGAAAATGGACATGTGAAAAGCACATGTAAGATCATGTGTCATGTACTGATGGATCTCATAGATAATAAACGTTCAGATTGGGACAAACAATTACATCACTTTGTTTATGCATATTGATTTGCCTATGAAATGGTACTCAATGCAACTTCCTTTCATATGGTATTTGGCCAAAACGCTATGCTTCGTTTAGATTTCTTGATACCCACCCTAAAAGTTTCACAAGAGCATGAGTGGATAGGCCATAAGCTATCATCCAAGATCATGGATTTAGAACATGTATAAGAGACCCGACTAAGAGTAGCAACAAGCATATATGCTGCAAAGAAAAGACAAAAGGCCTATTTTGATGCACATGTTAAAGAAAAAGGCTTGAAAGCTGGTGATCTAGTATTGGTATACACCTTAAAATAGCATGCTCATAAGTTAGAGAGACGTGGCTATGGACTCATGATCATCGATAGACTTTCAACATATGGGACAGTGCAATTATCCGCCCTAGAAGGAGACGTAAGGCCAAATTACATAAGTGGTTGCCAAGTCAAGCTCTATCAAGATTGCTTGATGAAAGAGATGCTTAGGCAACTCAATGTAGCAAAGAAATGTAAAGAGAAGGAAAAAAGAGTATGAGAAGAGGCTCGTGTTGAAGCTCTAGATGCATCAGATGAATGATGTTAAGACCATAGGGCACATGCTAGTTTAGGAATGAAAATGTTGAAGTGCTTCATCTTGTGAATGTCCTCACCAAATCAAATACCCCTAGATATCACATGGACATGTTCCAAATCAAGAGGAATACTTCTCCTAACATAGTTGACAGGAGTCCGTTCATTTTTCTTAAGTTAGGACTGGGCACTACACTCAAAACTAGCAGGTCCCTAATTGATTCAAGAGCTTCCATAAGTGCCATTAGGTATTCTTATTATCAAGACATGAATTTGGGAATGAATCATATTGAGGCTTACTGCTGATAGTCAAGGTCAAGCACAAGCATGGAAGTGCATCAAAGAAGTGGACACACAAGAAGAGGGAGCATGTACGGAGCCCCAAGATATCACATAGCCATGTGTCAAACCTCAGGTGCAATTTCTTCTCGAATAATCAATGAGGTAGGGCAAGGAAAGAGTGTAAGGACTATGAAAGCATTGATCGATTCAAGTGCAACAACTAGTGCAATCAGATTCTCATACTGCCAAGATCAACAATTGAACATCAATCCCATAGAAGCCTATCTCATAGGATTGGGAGGTGTGGAAACCCCTTGCTTGGGTGAGGCGGAGCTCCCCATCTACCTTCAAGATGTCCCAATGACAATCAAAATGCTAGTATGTGAAGATGAGGACCTTACAGAGCCACTTTTCTTGGGTCAAGATTGGATCTATGACCATGCAATCAACTTAAACTTATGAAGTCAACTTCTTCAAGTTTGGGTACATGAACAATGAATTACATTAGAATTAGAGAACTGCATGCTCACAGATCATGGCACCACACATTCTCTTAGTTCTTCTATGCCTAATCTTCACGCAAAAGATGTTGTATGTATCACAAGCTCTATGGTGCCAAAGGACTCAGACATGGAACAACAGTCTCAAAGGAGAGCGGACCACTCTTCTTTTTCAAAGACTACTGCAATCTCAACAATTCAACCAAAGAGGCAAGTAAAAGAGTACAAGAGAATTGTTGTATTAAATAGAAAAAGAGAATTCAAGCAGAAGGAGTTCCGAGCATGAAGCAGATTTGGGTATGAAAAGGAGAGCAACCACCAACTTTGCCCCAACAATTTCCATCCAGGCAATCCAACCATGACAACAGAAGATCCAAGCAACCATGACAAGCTCAACCACACAGTATCTTCCAAATTTGGATGCCTAAGAAATCAGCTGCAACTCGACAAGGGCAATTACATATGTGGGTACCCAAGGCACTCTTACATGCACAAAATCCGATGATCTCCCTCACAAAAAAAGTCTCAACAAAGAAGCCACAGAGATGCAGGGGCCAATACCAAGCATCGAGATCGAGAGCAGATCAATTCACCTCTCCGGTAATAGAAAGAAGAGAATCATCAAGGATATAGGTTTGGAAGCCAAAAGTACCAGTAGCATCCATAGAACTAAAGAGCCAACCACTCTCGATACAAAATTTAAGCAACCAACCAAAGATGAAGAAGTAAAAAATGACTTGTATGTAGCCTAACACTATTGAAAAATGGATCCCTATAAGGAGGAATGATCAATTGTCATTTTTAAATCCAATGGATACCTCCAAACAAGATGGCATCAACATCTATAAGTAACCTCGAAAGCCTCGACGTGTGACAACCATGTGCCTTTGGCATAACCTTGTCTTTTGCACCATTCAAGTCATGCATTTCCAAAGTATGCATCAATATAGGGCCACATTACACGGTTGTGCATAGACACAATTGAGAATCCCAGGCACATGAGACACATTTGACACATGTAAAATATTTTATTGTTACTAACCTCTTTCTTCTTGTTTTGTGTCATTATTCCCAAAAAAAAAACAGAAAATGGAAAAAAAGAAAAAGTACAAGATTGTGTTCTTGAAGAATCTCATCAGTGGACCATCAGCAAGGACGTCCATCAACAAGCAAGAGAAGACAATGGTCAATCACCATGATGGAAGTACAACACGAAGAGATGAATATCGACAAACCTTTCACTATGGTAAGAATCGCCTACTTCGGCAACACTATAACAATGATAAATTAGGAAACCTCTTCGTTAGCCCACCCTTGAGCACTTAGCTCAAGACCCCATTTTTGCACCATACTATTTACAATGCATTCCCCAAGTATGCATACATAGGGCCACATTACAAGGCCGTGCACAAGGCACATATCTTCTTCAACCCATGCACTAACACACTTAACCACCATTCATCATGGGTTACGAGTACTTGACACGAAACTATGAAACACATATTTAACAGATCTAGTGGACATGAGTGTGACGACATCTATGAAGCAATTCACAGTCAATAGCTACTCCAAATCAACATTGACAACCTCTTTGGAGCAACTAGCAATTTTTGGGGAAGCTCATAAGTACACCATCATGCGGGAATCCAAGACAGGAGTACATATAAAGGGACTAAACATTGCAAAGGCTAGTAGTGACAAAAATGAAGAACCAAACAATAGACTCTGCTACATTTGAATGAGAGACGAACTTGTTGAAACATGATGGACACTACCTCTCAACATACTACATGGAATACCCACTCCAACAAGGGTCTGCCAAGGACGAAAGACTCGAGAGGGGGGTAGTGTTGACAGTCAAGGTCAAGCACAAGCATGGAAGCACATCAAAGAAGTGGACACACAAAAAGAGGGAGCATGTAGGGAACTCCAAGAAGCACATGTCAAATTTTTAGAAGAAATCCCTATACAAATAGTGATTTCTATCACTAAAATCCATTGTAAATATCATTCCACATTTTTGTAACTCCATTTTGTTCAAACCGAGGAGTCTTTGAGCTTGAGAAGTATTAGAAGTATCATCCTACCAATTTTCATAATTTTTAGACTTCGTTTGAGCCCTCAAATGATCCCTAGAACCTAATTTTTAACTAGGTGAGACACAAGGTCTAGATAGGGCCAAAACCACTCAAAAAACTATAAAAAGAGCTAGAGAGCTCATTTTTGAGGTTAGCTTGTGGTAGATTTGAGTTTTTTAAGAGAGTTCTTTTGTAATCAAAGTCCTTCCATTGTTCCTCTCTTTGCTCTTACCTTGTGTGTGTGTGTGCATGCTTGTGTGCTTTCACTCACGCACTTGTGCCATCACTTCCTCACGGTCTTCATACCAGTCCTCACATCTCCATGGATTGACATTTATGAGGTGGATCTCCTCACATTGGTACTTGCCATTGTGCGAGAGTGACACTTACCTACCCTACCGAAGTACCCCCTCAGTACCAAAACTTTCATGGTTCCATTCCAATTTTGAACCCTCCATCAGGACAAACATAGGGAGTTTATGCACACTCTCACCAATCTAACAAGTTGGTTGACCCCTTGGTGGATGCCCACTATATCTGGGAGTCAAAACGTGAGTTCAAATACATAGGGCCACTTTCAATTCTTTTCTAAGGAATTTGTGGAATTATAGAACTCTGTTGAGTTACAAAACATAATAAAGTAAGTTTATGATATAGAGGTCTAGCTAGTTCAGAAAAATTTGAAATCGGACACCTTTTGATTAGCCTTGTGTATGACCAAAGATCTTGAGACTTGACCTACATTTCTCTTTGATTGATAAAGGAAGGCATCTTCTCTACTTCGGATCACATCATCCATGGAACATCATGAAGTGTTCGAGATACGAAAGTGAAGGTTTGAATTTCATCCACTCTGGGAGGTTTTGCCACATCATATTTTTAGCACCTATGCTAGAATAAAGTCTACAATGAAGCAAAATTAAATCGGGAAGTACCCTTGTGATATTGAGCATTGTTCTCTTCATTTTATCATGCACCACTTGCATTAGGAAATCTAAAGAAAGTTTTGCTATTTACTTTGGGTCAACCATACTATAAGTTGACCAAGTCAAATCCAAAAGGAAAACTATCCAACTTAGGACACTTTTCTCAAAGGCTTTAGCTAAAAAGTTCTTGGGAATTGTGAATATAATGAGAAATTCGTAACTTCACTATTCTAGAGTGTACTGGACTCTAGAAAGTCATTAGAGTTATGCTAGAGAACTGGAAGCAAACTCAAATAAATTTCTTGGGCTTATCATCTTTTGAAGATTGAAAGAGTTCTTGTACAGAACATCTACCTCGAATGTTTAATTGAGTTATCTAGTTCTAACCAGCTAACCCTAGACTTTTGTAAAAAGAATCAAATACCATATCTGAGTCAAATCCAAAAAGATTCAAAAAGCAAAAAGAAAGAACTAAAAATCTGTACAACCAATTCAAACTTGGAAGATACATAAACTTTCTACGAGTCCAATTCTAGATAACTCAAGACTTTAACTTTGCAAAGATCTTTTTCAACAAGTTCTTGAAGCATTTTTCTATCTTAAAGAGAAATAAACTAGATTTTCAAAAATATTTACAGAGTAAATCTAAAACATCAACCAACCACAAGATATTAGTGTGGTATCCAACATCAGTGTGTCGACCCATTGAGGTTCTATTGATGAATTTTTACAATGCTTCACTTGAGAATAAGTTCATGCCTATGTTCAATCTTTATGGCTGCTTACTAAGAATGCAATTCTTGTGCATTGCTTTGAGTCAAAGGACTGAGTTTACCAAGGTACACTAGGAACTTGGTGCTTGATTGAGTCAGTCCATTCCTTAATTGAAAGGATCTTTTCATTGTCAAACTCCTACTTCTTCATAAAGATTCTGCCTGATTTGTAAGTTGCCTCCTAGCTTTTGTGCAATGAACTCAGCTAATTCCTCCATTGAAGATGAAGGTTTCAATGTGACACTAGTCAAGCACTCTAATATGTTATAGAGCTATGACAATAATAGCTCCTCTCTAGGTTGTCTTCTATGTATATGCACATCCTCATGCACTAATCGCAGGTGTTTGGCTCTTTTAGGTACACACACGGTCATCGTTTTTGTTCGAGAGGCCATTTGAAAACAAGGACACCTACTTGTCCTATGTAGGTAGCTATGGGAGTGGACGTCTTTATATTTATTGCTTGAATTTATGCCTTCCTAAACTTACAATATCTTGGGGGGTCTACTTGAAACTATGAATCAAAGAAGAGGTATTATGCCTTATTCCACTCTTAGAAAAACTAGTGATGAAGGCTTGATCAACTATGTGATGTTTCAATAGTGACCTCATTGCAAGGGCTAAAACTATGCCAGGGCTCTACCCTTCAAAGTTAACCCAAAAGCTTTGTATTGAGTGAACAAGTCCTCTACTTGTTGTGCTCCCAACACCTCCTTGAATTCGGCCACATGACCTTAAGGATCTCTAGTGCCATCAAAGTACTTCTTCATTTTAACTACTTGCAAGGGTCTCAATGTTCTCAAGTGTTCTCTCTATCTAGCTAGATGGAAATCCTCATAATCTTTGTGTGACTTATGTCCTCTTGTCCTCTCTCTTTCTAGTGTACTCATACCTTGTTCTAACTTGCCTCTCACTAGGTTGTGTATGAAACCTACTTCTGGAGCTTCTCTTGTCTTCTCTCTCTAAACTCTTGAGGAGAAAGGAGAATATGGACTACCCTAAGAATATGGATAGTGAAGGGAGGTGGTATTAAGAAGAAGCATATTATCCGAGAAAGGATTTGGAAATCAAGTTTGAATAAATAGGACAAGTTTAAGATTTTATTACATTAATAAAGGTGCCATGTTGCAATGAGAATGAGCTAAAACTGCACTTATACCACAAGGTCCATGTTATAGATGCACACGTGACCACTTCTTGAGAGAATATCCAAACCTATCAAAAACTTTCACCTCTAACTAGAGGGTCATTATTAAGAGTCTGGAAAAAACACTAGATTTCCCCTAAACCCTAAAACGCCCATACTAACTAAAGATGGTAGAATTGACTGCAACTAGTAGTGACTCTAAGGAGAATGTCCCTCTTCGTGCAATTATGACAACTCAAACCAAAAACCTAGAGACCACACAAGGAAGATAAAGCAAAAGTCCCACCTAATCTTATTGAGTGAGCCATCAAGAACTTTTATCTAGAAAGTTGAAAGTCGTTATCGAGTGTGGAAAAGAACACTTGATGAAGGATTGCTCCCTAAACCCTCAAAAGCCCACACATGCTTCTCTAAAGATGATTTATTGTAATTATTTGTGTCCTCGTAAGAAACTCCATCTCTATCACTCTAGCACAATGGTGAGTACCAATGTGAGGAGATCCACCTCATAAATGTCAATCCGTGGAGACATGAGAACTGATATGATGACCATGAGCAAGTGAAGGCACAAGTGTGTGAGTGAGAAACACACAAGCATGCACACACATATATACATGTGCACACAAGGCAAGAACAAAGAGAGGAACAATGGAGTGCTTTTAATTATCAAAGATCTCTTTTACAAATGATATAATCTCTCACAAGATCACCCCAAAAATGAGATCTCTAGCTCTTTTTATAGCTTTTAAATAGCTTTGGCCTTGTCCAGACATAGTGTCCAACCTAGTTAAACATTAGGTTCCAAGGCTTGTTTGAGGGCTCAAATAGAGTCTAAAAATCATGAAATTTAATACGTGGGTACTTTGAATACTCCTCAAGTTTGAGGACTCCTTGTCTTGTACAAAATGGAGTTGGAACTATCAAAAACGGTATTTACAATGTTGGTGTACTGATGAAAATCACATTTGGTTGAAAATAATTTATGAAAAAATGATTAGGCCTATTCTTTTCCATATCTGCATAATGTTTTCATCTCCTTGCTTCCTCTAACTCCTTTCTCTCGTCATCTTGTCTATTGAAACTTGTAACACTCTCCCCTCTCTGATGTATGTCATGCTTGATAGACCTTTGTTGCATAGGGTGGTCAATGTAATATTGGATGACATCAGTGGCTAGTTCATGTTCACGAAGCCTTAATCCTTTTGCCATATCAAATTACAATGCATCCCAATTGATGGCACTGGGGATATTTGGTTTTGGCATCATGTAATACTCTAAATACATGGCCTACTCACATGCAAATAAGTGAAGCATGTGAGTCGGTTTAGGTGTAAATACATGAGAGTGACACTCCCAAAACCCTATCGTGAATGTGTCTTGGAACATTTGTTTGTAACAGGCTAGGAGGTATTTAATACAGGCATGCCAAGCATAGGCTACTCCAATACTTGGGGTCGTGCTCATGCCATGCACCAGATCATAATTTCCATTGGTAAAGCTTGGGACAGCGACTTGCAATGTCTGGGTATTACGAAAAGTTTTGAAAACTAGTTGCAACATTTCAAGAGTCTTCAACATCATGTGTGCCATGACATCTGGCATTGGCTTTAACTGAGGGAGCCAATGGCATATAGTGGCCATCATATATGAAATGGAAGGTGGTCCTTGTGGTGGAGTGATGTATGGATAGTTGAGCCACTCTCTACATTGTGCATTATTCTGTACTTTGATTGCAAAGGCTTTCCATGACCTGCACCTTGGAATTGGTCCATAGCATGGATTATAAGGAAGATGTAAAGGTGCATTGTTCCAAGTGCACAACATTTTTGGATAATTCTCCAAGAAGTTTTCCCCCTAGGTCGATTAAAAAATAGCACCTTTCTGTGCTGTCGACGGTGAGTCCTCTGGTTGGAATTGTGTTGTGAATGTGGGTGTTTTCCCCATGACCCTCTTAATTTCTACATTATAATCAGCTAGGATTACAAAATATGGCCCGTACTAGAGTTCAAAAGTTGTGATGAGTCACCTAGGTTCCAAGTGTTGGAAGTTGTTGGATTGCAACACCGTTTCTTCTATGACCCGCATGGATTTATTTTGCACCACTGTGCGATCCTCATGGGTGTGCCCAATGTCTTCCACTTGCTTTAACCATCGGGGACAAATAGCTTCAAAGCTATCTTGGCCTTTTGTTGTTATCCATCCACTAGGAACGAGTTGTGGTTCGTAGTCATCTTCAAACATTTGTTCCACTGGAATGAAAACTGTTTCTTCTTTTGCTAGGGCTTCAGGTGGGGATGGTGGTCTTTTGTATTGCAGTAGCCGAGTTTGCAACTTTGTAACATGTTTTCCTAGTTCCATTTGCAAGGTTGAGTCAATCTCAATAGGAGAGGTTGGTGTGGTGATACTTGGGGCAACTGTAGTGTTGAACTTTCTTTGTTGTTGTGGTTGATCTAGTTCCTTTGATAATTTGTCATGGGCCTCTAGCAAGTTGGCATAATCTTCCAGGATAATTTTGATGGTCTCAGGTGGCACGACTTGAAACTTTGATGGACTTATGGATGCCCCTGGTGTGCTTTCTATGGCTTCCTTTAAATTTTCTTGATTTTGGAGCTACAAACATCTATTTTCCTCTTGAGAAGAAACAACAAAAAAGGTATGGATATGATTCCACATTTTTTACAAAGCATTCAATCTACTTGGCAAAAGATTCAATTTCAAAAGAACTATCAGCCTATGAAGAGGCAAAGTGAAACCCTAATTGGGAAAAGGCCATGAAAGAAGAAACAGATGCATTGAAGGAGATGGACACTTAGGATTTCCTTCCAATGTCATCGAATCAAAAGGTAATTGGTTGCAGATGGGTATATAAAGTTAAAAGAAATTCATATGGATCAGTTCGCAGGTACAAGGAAAGATTAGTTGCCAAAGGATGCTCATAAACTCATGGTATAGACTATGAGGAAACATTCTCACCAGTTGCAAAGATGACTACAATCAGGACATTGATAAGTGTAGCTACTGCAAGGAATTGGAGACTCCTCCAACTTGATGTAAAAGATGCATTTTTAAATGGTTGGATAAGTGAAGAGGTATACATGTCACAACCTCTAGGTTTTGAAGACCATAATCATCTATCTTATGTTTGTAGACCTAAGAAAGTATATTATGGATTGAAACAAGCTCCTAGAGCTTTAAATTATAGTTTGGTTACATACCTTCAAGATCAAGGGTTCAGATCGAGCAACTCAGATCCTTCTCTATTTATCAAAAGGGATCACAATGAGGTTATCTATCTATGTGTATATGTAGATGATATTATTCTGGCAGGTAGATGACGAGTTGCTACGAGATGACTTCTTAGTAGCACCATGTTGCAGTAGAGTTTAGAGTTGCATTCCGTCTATGTTCGTACATGAGCTCTGACTAATTGCATGGATTTTGGGTCTAAGTCTTGAAACTTTGCCTCCAATGTGCTATGGGCTTCCTATAACATATGAAACTAAATTTCTAGACTTTCATTGTCCTCCTCAAGAGTTGTTATGCATTGTTGTAATTCTATAAAGCGATCTTGTAATATCTTGTTATGTGCCCCTAGCTAACGGTACCCTGTCCAAAGTTGCATCATACACTGAATCATAGTATTAAATGCAATATCTACAGATGAAAATGTTGTTTGTACATTGGTTGTGAGTGAAAGGGAATAAGGAATGGAAAATGTGTATGTTGTGCCTAACAAAGAGGTGGGTGCAAGTGAAGTTGGTGGAAGGGGGATGGGAGATGGTGGAATTGTGGGGGGAGGGGAAGGTGGTGTAGGTGGTGAAAAGTCCATATTTTCAGATGTGGAGGTGAGTGCGGTGTCTACCATGTACATCGGAATGGTAGGTGGAGTGTGTGTTTGGTGGTGAATAGTGGTGTTGTGGGTGTTGAAAACAAAAATGGTGGGAAAGGTCGAGAGAAGGGTTGGGAGAAGTTAGACCAATAAGAGTGAAAGGGTTGGGGAATAGTTGGGATGGATATTCGAAAGTGAGAGCTTGGAGGTGCGACTGCCATGGAATGAGGTTTAGTGAAAGGGAAGCCTAAAAAGGTGGATCTAAAGTCTGGATGGCCTATGATGGAGGTTGTGGAGGCAGGAAGGCAAGATCAATGAGGGATTCTGTTGTAATAGTGGTGGTATGGTACAAGGGGTTATCAAAAGAAGAAAAGAGGGTTGAACTGGAAGTGGGCCTATGGAAGATGAAGGTTTTATCTCCGATATTGACATTAGGAATAACGTTTACAACCTCTATGCGAGCGGGAAATGGTGGACTAGGATGCCTAGGTGGACCGGCCATGGTAGTATTAGTTGCTTGGAAAGTTGTCTCAATTGGTTTGGTTTTCATAGTAGTTTCCTCCATAGTAGTGATAGGAATCTGAATGTTCTTCCCTGTCCTTAGTTGTGTTTGTCTCCTACGTGGGTCATATTTGTTGGAGTTAGACGTCTGTAGAAGCACGCGAACATCACAAGGAAGAAGAAGAATCTTGGAGCACACCACACAATACTAAATGTATTACCACTAGAATGCACAAAGATAAGTAGCTCGTTAGGGCAATAAGTGTATATTCAAGCTCGGGGAAAAAAACCTCCTAAAGAGGGAAAATAGTGCCCCGGTGGTCCTAGATTGTTCACACACATCACGACCTAAATATATCAACAAATACCCCCTGGGAGTGATGTGGTGAACAAGGAGCTAGCACTCATGTATAAGGAAGTGCCAAGTTATGTGTAATCAATCCACAAAAGGAAGTAAGCCCAAACCTTTGCAAAAAGCTTCAAACTTCTTCCTAGGCAGAGCCGTTGTGAAAAGGTCTGCAATGTTTTCTTGCGTGGGAACATATGCCAAGCTGATCTCTCTAGCAAAGAACCTCTCCCTGACATAATGATAATTCACCTCACTGTGCTTAGTGCAAGCATGGAACACATGGTTCCTCGCAACTGCCAATGTGCTCTGACTGTCAGTGAAGATGGTGGTGGCAAAAGACTGACCAACACCCAAATCAGACATAAGGCATCTGAGCCACACACACTCAATAGTCACTGTGAAAGTTGCCCCATACTCAATCTCACAACTGGAAGTGGCCATAGTAGGCTGCTTCTTGCTTTGCCAAGATATGCATGAGCTACCAAGCATAAAGAAAAAACCACTAGTGGACACACAAGTGTCATAGCAACCAACCCAATCACTGTCAGAAAAAGCATGCAAATATGGCGATAGTGATCCCTCCTTGGGATAAAACAATCCAAGTAGCTGGATACCACCCAAGTAGCAAAAGATGCGCTTAGCTGCCTGCCAATGCTTGACTCCTATGCAATGCATAAACCTGTTCATTTGTGAGATAGCAAATTGAATATCTGGCTGAGTAATGCATAAGTAAATTAGGCATCCAATAGCTTACTGATAGAGAACAACATCAAATGCATCTCCAACATCATTAAGACTCAATCATAAACCTGTCTCCCTAGGAGTGGCAATAGGTTTACAGTCTTCAAGGCCAAAATGTTGCAATGATGTGTCAATATATAACGTTTGAAACAAAGCCATTCCACCATCAATGTGAATAAATTGAATGCCCAAATAATGATGCAAATGCCCCAAAGCAGACATCTCAAATGAAGCATGTAAATCAGCCTTGAAATCAGCAATATGCTTCTCATGAGGACCAATGAGTAGCATGTCATCAACGTACACAACAATGACTAGAAGCACATCATTTGCATGCTTAACATATAAGGTGCTTTTAGTTGGAAAGTTCTCAAAACCATGTGCAATCAGATAGGCATGTATCTTTTCATACCAAGCACCTGGTGCTTGCTTTAAACCATATAATGCCTTCTTTAACCTGCACACCTGGTTTTCATGCCCTTTCTGCACAAAGCCATGGGGCTGAAAAACATACACTTCTTCATGCAAGTCACCATTTAGAAATGTTTTTTAAATGTTCAACTGATGTACATTCCAACCATGATGAGCTGCAAGTGCACAGATGCTATGAACAGTAGTCATTTGGCAAGTAGGTGCAAAGGTTTCATCAAAATCAATGCCTCTTTCCTATTCATAACCCTTTGCAACAAGCCTAGCATTATACCTGTCAACTGTTCCATCAGGTTTACGCTTCAGCTTCTATACTCACTTAGTGCCAATGGCCTTCTTGCTAGGAGGCAAATCACATAAAGACTACGTACCATTTTTCATGATAGCATCATATTCAGATTGCATTGCAGCCATCCAATGTTCAAAATTTTATGCTTCATCAAATGAAACAAGTTGAGTCTCATCACAGAGACTAGATGCAGCCATAGCATAGCAATCTGATGCAAAAGAGGCACTATGAGAGCCTGAACGAGTACAATATGACAGAGGTGCATCTAATTTACTGTCACGCAAAGTCTACACTAACCATTTTGCTGCAAGGTAATATGTTTGGTTGCCCCACTATCAAATTACCAAACATCTGAGTCTACTACAGACATACACTGCTCATGAGAAGATGGGTCAAAACTGCAAACAACAATAAATGCCCATTCTTCATTCTACACAAGATTAGCATACTCTGTTTTTGGTGTAGAGGCCTTTGCAACAACCATTGCAACCTCCCTTTTTTTTGCCTCTTTTGCAGCCAGTTTTGGAAAGTTCTTTATGATATGATCATTTCCTTTAAAGTACTTGCAAAACAATTTATGCTTTTCTGATTTCTCCTCTTTGTCTTCCTTCTTCGAATGTGCAACATTTGCACATTTCTACTTATTAGTAGATGAGCTCCATTTATCGTTGCCGTTCTGACTAGCCAAGAAAGCTTGATCTGCAACATGCATGATAGACCTGTTCTACCTAGACTGATCTTCCTGCAATAGAACAGAGACTAACTCCTCAAATAACAAGGCATTTGGATTGCCTTTCATCATCAAACGAAGAGTAGAAGCAAAACTCAGATATGAAGCAGGAAGACCATTCAAAATGGTATGGACAAGTGAGCTATCTAGTACAACTTCATCAGCAGAAATCAACTGTTCTTTCAAATCCTTGATCTTTGTCAGAAAATTGTCCATAGAATCACCTTCATTCATGTGCTCCCTCTCCGACTGTTTTCGGAGGTAAGCAATACGAGCCTCATTCCTAGCTTGGTACAATGTGGTAAGTGTATCCCAAGCATCCTTAGCTATTCTGCAAGAGCGAATGTGAGGAATAATGGCAGGTTTGACAGATTAAGCTATCAATCTATGTGCCTGAGCATCTCTGCCATCCCAACAAATTTGCTCTAGAGTAGGTGTTACTGTTAGTGTCCATTTGAAAGGCCAAATGGCCACCAAACACTTCTTTCTATATATTCTTTAATAAAACATATAGTGGTCTGGTAAGACATAGATTGTAAGTTCGATCGCATTCGTAAGACCTAAGAAGTCTCTCTTCGTGCTCCCTGTGTACTGTGTTTTTCTATGTATTCTGCAGCCTCTGTGTGGAGTACTGTGTGCGGCCTTAGGAGCTCCGTTTTCTACACTGAGGATATCGTTGTGGATCTCTCGAGAAGGAGAGTAGACCGTCGTGCATCGCCATCAAATTACTTCACTGATATCAGAGTAGTTTGATGCAAAAGCTTTGTTTGTTTTATGCAAGCGAAGGAAGCACCCCCCAGCTTTCTCCAAGACTTACGACTAAGGCGGCAACCAAGACATACTCATCCGAGTCACCAAGCCGTTGGCTATGCATGAGGAAGGACCTCAATGATCAAGGAAGATAGGGGTTCCCAATACTTCTCGGGAGATCACCCATCGTAATACTATTCCCCCTAGAGCTTGCTTAATCGTGGCAATCTCTTGCCACTAAGCTACACCCTTGTGGTGTCTGAAGAAGGGAAAAGACTAAGGTTAACATTACCTTGAACATGTTTTGGTCCCTCAAAGCTTCATTCTTTGCTTTCAAAGCCTATTTTTGAAGCATTTTGGGGTGACTTTTAGAGCCATTTTGGAGTACTTTCGCACAGAGTCCTCTTCACACAAGTCCAAGAACATCAAGAAGAGTGTTCTTTGTACTTCTCCGACAATAAATATTAACCTTTGGGGCTTTGTTTTCATCCACACTTGTAAAACTACATGTTTCTCAAAAGGTTTTTCAGTTTTGGTGGGAGCAGCCACTACAAATTTATGAAGATTCTTGAGCCTAAAACATCAGAGTTGAGAGACACTTGCAGGTGTTGTTGGTTAGCCTTTGGGCTGCGCATTCAACCTTTCTAGTGTCGTTTTATTGCATATATTGATCACATACACACCATGTATGCTTTTGTGGATACCGTTTATGTACATCCATGTGGTCATTGATAATGTCGGGGTCTCTTCGATGATGTAGGTGGAAGACTTACCTAGCCTCGTCGTAGGAGATGTATGATAGTTATTCATAGGTGCACGATAAGCCTAGTTGGCTTCTATTGGGAAACTGATTATATGCAGTGGAGTCAGTAATTCACTATGCACGCAAACATGTCAGTACTTGTCATTTTATGTTATTGCGATGACACTAGTCATATGCTAATTTTGTAGAGGATACGCTAGCAAAAGCTTTCCAGATTTTTTTCTTTTTTCAACTATAAAGTGGTCGATTTACTCCTTGATACACTTATTCGTTGGTGTTTGGACTCTTCTCGCTCCATTATCATTCTATTCAATTCTCTACCATCATGGCATCAGAGGTCTCATGCACATCTAGTGGATCAGGGTCTAGTGCCAGTGTTCCAAGGAGGAGCTATAACTTGCAGGGCAAAGACCATTTTGAGATCCGAAAATTTGATGGCACAAACTTTGCTCTATGGAAGAATCAGATTAAAGATGTGCTGATTCAAAGGAGGCAATGGAAGCCAGTAAATGGGATTTCAAAGAAGCTTTCTGACATGGATGAAGATGATTGGGATGAGTTAAATGAAATGGCCAGGTCTACCATTCGCTTACACCTAGCAGATAATGTTTACTTTATAGTATTAGACTCTAAAAGTGCAGAGGAGCTTTGGAAGAAGTTATGAAATACATATGAAAAAGAGATGACATCAAATAAAGTGTATTTGATGAGAAAATTAAATGACCTTTGCATGAAGGACACAAATAGTGTTGCTGCTCATCTAAATGAGTTTGATGCTATATTCTCCTAGTTATAGGCTCAATAAATGGATATGGAAAATGAAATGAAAGCAGTATTGTTGTTATGCACCCTGCCATCATCATGGGATACATTTTGCAAAGCTATAAGCAATAGTGCACCTAGTGGTAAACTCGTCTATGATGACATATGTGGAGAACTCTTGAGTGATGAGATTCATAGAAAATCTATGGTTGGCACTCAGAGTGGAGATGCATATAATGTTTGTGGTTCTTACCAAGGAAAGAATTAGCAACATGGCAGGAGCAAGAACAAGGAAAAGAATGGTCAATGGAATAAGAGTAGAAGTAAATCAAGGAAGAGGGATATCGAATGCCATTATTGTCATAAGAAAGGACATATGAAGAAATACTGTTATGCATTAAAGAATGCTAAAGGTAAAGGACAGAATGTTGATGGGCATGTTAAACAATTATCTACACCCATCTACTTTGACTGTGAAGATTGAAGAAATTAATGCTATTTCTGATGATGTTGATGTGTTGACACTTGATAGTACTATGCCAACTGAGGCTCTTATGGCTGATTCTCTTTCCCACACGTCGCTGCTAGATTCTGGTGCTTCTTTCCACGTGACACCACACAGAGAATGCTACTCTAATTATGCAGCAAAGTCTCTTGGTATTGTGAGACTTGGTGACTCTTACCAGTACACACACACACACACACACACACACACACACACACATATATATATATATATATATATATATATATATATATATATATATATATATATATATATATATATATATATATATATATATATTCATTGATGGTTCAATATTTACTATGCATAATGTACACCATGTACCTCAGTTATCATGCAATTTGATGTCAGTTGGAAATCTTTCTCGTTCTGGATACTTGTGTTATCTTTCTCTGATTTTTCATTTTGTGAGCATTGTCAATATGGAAAGCAAACCAGAAATGTGCATAGAACACACATTGACTCTTCAATTCAGCCTTTAGATCTCGTTCATACAGATGTGTGTGGTCCTATGCCCACTAGGTCCTTAGGTGGTTCTCTTTACTTTGTCACTTTCATAGTTGATGCTACTAGAAAAGTTTGAATCCTATCAAATTGAAGGATGAGGTATTCCTTACTTTCAGAAAATGGCTTGCTTCAGTTGAGACTGAAAAATAAACTAAGCTTAAGGCTTTACATTCAAATAATGGGGGTGAGTATACCTCACATGAATTCAGCCTTTTCTCTCATTCTAGAGGGATTCGTAGAGGTTTGACAACTCCTTATATCCCAGTACAAAATGGTATAGCTAAAAGGATGAATGTAACTATTCAAGATAGAGTAGTTTCTATGTTGCATCATGCGAACCTCTCACAAGGCTTTTGGGCAGAAGCAGTATTGACTGTAGTTCATGTGATTAACCTTTCACCTAGTGTTGCCAAAGGTTTGAAAGTGGCACAAGAGTTATGGACAGGGAAGCCACCATATAATGATCATCTTCGAGTTTTTGGGTGTGAAGCATATGTTCATATACCCAAGAGTCTTAGACAAAAGTTGGACCATAAGTCAAAGAAATGCAATTTCCTTGGATATGGTCAAGAAGGACAATTTGGATATATGTCATTTTCAATGAGTCTAAGATGCATAAATAGCCCATTAAGGAGGTTGAAGTGGGAAGAGTGGTGTTTGAGGATACTAGTCCTCCAATTAGCATGCATAAAAATACTACATATAGGGACGTTCAAGAGAATGTCCGATCAGATCAGTCTGCACATGTTCATGTTCAACAACCATTGAGATGCTCTACAGCTATCTCACATCCACCTGATATATATGTTCTAGGTTTAGATTTTGTTATGCTAACATATGCGGGTGAGCCTTATTGCTACAGAGAGGCTATGCAGACAAAGGATCATGTCAAGTGGGAGAGTGCCATGAAGAGTGAGTTGGATTCTATCCACAAGAATGGTACCTGGGATTTAGAACCTTTGCCAAATGGTAGGAAAGCTTTACCATGTAAATGTGCATATAAGGTAAAATTTACATCAAATAATGCTTCTCCAAAGTATAAAGCACGACTTATTGCAAAGCGTTTTAAGCAACAACATGATGTTGATTTCGAGGAAGTCTTCTCTCGAGTGGTCAAGATGACTACCCTCTGCATGTTGCTTGGATTTGTTGCGATGGATGACTTAGAGCTAGTCCAAATGGATGTGAAAACTGCTTTCTTGCATGGAGATCTTACAGATGAGATCTATATGGAACAACTAGAGGGTTATGTAGTTCTTGGCAAGGAAAGTCTAGTCTGTAAGCTCAAGAAGAGCTTGTATGGACTTAAACAGTCCCCTAGACAATGGTACCAAAAGTTTGATGCTTTTATGAAGTCTCAAGGCTATTCTCGAAGCAATGAGGATCATTGTCTCTACACAAAGAGATGCTCAGATGGCAACTTGATATGAATAATACTTTATGTCAATGACATGTTGATTGTTGGGAAGTCATCTTATGACTTGTCAATTCTCAAAAAGAAGTTGAGTCAGACATTTGATATCAAGGATTTGGAGGATGCCAAACATATTCTTAGCATGTGCATTACTCACGATAGGAGTAAAAGATGCATATACTTGTCTCAAAGTGAGTACATATCCAAAGTACTTCACAAGTTCAATATGGAGGGTGGAAAGGCATTGAGTACACCTTTACCCACATATGTGAAATTGAGCAAGGATGATTGCCCCAAATCAGAAGAGGAAAAGGAATTCAAGTCCAAAATTCCTTATCAGTCTATTGTCGGTAGTCTCATGTATGCTATGGTAGCTACAAGACCAGACATTGCATTTGCAGTGGGAGTTGTGAGCAGATATATGTCTAATCCTGGCAACAGACATTGGGAAGTCATCAAGATGATTTTGAGATATCTGAGTGGCACTGAGGACAAGTGTCTATGCTTAGGTAGATGGAAAGCATCCATTATTAGTTACACAAATTCTGACTATGCTAGTTGTATAGACAATCGTAAGTCTACATCAGGGTACATTTTTCATTTTGCTGGAGGTGCTATCTCTTGGAGATCTTGTCTTCAAGAATGTACAATTGTTTCCAACATAGAAGCAGAGTATGTTGCAACAAGTGAGGCATGTAAGGAGGCATTCTGGCTTTCTCTTCTTGCTTGTGATATGGGTGTACCTCAGCATGTACTTCATTTGCTCAGTGACAGTCAGAGTGCCATTACTTTGGCTAAGAATCTAGTGTATCATGCAAAGACTAAGCACATTGAGGTGAGGTATCACTTCATTAGAGATTGCTTAGCCACTGAGCGCATTATTCTTGAGAAGTTTCACACTTGTGATAATGTTGTAGATGCTTTGACTAAAGCTCTACCACTAGACACTTCTTTGTATATGTCCTTTAATAAAACATATAGTGGCCTATTCAGACACAAATTATAATTTTGACTGCATTTGTAAGACCTAAGAAGTCTGTTATTGTGCTCCATGTGTGTTGTGATTTTTTGTGTATTCTGCAGCCTTTGTGCGGAGTATCGTGTGCGACCTTAGGAGCTCCGTTTTCTACACACGGGATATTGTTCATGGAGCTCTCGAGAAGGAGAGCGCACAATGGTGCATCACCATCAAATTACTTCAGTAGGTGCAATAAAAACTGCAACAAGAATAGGAATATGTAGAATATCACCATCTTCGACACCATCTCCATTAGCTCTAGCACCTATATTTGTAGTACCTATATTCATAGATGTAACAAGACGTCTTTCAACACCTTGCACAATATCTCATAGTCCTTTTGTGGCCAATAAATGATGCATCATATAAGCCCACAATGGGTGATTTGTACCATCCAACTTATCCTCAACAACCAACATAAGAAATACATCATTGCTTTCAGACATGGCCACTGACTAAAATACCCTGGTGTAGAAAAATGACTATATCTGAAAAAGTTGAACAGAACTACCCTGAGAAGTTCTATTAAACCTGTAATAGAGTTCGAGATGCTTATATTGGTGAACCAAAACCAGTATATATCTTTGGCACAAAAAGATGAAATAGCTACACAAGCACTGTGATAGTGTGTTCGGAGGCTGGAACAGATCGTGATTTTGGCACCACAGAATGAAGATGTTTTGATCTTTGAAACATCTTGAGGACTGTGACTGGAGGAGTGTCGACGACACCCTAGATGCATAGTTGAATGGTCTACAAAAAAGGTTCAAAATCAAAGGTGCTCATCCCATCGATATCTGCAATGGTACCAAATTCAAACTCCAAAGGCATAGGGGGAGCAAAGGGAGCAGATTGCAATGTGTCTCTAGACTCAGATAAGGGGATTCGAATTGTAAAGGGAGGCACTATGGCTTCCCCTCTTGGTGAGAACTCACGGATCCGACCACTTCTCTTGGTTGGACACATGGGATCGTGCCTCTCATTTGTTTAGATTGGTGGGCAAAAGCTCGACGTCATTTAAAAAGTTGTAGTTCTGCCTAGGTTAGTGCGCACTCGATGGGCACATCATATGATAGACATGTGTAAATGATGTGCATAATAGCACAACTTCCATTCACCACTGGTTTCCTAGACCATCTTTTACTAGCTTCATACAAGTGCTCTATAATCCACACAAGAAACTTAATGGTTGGTGAGCCTCTCTTTGCCAGATAAAGACTGAACCAGATTCTTTTGTGTGGCTGAGTGAATCTATCTTGTCTTGGAAATGCAAAGTGTTGCATGCAAAGTCTAAAAGGGATGTAAATGTTAGGTGTAAGTGCGGTGTTAAGCATTGGCAAGTAGTTAAGCACATCTTTCGCTAGTTGTGTGGTATCTGGATGCTTTGATTATTTTATCCCAAGGGGGGATCACTACCGCCAAATTTCCATACTTTTTTTGACTCAAACTCGGTTGGTTGTGATGACACTCGTGTATCCACTAGTGGTTTTTGCTTCATGGTTGATAACTCAAGCATATCTTGGTTGAGCAAGAAGCATCCTACTATGGCCACTTCTAGTTGTGAGGCTGAGTATAGGGTAGCTTTCACAGCAACTATTGAGTGTATGTGGCTGAGACACATTTGACAAATTTGGGTGTTGGTCAGTCTTCTGCCACCACCATCTTCATTAACAGTTAACGTGCATTGGAAGTTCTTGTTGGAAATTAGGTAGGCCCATAACTAATTCCACAGGTCCCAAAGGTTTCCAGGATCTACAACATAGATTCTAGTATCTTCCAATATTGACAACATGAACATACACCACTTAATCATACAATGATGAGACAAAGATAGAGAGAGATTAGACAACATGTGTAAAGTGTTACGTAAGCCACTGCTTACTCACACCATCATATATACAAATGTCAATTTACAATGTGGGAGTCAAAATCTCAACCACTCTATGTGAACAGAAATAGATGGAAGAGTGTATGTAAAGAATATGTAGGGACAGAAATCTGAATATGCATGAGATGTAGGACCTGATAGGTTATAGAAAAGTGTTAATGGATGACAGAAAGAGGAAGGATCAGTTTGAAAGTGATATTCAGCAAACCCTAATCTGATTTTAGGCTATGGAAGACCCTAAATCAGATGTGTGTGTGAATGATCACATACTTACAGAATTAGCATACAATGCTAACATGTTGCTGACAGAAATCCTCATACTCATATGGAAACACCTTCTTTAACACCTCATCTGATGCATGTAGCAAGCATGTACTGATTCTCTTATATGGATGCCACAGCCTTCATGTATGCCGAATAGGACTCCACCAGATATGGATGCCACTGCCTCCATAAGTTCCAAGTAGTACCTATGTGCATAAAGAGAATATGTACCTGAATAGTTCACATAAGATGCAATCTTATGTTAAGCTCCATCCAATGTCTTTGAAGTACTCCATAATCTTCATGTAGAAGACAATCTTCAAATACATCATGCAGATGGATGATCTACACCACCAATCTACTCATAGGTAAGTCTTTTCCACAAAAAAGAGTGTGAGCACACTCTTCTCGAAGAAGAACTTCATGGCTTCTCCTCATGAGCTTCAATAGATGCACCATAGCTGCCCATATGTGCACCATGGCTGCCCCATGTGTGCATGAGCACAACCACCTCCAAAGTCTGGTGTAATCATATATATGCGCACCTCATAAGTAACATACCTCTCTGAAATATCAAGCTTCTCTGTAATAGAACTCTGGAACTTTCTCCCGAACACTAACACCTAATAGGAACTTTCTCCATACATTCTCCTTCTCCCTTCTTCTTTCAAAGCTGGAACATGAAGAGAAATTGACAAAGGAAAGATAGGAATACTTGTAGGTATGATTGTGCATTCTTTCACATATGGTTGAAAATAAGTCTTCATGTTTCATCACCCCCTTGGATGATTTAACACTATATCCATAATTCTTTAAAGTATATCAGACTTTATGAAATTTGGAACGTCTTCCTTCTTTTCAATAAATCTGACCTTCAATTATTTAGCATTGCTATCATATCATCAATACAAGTGTCTGAAACAAATAATATGAACCCTTTTTATTACCACTGCAAGTGCCAATAGCTTTCACTGTTACTCCTCAACTTCCCATATTATAGAATAAGGTTAGCTAATCCTAACATAACAAAAATCTTGCTCAAAGCACTTTAGGATTCATAATCTTCTGCAACATAACAAGTATCTTCTTCTATTTCTCTGCAACACTAATATGATAGAATCTGAATCTTTGATTTACTTCTTCCAATGCTAAGGACTTTATAAACAAATGATAGACATATGACTCAAAAATACTCAAGATATATTCAAGATCATTCATCAAGATTATACAAGATCTATCAAGATCTTACAAGATCATAGATCTCTCAACAAAATCCCTATGTAGAATCTGCTCTCATCAAACCTTCATGACTGAATGTTTGATTTGCTACTTGAATGACTCTAAGCGTCCATACTTCTTACATAAAATTGTAAAACTTTTCTTCAAGTAAATCCTTCCCAAGAATCTGCAACTTCTACTTGAAACACAAGTGGACACACTCTCACCTTGAGAACTCCAAAATTTTCAAGTTGATACTTCATATCTTCATATTCTTCCTGGGTGAAATGTGATAGTATCTGCTTGACTTTCTTTTGCCTAACTCCACTTTTCAATCAAGTGATGGGATATGATGGAATACCTTTTTGAATACAAGCATGTATCCAAAAGTCAAGACAAACATAGAAAATAGATTCTCCATCTGACTAGTATATAAAAAAACTCATATTTGAATTTTTCTAAAAATACTAATTTTTCTTAATTTTTTGAAAATATTGAATTTTTTGAAAATACTGAATTTTTTGTATTTCATCTTGAAAGAAAATTTGAATTTTCTGAGTATACTGCATATATTTAATATGAGCTAACTTTTCCAAACACAAAAAAACCTCACTCCAAGTCTCCAACATCTGCCACAATTACTCTTTTACCTCAAGAGTTAGTTTAAGAAGAAAAACACTTCTCTACAACTTGTCATATACCTAGTAGCTCTATATTGACACTCCAAGAATTCTTTGAGGGAACATATAAGCTACATGCTCAAAATCTTCAACATATACATAACTCATACACATATGAGTAAAAAATATAAGTTGTCTTAGATATCTGCTGCTTTTCTTTCTCTAAATGCAATTCTTTGTCAAAACCTACTAAAACATTACAAAGTATAATGCAAAACAAGAAACTGCTTCTTCTTTAAACTATCTTCTTCACGAGATGTTCTCATAGACTTGTCTTTGGGTGTAGAAGATAAAAGTAGGAAAAGTATATGAAAAATATAAGAGAAAAGGAAGTCTTACTTTCTCTTTGGAATTGTTGGACCTTCTTCTTCTACATCTTTCTTCCACTGATGCTGTCAACATCTTCAAACTTTTCTTCCATACCTTTTGTTCTCTTCATCTTGAAGTAGCAAGCACTCTTAGCTTCTTCAAATGAATTTTTCTCTTTCGCTATTGCTAAGAGTAAGAGACAAAACAAACATGGTATACAAATGGAAGTGAACATAGAAGATAAAACATGTTTCTACCATCTCCTCATATGTTGAATCAACACTTTGCTTCAAATTTGACTAATATGACTGAATTCACCAACCTTTTCCTTGAGTTGGTTGAATGTTGAATTACCTCTATAGGTACAAAATCTGATAAAAAAACTTCCAATCTTGTGTTGGCTCAAAACAAAACTGATCTCATCTCCAAATTTGTCTTCTTAGATGAGCTTTCTTGCCATGAAAGAGAACTATCAAAACTGTCAGGAACAACCCCTAGATACCTGATTTGGTGTAGCTAATGCTTTAACTTTCAAAGTAATGAAAGTGTTTAAAAGCACTTCTTGAATCCTTCAAATCTCTTCATAACTTCTCTTCTAAGATATGACCTACAAATGACAATCTGATAGTAAAAACTAATACCTATGATTTGATGTTGGTCTGATTCCTTCATCTCCTCCAAAGCATTGTTTTTCCTTGAATTTGAAGTAGCCTTCTATTCATCAAGTCTTGGTCTTCATATAATACTTCTATAAAGTAACTTTAGTTTTCCAAAAGTATTTGGTTGCTAACATATCATGAGCTTCATACTCCATGCTGACAAATAAACATGTAAGTGAATTGTCTAATTCTCAAATCTTTGCTCATCTAGATTAAGTGTGTATGTCAAATGTTAGAAGATGTTCTGAAACTGTATGTTGGTAGTCTGGGAGCTCTGATACCAAATGTTGGAAATTAGGTAGGCCCATAACTAAATTCCACAGGTCCCACAGGTGTCGAGGATCTACAACATAGATTCCAGTATCTTCCAATACTGACAAACATGAACATACAACACTTAATCATACAATGATGAGACAAAGATACAGAGAGATTAGACAACATGTGTAAAGTGTTACGTAAGCCACTGCTTACTCACACCATCATATATACAAATGTCAATTTACAATGTGGGAGTCAAAATCTCAACCACTCTATGTGAACAGAAATAGATGGAAGAGTGTATGTACAGAATTTACAAGAATATTCAGATGTAGGGACATAAATCTGAATATGTATGAGATGTAGGACGTGAAAGGTTGTAGAAGAGTGTTAATGAGTGACAAAAAGAGGAAAGATCAGTTTGAAACTGATATTCAGCAAACCCTAATCTAATTTTAGCCTATGGAAGACCCTAAATCAGATGTGTGTGTGAAATATCACATACTTATAGAATTAGCATACAATGCTAACATGTTGTTGACAAAAATCCTCATACTCATATGGAAACACCTTCTTTAACACCTCATCTGATGCATGTAGCATGCATGTACTGATTCTCTCATTTGGATGCCACAACCTCCATGTATGCCAAATAGGACTCCTCCAGATATGGATGCCATTGCCTCCATAAGCTCCAAGTAGTACCTATGTGCATAAAGAGAATATGTACCTGAATAGTTCACATAAGATGCAATCTTATGTTAAGCTCCATCCAATGTCTTTGAAGTACTCCATAATCTTCATGTAAAAGACAATCTTCAAATGTATCATGCAGATGGATGATCGACACCACCAATCTGCTGATAGGTAAGTCTTCTCCACAAACAAGAGTGTGAGCACACTCTTCTCCAAGAAGAATGTCATGGTTGCTCCTCATGAGCTTCAATAGCTGCACCATAGCTGCCCATATGTGCACCATGGTTGCCCCATGTGTGCATGCGCACAACCACCTCCAAGAGTGACCATAGCTTGGCATTGGATTCTCTCAAAAAGTGACCTCAATGCTCTATTATATAGCCTTGAAGTCCTCCTCATCTGAAACTATATCCAAAATAAAGTTGTCCCTTAACAAAAAAGCTGGGATCTCTGTTTTTAATGAAAATCTATCACAAATTTTAATAAACCTTGCTTTATTTTTAACTTAACTTTTAGTTATCACTAAAAACCTCTTTTCATCAGCTTTTTAGACCTTTTGACCACCTAATGAATGACTTGATGATATTTTTATGACCTATAAGCTGAGAGCTCTTAAATGAGGTAAAAGCCCTAAATCAACAAAATTAGGGTTAGGATTTTCTCCCAAATCTTATCTCTGATGACCGAATGTCCTATACTATTAGAAAGCTCTCGTCAAGCTCTACAAGGTAGTATCATAAAAATTTTACACAAATTTTGTGCCAAAAATAACTAAGTACCAAAATTAGGATTTTTTGTCCTAATAGGATTTTGGACTGATGTGACATTGATTTCCGACAATCCCCCCTGCAATGTCATATTGGTACACATTTAACTGGATATGCAACTTCATTCATCTACAAACTGACATAAGTTTCAATCTTGTCCTTCAAAATTGATCTTCAAAACTTTATCTTCAAAAGTCTTCTTCAAAACTGAATTTGAACTTCTTCAAACTTCAAAAATCTGAATTTGTTGAATATGAACCATAATACCTGAGAAAATATGCAAACTAGATATGCAATAGCTTTTAGCATACATCAAGCAATCATTGCTTAACAACATATATAGCATGGCTTGACTCTAAAATTGCTATCTCCTGTCTTCTCAAACCTGTAAGCATACACTAGGATCCACATATTTGCATTTACCTTAAGAAAAGTTTCTCAACATACTTTTGTTGTGTCATGTAAATACACTAAACAGAATCAAGAACTGGATCCTCGGACTTGTGATTGACAACTCACAATTTAGTGTATTATGAACACTAGCTGGTTCATTTTTTACTGTATTAAACTCAATTCATGAGTCTCACTAGAATTTCATATCTATGATGTCATCTTGTCTTCATCCTTGTTCTATTTGTAAGTCTTTCATACCTCTTTCCTTCAAAGTCTGGTGTAATCATATATGTGTGCATCTCGTAAGTAACATATCTCTCTCAAACATCAAGCTCCTCTATAATAGAACTCTGGAACTTTCTCCCGAACAGGAACACCTAATAGGAAATTTCTCCAAACATTCTCCTTCTTCCTTCTTCTTTCAAAGCTGGAACATAAAGAGAAATTGAAAAAGGAAATATAGGAATACTTGTAGGTAAGATTCTGCATTCTTCACATATGGCTGAAAATAATTCTTCATGTTTCATCACCCCCTGGATGATTTAACACTAGTATACAGAATTCTTCAACGTATATCAGACTTTATGAAATCTGGAACATCTTCCTTCTTTTCAATAAATTTCATCTTCAATGATTTAGCATTGCTATCATATCAATCAATACCAGTGTCTGAAACAAATAATATGAACCCTTTTTATTACCATTGCAGTTGCCAATAGCTTTCACTATTACTCCTCAGCTTCCCATATTATGGAATAAGGTTAGTTGATCCTAACATAACAAAAATCTTGCTGAAAGCACTTTAGGATTCATAATCTTCTACAACATAACAAGTATCTTCTTCTATTTCTCGACAACACTAATCTGATAGAATTTGAATCTTTGACTTACTTCTTCCAATGCTAAGAACTTTATAAACAAAGGGTAGACATCTGACTCAAAAATACTCAAGATATATTCAAGATCATCCAAGATCATACAAGATCTATCAAGATCTTACAAGATCATAGATCTCTCAACAAAATACCTGTGTAGAATCTTCTCTCATCAAACCTTCATGACTGAATGTTTGATTTGCTACTTGAATGACTCTAAGTGTCCATACTTCTTACATAAAGTTGTAAAAATTTTCTTCAAGTAAATCCTTCCCAAGAATCTGCAACTTCTACTTGAAACACAAGTGGACAAACTCTCACCCTAAGAACTCCAAAATTTTCAAGTTGATACTTCATATCTTCATATTCTTCCCGGGTGAAATGTCATAGTATTTGCTCGACTTTCTTTTGGCTAACTCCACTCTTCAATCAAGTGATAGGATCTGATGGAACACCCTTTTGAATACAAGCATGTATCCAAAAGTCAAGACAAACATAGAAAATAGATTCTCCATCTGACTCGTATATAAAAAAAATCTGAATTTTTCTGAAAATACTAATTTTTCTTAATTTTTTGAAAATACTGAATTTTTTGAATTTCATCCTGAAAAAAACTTTGAATTTTTTGAGTATACTGCATATACTAAATATGAGGTAACTTTTCCAAACACAAAAAACCTCACTCCAAGTCTCGAACATCTGCTACAAATACTCTTTTACCTCAAGAGTTAGGTAAAGAAGAAAAACACTTCTCTGCAACTTGTCATATACCTAGGAGCTCTGTATTGACACTCCAGGAATCCTTTGAGGGAACATATAAGCTGCCTGCTCAAAATCTTCAACTTATACATAACTCATACACATGAGTAAAAACATATAAGTTGTCTTAGATATCTACTGCTTTTCTTTCTCTCAATGCAATTCTTTGTCAAAACCTACTAAAACATGACCAATTATAATGCAAAACAAGAAACTGCTTCTTCTTTAAACTCTCTTCTTCACAAGATGTTCTCATAGAGTTGTCTTTGGATGTAGAGGATAAAAGTAGGAAAAGTATATGGAAAATATAAGAGAAAAGGAAGTCTTACTTTCCCTTTGGAATTGTTGGACCTTCTTCTTCTACATCTTTCTTCCACCTGATGATGTGATCATCTTCAAACTTTTCTTCCATACCTTTTGTTCTCTTCATCTTGAAGTAGCAAGCACTCTTAACTTCTTCAAATGAAGTTTTCTCTTCCTCTTGTGCTAAGAGTAAGAGAAAAAACAAACATGGTATATAAATGAAAGTGAACATAGAAGACAAAACATGTTTCTACCATCTCCTCATATGTTGAATCAACACTCTGCTTCAAATTTGACTAATATGACTTAATTCACCAACCTTTTCCTTGACTTGGGTGAATGTTGAATTACCTCTATAGGTACAAAATCAGATAAAAAAACTTCCAACCTTGTGTTGGTTCAAAACAAAACTGATCTCATCTCCAAATTTGTCTTCTTAGATAAGTTTTCTTGCCATGAAAGAGATCTATAAAAACTGTCAAGAACAACCTCTAGATACCTGATTTGGTGTAGCTAATGCTTTAACTTTCAAAGTAATGAAAGTCTTTAAAAGCACTTCTTGAATCCTTCAAATCTCTTCATAACCACTCTTCTAAGATATGACTTGCAAATGACAATCTGATAGTAAAAACTAATACTTGTGATTTGATGTTGATCTAGTTCCTTCATCTTCTCCAAACCATTGTTTTTCCTTAAATTTGAAGTAGCCTTCTGTTGAAGCTCAAGGTCAAGGACAAAGCATGGAAGTGCATCAAGGAAGTGGATACACAAGAAGAAGGAGCAAGTAGGGAGCTCCAAGAAGTACCTGTCAAATTTTCAAAAGAAATCCCTACAAAAATAGTGATTTTCATCACTAAAAACCATTGTAAATACCATTTTCCATTTTTGTAACTCCATTTTGTTCAAGCCAAGGAGTCCTCGAGCTTGAGGAGTATTAGAACTACCATCCTACCAATTTTCATAATTTTTAGACTCCGTTTGAGCCCCCAAATAAGCCCTGGAACCTATTTTTTAACTAGGCCGGACACTAGGTCTGGACAGGGCCAAAACCACTCAAAAAACTATAAAAAGGGCTGGAGAGCTCATTTTTGAGGTTAGCTTGTTGTAGATTTCAGCTTTGTAAGAGAGCTCTTGTGTAATCCAAGATCTTCCATTGTTCCACTCTTTGCTCTTACTTTGTGGACGTGTGTGTGTATGTGTGTGCATGCTTGTGTGCTTTCACTCACGCACTTGTGCCATCACTTGCTCACGGTCTTCATACCGGTCCTCACGTCTCCACGGATTGACATTTATGAGGTGAAGCTCCTCACGTTGGTACTCACCATTGTGTTAGAGTGACACCAAATTTGGCGCCGTTGCGAGGGAGAGAGCTTCAAGGACGAGCGTGTGATGGTAAGACGTAGAGTAGCGACGTTGGAAGGTAAAAAAATCACCATTTTCAGTTCAGTTTCTAAGTTTTTCTTCATCTCCATCTTCATCATCACCACCATCTTCCCCACCTTCATCTTCTCATACTTTCTTCACTTCCGGCTGTACATTCATCTCGTTTTTCACCTTTGGCTGCGAGCAAGAAGCATAGAATGCATTCAGAACTAAAACGCTGGAGAAATCGCCTTGAAATCCACATAAAACATCAAAAAATTGAGTGAACAGCCCCGGATGTGGCACGACCTGTGCCAAGTATCGTGAGTGCAATATCGCAGGTTTGAAGAGAGATTTTGCATCTACAGACACATAGGAGTGACAAGGAGGACACAAGGTACTCATATTTGCAAAAGTTTTTGAATTTGGACTCCAAAAAATCCAAGTATCGTGTTCTCCCACGGTTGAAGTATCGCAATATCTAGATATCGTGAAACTCCTGTGGTCGAGTATTGCGATACTTGCAGTGGTCACATATCGTGTATCGTGTATCGTGGAGTTAATTTTCACGATACCTGGTAGATATCGAGTATCGTCAGAAAATTTCTCACGATATTGATCACGTATCGAGTATCGTAGAGACCTGAAAACGATACTTGAGGAATATCGAATATCGCGGAAATTCCAAGTATCGTGTATCATGATTTTTTTCATGATACCCACCCAATATCGTGTATCGTGACCTGCAGTGTCAAGTATCGTGAGTCTAACTCTCGCCTGATATCGAGTATCGTGTATCGTGGGATTCCTCTTGGCGATACCTGTGCAATATCGAATATCATGAGTGTCCTTCCGCGATACTTGCTGGATATCGAGTATCGTGATCTATCTAGTTGGTCGAGTATCGTGTATCGTGTGGCCTAAGTATCGAGTATTGTGGAGTCAAGTATCGTGATATTCAGCAAGTGTCGAGTATCGTGATCTTTTGCGACATTCGTCACATATCGAGTATTGTGACGTTTCTAGTTTGTCAAGTATCGAGTATCGTGGGGTTTTCTCTTGGGTCAAATATCGTGTGTCGTGGAATTCCAAGTATCGTGTATCATCATCTTCCAAGTATCGCGATACTTACTAAGTGTCGTGTATCGCCTGTTTCTGAAGCACTTCCTGAGAGGTCTTGTTTCCCTATTTTAAACCCCAGAACCCTGAACTAGCATAACTTTCTCATATGAAATCCGTTTGCTGTGATTTTGGGTTTGTTGGAAAGCTCGTGGGGAGTACCAGGATTATCAGATATAGTATTTTCAAGTTGATCCTCAGGTGGACTAGGAGACCAAGGAGTTCCAAAGGATTTTGAGCAATACAAGGGGAAATTTTGGACTTGTAGACAAAGCTTATGAACCTGAGATCTGGTAGACACTTAGGCAAGGATAGGCAAAGCATTAGATCATCTGAGGCTAGTGTCAATCATACAACTAAGTCTTGGGCACAACAACTAAGTGGGTATCCCTACACACTAAGTTCCGACACAAGTGATTCAAAAATGTCTTTTAGCATGGAGAGACCCACACGTAGTTCAGGCACTGCTTATTTACAGACACCAGAAGGTCGCTATAAGACACAATTGGAGTATATCAAGACCAACCACTTAGGTGCTCGCATCTATGAGGATGGTCTGAGACGATCAGTGGTCCAACTCAAAAATCTTGATCAACCCTTCGGACTTGAACACCCAGGGGTCAAGTTCGAAGAGGGTGCATACATTGATAAGGAAGGAACCATGTATGTGGTTACCAACTTACCAAATAGGACGGATGAATTTGGAAATGTTATTCTTGAGAATGAGATTGGAGACCTAGAGCAAGGGAACCTAGGGGGAGAACCGAAGACTCCTAGAGGTAAGTCAATCTTGACCAGAGTGCTCACTCCAGAATGGATTCCTCAAGATAACAAAAGCATAGAACTATTCTTGAATAGAGAAACGGAGGAAGCCTTTTGGAGATTTAGGCCAGATCAACCCAGCCCAGTAGTCACCATCTATGAATTCAAGGATCCAGAGACACCAGGGAAAGTTGTCTATCTAGATCACACTTCTGAGAAATTATTCTTGGTATCAGATCATGACAGACATGCCTACACTAGGCAAGGTGAATCAATTTTCCCTCCACCAAGATCTAATGTTTCCCATGGCCTCCAAGGAGCCGGATCATCCAAGGCTCATGAAACCCAGAGGGAAAGAACTAGAGAGAGACCGGAGGTAAGCTTTGCAGACACTGTGGGCAGAGACAGATCAGGATATGGAACGGAAAGACCTGAAAGGGAGAGACATAGAGTACATAGGCATCAAAGAGAGGAGCATGATTTTCCATTGCCTAGACCACGAGAGCACTCAAGAACCCTTAGAACCTCTCAAGTGGTTAAGAATATGAAGAACTATTTTGATGGGTCAGGAGATCCTTATGATTATGTGGCCGAGTTCAAACAAGTGTTAAGAGCTGAACAGGTTGAGGACTTGTTCACACAGTTTGAGGCATTTGGTTTGACTCTTAAGGGTACTGCCTTAGCTTGGTTTCAACCCCTGAATAGTCGCAACTATCAAGAGATAGGTCAATTGCTAGAAGAATTCATCGTAGAATTTTCCAAGAGTGGTATCAGGCATAACACATCATCCTTGATCCACAGCTTTAAGCAGACACCCCAAGAAACAGTGCGACTTGCAGGAAGAAGGTTTAGACAATACTTGGAAAGATGCCCTGTACCGGAATTGCCCACACCAGCCAAACAAGTGGCCCTGTTTTTAGATGGCTTACTGAGCACAAAATTGAGATCATATGTGTACTTGAAAGAGCCTAGATCCATAGAAGAGTGTGTACGGATCTGCATAGACATAGAAGACAACTTGGGTGAGGAGCTAGAATTGTCCAAACTCTATAAGGACTCTGACAGTTCTACTAGTCATACCTCTAGAACCTCCACTGAGATCAATGAAATAGCTGAGCAAGTGGCCAAGAAGCTAGGAGTTCAAAATAGACAAATGCCAAGGGTCACCCCATTGAAGCGATGCTATACATGCCGAGGAGACCACATGGCTAATGTTTGCCCGATGATGGCTCAACCCCAAGGGAATCCTAATGCTCTATATTGCACCATTGAGAGAAAATACACCAATCATACGGCTCAAGAATGTCCATACAATAGGCAGGCTGTTAGACAAAATTATCAGCAACCTTACCAGCAAGGTAGGTATCAAAACCAGTACCAACAGCCATATTATAGGCCACAACAACAATATCAACCTCAGTACGAGCAGCAATATCAGACACCAAATAGGCCATAGCCAGTCCTGGGAAACCAACCACCAGCTCCTGCCAATGTGATCCCAGTTAAGTATACGATGGCGAAGGAGAACCCTAATAGAGCATTGGTACCACTAACCCCATTGATACCAGAAAATGACTCTCATACTCATAGTTCAGACTACTTCCATGAAGATAGTTCACAAGCTTATTACATAGAGTCACCTGAGCAAAGTGAGACTTCTCCATATCAATATGAGACACCACCGATGGAGCAAAATTGGGAACTAGAATACTCCAATGTTATGTACACAAATCCAAACCCCAGGCCCCAAGCGAGACAAGTGAGACCACAAGCCCCTAGAGGACCATGCTTTAGATGTCAGGGCAACCATTTCATTCGTGAATGTCCCCACCAACCAACTCTGGGACAAGGACAAAACATCACCATACAAGGCTTTTGTCCTGAATGCGGTAAGGAACATCTCCCAAGAGAATGTCCTAGAAAACCCTCTAGTGCACCCAAGGTTACACCCATCAATGTGGTAGGCTTAGTGGCAGATTCAAGTTCAAGTAGCAGTAAAGTGGGTCCTGTACAGGCAGTTACGAGGGCACAGGCTGCACAACAAGCAAAACCATCTGAGCAATCGGAGTCAAGTGAGTAAGGAGAGCCTAGTAAGAGGTAACCAAGGGATACCAAAACAAAAATAGAAGACATTGCATCTCAAAGCCCCTCTCATGCCGAACCTCCATCCATACCACCCCATTCCACCCCACCGCCCATTGTAAATAGACCGCAATCAGGGTCTGTTCTTGCAGATCCAACTCCAGAAGGCTTGGACATGATGTTCAAGGCCTATCAGGCTCGTCTTCAAGAAGGGCCAACAGTTGCGAACCTGGAAAAGAGTTACCCGAGAGCAGACTTAGAGATTGAACGAACAAAAATGTGCATGAAAATGGTAGAAGTAGCTCAAGCTATGCTTGAGACTAGTCAAAAGTTCAATCAGACAAACTCTGTCAAGCCAGATTTGCATTTCCAAGGTTTACTAGAAAGATTAGAGCAGTTGGTAAACAAGCCACAAGGTTTTTTACCTCTACAGGCTCAACCAGTTGTTGAAAGAGAAAGCTTACCACCAAGGAAAGCTTATCTTCCTGATTCCGTGGATGATGGAACACCTCTTTCAATGCAACAGTACTCTCAAGAGTTCTTGCGGGAAATACAAGAAGAGAAATGGGCCAAGGAGAAGGGTAATCCCCCTCCTATTCCTCAGATTGATGATCTTCATGATCAATTTCCCCAAGACATTCCATCTATTTATGGAGACCAAACAGAGCAACAAGAAGATGAAAGATTAGATTTTGAATCTAATTCTTTACAAGAGTTGCCACAATTCACAGGCCCATGGGAATCTGAATCTCTTCAGATCAGAGCTCCCACAATATTGGTAAGAAATGAAGACTCAGTGGTTCCAAGGAACACTGATGTCGTGAAAAACACTAAGGTTCAGTGTCATCTCACTGTGGAAGAGCTGCTCAAAGCAAAACCTGAGCTATGGAATCATGTGAAGGATCAGGTTCTAGAACTTGATTCCAATAAAGCAAAAAGTTCCAGAGATACCTCTAGACAAGATAGGTGACATGAGCGAAGGTGAAGAAGGTAATACTTATCTTCCGATCACCTATCAAGGTTACACAACCAAAGCAATTGTAGATTTTGGTGCTGGTGTTGCTATTGCGACCACCTCCTTGTGGAAGCGATGGGGCAAACCCACATTAAGACCAACTAGAATGAAGCTTCAAATGGCAAATGGTCATTTCGAAAGACCTCTAGGATTGCTCGAAGGGATAACTCTAACCACTTGTGGTGTAGAGTTTGAACATACATTTGCTATATGTGACTTTGAGAAAAATAATGTTTATGAGATGATCCTAGGAAGACCCTTCCTACAACAATTGCAAATAGTACAAGATTGGGGAACCAACTCCTTGTACTTACAGCACTTAGGGGTCACAACCAAGGTCAATTTGAAGGATTACACCTTCAGAGATGTACCACCCCTACAGTGGAATCCTATCCACAAAGCAAAAGAAGATTCAATCTCTGTGCATTCTAGAAGCTCACCTGATCCATCATGGTTGCATGAAGATACTCACTTGTGGATGTGCAAGGTCGCAGAGGAAGAGGAAAAGCGCCTAAAAGCAAGAGAAGAAGGAACTCCCCCAGGAGATAGACCAATCAAAGACCCAGCCTATACACCGATGATATTTCCAGATGAGGAATTTGAGCCTCATGGTTGGGCAGAAATCTTAGCTACCATGGACATAGCAGTCAATGAAGAACAATGGACACCTCATTGTGATGAGGAGGGTTATGATATTTCAGTGTTCATGTGTCAGCCCTTATTGGAAGAGTGTGATCTTAGTGGGGTCATAGAAGACGAAGAGAATGATGACGATCTAGAATCCATTATGATGGATACTTACTTTGACTCAGAGCAGCACTATTTAGAAGACATAAAAGTGTTGACCCAAAAAGAAGAAGAACCTCTCACAAGTATTAAAACTGTAAATTCAAAGGAAGGAAGTGAAGGAGGTCAAAAGAAAAAGAAAAGAAAAGCAGTGAAACAAGAAGAGGAGGAATCATTGTTTGAGGTACCAGAAAATTTCAAGAAATATGAAGTTGAAGACCGAAAAATTTTGGTACGAATGCTTAAGAGAGAGGCCATTATAGGAGAATCATATGACAATAAAGAGAAGACCAAACAAATTGTTGTGACCATTGAAGGAAACGAAGAGCAATGTACGTACATAGGAGATGACCTAAGTGCAAAAGAAGAAGCAGAGCTTGTAGCTCTATTAAGGGAATATAGGGACATGTTTGCATGGCACTATAGAGACTTGAAGGGAGTTGATCCGAAAATTTTCTCTCATACTATCCCCATGACCATTGATGCCAAGGCCACCAAACAAAAGGCCTACACATATAATGACACATATGCAACAAAATAAAAAGAAGAAATCGACAGGCTGATTGAAGCTGGATTCATCTATGAGATTGAGCATACTGAATGGGTGTCCCCCATTGTAGTGGTGCCCAAGAAGAATGGAAAATTGCGAGTGTGTATTAACCTTAAAAAAGTTAATGCTGCTACGATTCGAGATAGTTATCCACTTCCAATCACCGAACATTTATTGGAGCGTGTTGCAAGCAAGGAAGTTTATAGCTTCCTTGATGGAATTTCAGGTTACAACCAAGTAGCCATTGCCCCAGAAGATCAACACAAAACAGCTTTTGCCACATAGTGGGGAATCTTTGCATTTCGTGTGATGCCATTTGGTCTCACCAATGCACCTGCAACATTCCAAAGGCTCATGTGTCATGTCTTCAAAGAGTTCTTATGAAAGAACTTAGAAGTATATGTGGATGATTTATGTGCGCATTCCCAACAGAGGAGATACCACATTCCTGAGCTCATGCAAATTTTCAACAAGTGTAGAGAATATCGAGTGTGTCTGAACCCAGAAAAGTGTGTATTCATGGTACGACAAGGTAAAATCTTAGGTCACATTGTTTCGAGGAATGGCATATCAATAGATGAAGACAAGGTAAGAGCCATAGCAGAGTTGCCAAGACCAAGGAATGTTAAAGAGGTACAAGCCTTTATGGGCCACTGTGGATATTACCGTAGGTTTATCCACATGTATGCCATCATAGCTAAACCTCCTTATGGGTTGTTGACAAATTTCGAGTGGAACGAGGAATGCGAGAATTCCTTCAATGAGCTAAAAAGATGTTTGTGCACAACACCAATACTAACCACTCCGGATTGGAGCAAACCATTCCATGTCCATGTGGATGCATCCAATCATGCAATAGGATGTGTGCTAGCACAACCCACAGTTGAAGGAAACCTAGATTTGCCGATAGCATATGCTAGTAGGCAATTAAATGCGGCTGAACGAAATTATACCACCACAGAAAGAGAAGGCTTAGGCATGGTATATGTTGTAAAGAAGTTTAGACACTATCTATTGGCCAACAAGTTCAAGTTTTTTTACTGATCATCAAGCTTTATTATATTTGGTCAATAAACCTTGCAATACAGGACGCTTAGTAAGATGGTTCCTCTTACTAATGGGATACGATTTTGAAGTGGTTGTCAGGAAAGGTAGGACCCACCTTAGGGCCGACCATCTTTCTCGCATCACTTCAGGAGAGCCACCGTAAGGAGTGTCTTATGAATTACCAGATGCTTATTTGTTCAATTTAGTTGTTCCTAAATGGGCGAATAAGTTGGTACCTGTCCTAACCTTCGGACCCGCAAATAAGAACGTAAAAACAAGTAAAGAAGAAATTGTAAGGTCACAAAAATATCAAATATTGGCAGGAAGCATGTACAAACAAGATACAGAGGGTGTATTAGCTTGTTGTGTCGAGGACGACGAACATAGTAGTTGGTTGCAACAAGCCCATGAAGGTTTGCTAGGAAATCACTACTCTAAACAACGAACATTGCAGAATCTAAAACGTTTAGGAGTATATTGGCCTAGCATGGATAAGGAAATTCATGAGTGGATTAAGAATTGTCCAACGTGCAAGGAGAGACCCCCCAGTGGAGCTTGGTACTCTTTATCACGTTTCATTAATTCCTGATTGGAGTGCTCCATTGGTAGAATTCATGAGATCAGGAGCATTACCCAATGAGGCTAGCCTAGCACGAAGAAAAAGCATGGAGCAAGAGGCTCAGGACTATGCCTTAGTAGGAGACAACCTATATCGGAGAGGCAAAGATGGATACTTAAGACTGTGCGTTCATGAATCAGACTATTTGAAAGTCTTAGAAACTGCACATAGCAGTGTTGCAGGTGGGCACTTTGGGCCTGACCAAGTAATTAAGACCATCCTATTCTCAGGACTTTGGTGGCCCACTCTTCATATGGATGCCCATACCTATGTGAAGAAATGTGACACATGTCAACGAGCACAATACCCGATCAAAAAAGATGAGATGCCTTTGAGGCCAATGATGGGAGGACACGCATTCTCGAAGTGGGGTATAGACTTTGTTGGTCCTATTAACCCCCCAGCTAGATATGGGTTACCAATAGAGTTTGTTAGTGATAGAGGTACGCACTTCTTGAACGAGGTCATTGAAAATCTCCTTCAAGAATTCATGGTGATACACAAGAAGTTTGCCCCTTATGATCCACAAGCCAATGGACAAGCCGAGAGCACGAATAAGATCTTATGTAACGTATTGACAAAACTCGTAAATAATAAACGCTCTGATTAAGACAAACAACTTCATCATGCTGTTTGGGCATATCGAGTTGCCTACAAAACGGTACTCAATGCCACCACATTTCAGATGGTCTTTGGACAGAATTTTCTGCTACCATTGGACTTCCTAATCCCAGCCTTGAAAGTAGCAGAAGAGCACGAGTGGAATGGACACGAGTTGTCCTCTAGGATCTTTGATCTAGAATGCTTAGGCGAGACGAGGCTACGAGCGGCAGCAGGCATATATGCTGCTAAGAAAAGGCAAAAGGCATACTTTGATGCCCATATAAAGGATAAAGGATTGAAGGAAGGAGATTTGGTGCTAGTTTATACACTCAAGCAACATGCCCACAAATTGGAGAAACAAGGATATGGACCCATGATCATTAATAGAATCTCCACTAGTGGTGCGGTTCAATTGACCACTTTAGAAGGTGATATCTTGCCGAACTATATAAGTGGTTGTCGAGTCAAGTTATATCAAAAACCTCTTACAGAGGAAATGCTAATGAAACTCAACACTGCTAAGAAGCGAAAAGAAGAGGAGTTAAGGGTTAGAGAAGAAGCACAAGCAGAGGCTAGAGAGCGCATCAAAAGAAATAAGTTACGGCGACTAGGCCTAGATGTCAACACAAAAGCTCCAAAATATCACATGGACATGTGCCAAAAATCAGACCTAACTACTTCTCGAATAATTGACCGACGCCCCTTTGTGACCATAGAGGTAGGACAAGGAAAGAGTGTAAGGACTGTGAGAGCATTGGTTGACTCAGGTGCAGCAACTAGTGCAGTTAGACTTTCATACTGCCAAGACCTGCAAGTGGACATCAAGCCCATAGAAGCATATCTCATAGGATTGGGAGGTGTGGAAACCCCTTGTTTGGGGAAGGTGGAACTTCCCATCTACCTTCAAGATGTTCCAATAAAAATCAAAATGCTAGTGTGTCACGATGCGGACCTTACAGAGCCACTTGTCCTAGGTCAAGATTGGATTTATGACCATGCAGTCAACTTGAACCTAAGAAGTCGACTTCTTCACGTTTGGGTACATGAACAATGCATTACATTAGAATTAGACAACTGCATGCTCACAGATCATGGCACCACACACTCTCTCAGTTCCTCTTAAGACCAATCTCCATGAACAAGATGTTGTGTGTGTCCCAAGCTCGATGATCCATAAGGACTCAATCATGGAAGAACAGTTGCAAAGGCACGCAGACCTTCCTTCTCTTTCAAGGAGTAAAGCATCCATAGTGGTTCAACCACAGAGGCAAGCAAAACAGTACAAGACAACGACTATATCAAATAGACAAAGAGATTTCAAGAAGAAAGTAGTTACAGGCATGAAACGGATCTGGGTACGAAAAGGAGAGCAACCACCAGCCTTGCCAACACAATTCCCACCCAGGAAAGCTAACCATGTGAAGACAAGAACCAAACCACTATGACCAGCTCAACGAGAAGGCATACGACAAATTTGGGTGCCTAAGAAATTAGTTGCAGTTCAACAAGGACAATCACATACGTGGGTGCCCAAGACGCTCCTACACGTGCTAAGGCCTAGGCTCCCCACCATGCAAAAGGTCTCAACAAAGAAGCCAAGGAGAGAAAAGGGTAAGAACAGAGCACAAAGACCAAAAGAAGATAAACTCAACCCTTCTGCAAGAGTAAGCAGGCAATCATCAAGGATATGGGTTTGGAAGACAAAATCACCAACAACATCCACAAAACCAAAGAGCCAACCACACTGGATACCAAAGTTTGGAAAGCATCCAAAGATGAAGTGGCCTGAGGTGATCTCTACAGGGCCAAATCCTATTCTCAAATGGGTTCCAATCAGGAGGATTACATCATTTCGAGATCCAATCGACACCTCCAATCAAAGAATGCATCAAGTATGCAAGTAACATCAGAAGCCTCGACGTGCAACAACCATGTGCCTTTGGCATAACCTTGTCTTTTGCACCATTCAGATCATGCACTTCCAAAGTATGCATCAATATAGGGCCACATTACACGGCCGTGCATAGACACAATTGAGAAATCCTAGGCACATGAGACACACTTGACACATGTAATATATTTTATTGATCCTAACCACCTTCTTCTTGTTTTGTAATTGTTCAAAAAAAAAAAGAAGAAGAACAGGTCCATGCGCTCAACGACACTCATAGGTGAACCATCAGCAAGGATGTTCATCAACCAAAAAGACAAGCCAATGGTCAAACACCATGATGGAAGTACAACACGACGAGATGAAGATCAACGGACCTTTCATCATGATAAGACATGTATGCTTCAACAACACTATAACCCTGATAGATTAGGAAACCTCTTCATCAGAATACCCTTGAGCACTTAGCTCAAGACCCCATTTCTTGCGCCATACTTCTTCCAATGCATGGCTTCCAAGTACGCATACATAGGGCTACATTACAAGGCCGTGCACAAGGCACCTATTTTTTCCAACCCATGCATTAATGCACTTAACCATCAATCATTATGGGTCACAAGTACTTGGCCTCATGTTTCAAAAGTTCAAGGACATCCACGGTACAACATCAGTACCCAGGAAGCATTTCAACGATGATAGCTACTCTAGATCAACATCGACAACCTCGTTTGAGCAACTACCAAACTTTGAAAGCCACGACGTATACCCTCTAGCTCAAATCCAAGGGAGAAGTACCTACATTGGGCACAACTCGGGAATAGGCTAGTAGTGGAAAACTGACGATTCCGACAATCGACCAGGCTACATTGGAAAGATGGACCGCTCCTGCTGATACATGGACCCTACCTCTCAACGTACTACATGAAAAAACCACTACAACAAGGGTCTGTCAGGGACGACAGACTCAAGAGGGGGGGGGAGTGTTGAATCTCAAGGTCAAGGACAAAGCATGGAAGTGCATCAAGGAAGTGGATACACAAGAAGAAGGAGCAAGTAGCGAGCTCCAAGAAGTACCTGTCAAATTTTCAGAAGAAATCCCTATAAAAATAGTGATTTTCATCACTAAAAACCATTGTAAATACCATTTTCCATTTTTGTAACTCCATTTTGTTCAAGTCGAGGAGTCCTCAAGCTTGAGGAGTATTAGAACTACCATCCTACCAATTTTCATAATTTTTAGACTCCATTTGAGCCCCCAAATAAGCCCTGGAACCTATTTTTTAACTAGGCCGAACACTAGGTCTAGACAGGGCCAAAACCACTCAAAAAACTATAAAAAGGGCTGGAGAGCTCATTTTTGAGGTTAGCTTGTTGTAGATTTCAGCTTTGTAAGAGAGCTCTTGTGTAATCGAAGATCTTCCATTGTTCCACTCACTTTGTGCGGGTGTGTGTATATGTGTGTGCATGCTTGTGTGCTTTCACTCACGCACTTGTGCCATCACTTGCTCACGGTCTTCATACCGGTCCTCACGTCTCCACGGATTGACATTTATGAGGTGAAGCTCTTCACGTTGGTACTCACCATTGTGCTAGAGTGACACCTTCTCTTCATCAAGTCTTGGTCTTCATACAATACTTCTGTAAAGAAACTTTACTTTTCCAAAAGTATTTGGTTGCTAACAGATCATCAGCTTCATACTCCATACTGACAAATAAACATGTAACTGAATTGTCTAATTCTCAAATCTCTACTCATCTAGATTAAGTGTGTATGTCATATGTCAAATGTTAGAAAATGCTCTAAAACCATATGTTGGTAGTCTAGGAGCTCTGTTACCAAATGTTGGAAATTAGGTAGGCCCACAACTAAATTCCACAGGTCCCGCAGGTTTGCAGGATCTACAACATAGATTCCAGTATCTTCTAATATTGACAAACATGAACATACAACACTTAATCATACAATGATGAGACAAAGATAGAGAGACATTAGAAAACATGTGTAAAGTGATACGTAAGCCACTGCTTACTCACATCATCATATATACAAATTTCAATTTACAATGTGGGAGTCAAAATCTCAACCACTCTATGTGAACAGAAATAGATGGAAGAGTGTATGTATAGAATTTACAAGAATATTCAGATGTAGGGATAGAAATCTGAATATGTATAAGATGTAGGACCTCATAGGTTGTAGAAGAGTATTTATGAGTGACACAAAGAGGAAAGACTAGTTTGAAATTGATATTCATTAAATCCTAATCTGATTTTAGGTTATGGAAGACCCTAAATCAAATGTGTGTGTGAAAGATCACATACTTACAATATTAGCATAGAATGCTAACATGTTGCTAATTGTTACAGAGCAAAGAGGCACAAAAGGGGAGCCCCAAAATTTTCAAATTAATGGGCATATTTTTCTTCTTCAAAATCCTAGGAAAATCCCTAAAAAGCTATGTAAATGCACTAGAGGAGTCCTCTAGATGCATAATCCCAAATCATTGTAATATAATTCTTGTAAAATAGTAGGAAATTTGAGATTAGCTAATAAAGTGCCAGTCACTTGTGTGAAAGGACCATTTTTAGGGCACATGTATATAAGTCACTTTGTGACTCTTTGTAAAGACTTTTTGCCATTGTGAAGAAGGAGAGCTCCTGAATTTCGATTTTGCTTCTTTCCTGCAGATTTTCATCTTCTCTATGATCTTTAGTGTGTGTGTGAAGCTTGGAATGTGTGTGTAGGACTATTATCTACCCCTTCCCATCACTTTTGAGCTACTGTAGTGTGTGTGTGAGCAAGTAGGAGTTGTGGAGTGAGTGTGTGTGTTTCTTGCCATTCACTGTTTTGGTCATAACTTGAAGAACGGTTGTCAGATTCAAGTGAAAATACCACCAGTAGATGCGTCTCATTGAGAGCTTCAAAATGAACACACTATTGGCCATATTTGTTCTGTGGCAAGTAGGCGAATACTTCAGCACTTGTTACTTCACATCCGGGAGGTGTGTGTAATGAGTTTTTAGGTTTAGGGTTAGGAGAGAGGGAGAGAAGAAAGAGTTAGGGTTAGGTTAGGAAGAGATTTGGAGTAGAAGTAAGTGAAAATGTACCAAGAAAATCCCAAAAAATTACCAAGTTAGTGTAGGATAGGCCTCAGTCATCAGAAGCTATAAAAACAAAAAAAATTGTAGTTCATTTCTCATTTGCTCAGAAAGCGATAGCATCTGCAGTCAGCGACTTGTATTGCCAGTGTGGTATCGCGCAAACCAAGCCCCCAAATCTACCTAGTGAGCTCAAGACCTAAGCAAGACAGCTCCAAGGTAAGCTACATTAGGATATTAATCTCAAAAACATTGAAAAAATGCATCCACACGTGATTAAAGGCATAGACGGTCTCGCGGGGTGGGATAGAGTGATTGGAGAGGTTTTTCGAGTGAGACAAAGGGTTAGGACTGAAGAGGAGTGAGAGAGGAACCAGGGGGTGAAATTTTTTTTTCATTTGGAGCTATTTTGGCTGTAGTATCACGATCGGTTGAGTTTTGGTATCGCGATACCAAAATTCCCTTGTATCGCGATACTCGCTGAAGTATCGTATCGTCGCATACCACTTGAGGTATCGCGATACCATTTCTTGGTATCGTATCATCAAGTTGGTATCAGGATCGTTATCTGCCAGTGGTATCGTATCACAGTCCACTTGGTATCATATCGCCCTCGTCACGATATCGTATCGTCGACCTAGCGGTATCGTATCACATACAAACCCAGTATCGTATCGTTAAACCTCGTGGTATCGTATTGCGGTCCACTTGGTATCGTATCACCCTAGTCACGGTATCGTATCATTGACCTAGCGGTATCGTATCGCATACAAACCCAGTATCGTATCGTTAACCCTAGTGGTATCGTATCATGTGTCTCGAAAGTATCATATTGCGCAGGTCTCTAGTATCGTATCGTGCATTGTTGCGGTATCATATCGCGACAGAGCACCGATTCTTGGTATCATATCGTGACGAATTTTGGGATCGTATCGTGCGGATCTACGATATTGTATCATTAACTGCACTGGTATCGTATCATGAGGATTTCCAGTATCGTATCGTGCTCTACAGAAGTATCGTATCGTGTCTTCGGGTGGTATCGTATTGCCTGAGGCACATACTATCGTATCGCGTAGAGCAGTGGTATCATATCGAGTGAAAAGCAGTATCGTATCGTGCAGTTCTCTAGTATCGTATCGTGGATTACCCAAGTATCGTATCGCGACCGGTAGTGGTATCGTATCGTCGACAAACTGGTATCACCTAGTGCAGTATCGTCTAAGTGGTATCATCCAAAACACTTTGAGCATTTTCAAGGGTAAATTTGAGTCATTTGAGGAGCCACTTAGGAGAGATTTAGAGGCCAAGATAGCCCCAGGAGAGTGAATGAACTTGAGGTCAGGAAGAGTTCTAAGTAGCCGGAGAAGTGTCATATCATGAGTAGGAAGTACCGCTCAGATCAGTCACCGCTCTGCCTATTCTGACACCTCCAGTGATTCAGAGGAGGAGACACCCATGGCTTCAAAAGACATGCAAGGTCATGTTCCCGGGAGAAACTTCATGTCTACGGTAGAAGGGGAGTAATGCACCTCTTTGCAATATGTGTTTACTAATGCCCAAGAGATTCCTATCTTCCGGGATGGGTTAAATAGATCAGTTGCTAGGATGGTAACCTCCACCAATGCCACAATTGTGCCTAGAACAGCTGTCAAGTATGAAGGAGGGGTGTACATGGATAAGTTGGGTCACATCTATGTGGTGATAGAACACCCAGAATTGATCAATGAGAGAGGGGAATTGGAAGGACAAGAAAATGCAGGAAGACCGGACCCTAGAGAGTTAGTAACTACTCCCTGAGGCCAGTCAGTAGTGACATGAGTCTTGAGAGGGGATTTGATACCTCAAGATGACTACTTATTGGGGGTCTACTTGATCCATGGAGCAGATTTACTGCTACAAACTGACTCACCTACACAAGGAGGGGAATAAAGCACGATGACATTTTACGAGTTAAAAGATCCGAAAGACGAGTCCAGAGTAACATACCTAGACACAAACCAAAGAAGGTATTGGCTTGTTGATACCTTAGATAGAGCTCGACTGAAGTATATGGGCTTGCCTGTATTTCCCCAGCAAGAGTAGGCAACTACCTCTCAGAATCCTTTTGGGACGTAGCATGAGTCAAAGCATACTATGTCGGGACAAACAAGCCATCGGAGTGTTCCAAACAGAACACATGTACAATTTACAATGCCTGGAATGCAAGCACACAATCAAACACACCCTGGATTAGGAAACCAACACCGACCACCAGTAAGACCAAGACCACCACTAGGAGTGCAACCTGGAATACCCCCAATTAGAACAACAGTCCCTGTAATACCTAGACAGCCAGAGCCCATGAGAAGTTTAAGCCCTATTCAGGTGGCCAAATGCATGAGAAATCATTATGATGGATTGGGAGAACCTTACGACCACATTGCTGAATTTAAACAAGTTCTAAGAGTTGAACAAGTGGATGACTTCTTTGTGCAGTATGAATCCTTTGGACTCACGCTCACAAGAACGGCTCTGACGTGGTTCCAGCCATTAGATCCCAATCAATTTGGAGATATTGAACAATTCTTTCAAGAATTCATAGGGGAATTCACTAAAAGAGGGATTAAACACAACTCTTCATAGTTTTAAATAGAACCCCAATGAAACTGTAAAAATAGCTGCACGAAGATTGAATCAGTATGTTGATAGATACCTTGTAGCCGAAAGACCTACGCAGCAAAAAATGATATCATTATTCTTGGACGGATTAACGAACAGAACTCTAAGACCGTTAGCCTATGTGAAGAGACTGCAGACATTGAATGAATGTCTCCAAGAGTGTATTGATCTAGAGGACAACCTAGCAGATGATCTCAAGAGTGCGACCACTCCTACTAAGTCAGAAGACACTCGAAGTACGGTTACATCCAACTCTAGTAACATAGAAGAATTAGCAGAGCTAGTGGCAAAGAAGTTAGGAGTTCAAGGACAAAGGAACTACCAACACCCTTCTCTAAGAATACCCATGTTGCGAAGATGTAGCCTATGTGGAGGGGATCACCCCACTCACATGTGTGTACGAGGAGGAATAGGTGTACCTCAAGCTTACCATTATAATAGGCAGCCCCATGAAGGAACGGCCTTGTATTGCCACATATGTTGGTGTAAATTACAAGCCTACACATTTGGGTCAAAGGATGCATTGAACTCTATACATACATGAAGAAGCATAGGAACATATGCTAGTGGTTAATTACCACTTTACCTCATTGTAAAAGTCAACTTGACTTGGAATCTCTTGTAATCACCTACCAAAAGGATTCGTGAAATAATTAGTTGTATGATTGAAAGAATATCTCCTAGCATTTAGGAGCTTGATCATAGGGAGCCAAAAGTTTGAATTTGAATTCAAACTTTCACTCATTCCTTATAAAAAATGGACATGAAAAGTCTCGAAAAAGGAGAGAGCACTCCCGAGCCTAGCATTACTGATTTCTGAGTGTGTGTGAGGTCTACACTCTAGCCCACACCTCTCTACACCATTTGGCAATGAGATTCATGCCAATGGAGTTGTATACAAATGTTCATTAATACATACATTCATATTGTCCATCTCTGAGTTCTCTGTTAGTCTACTCAAAAGTCTGTCAACTTGTCAAGGGCATATCTCAGTCAATTCTTCACCAAATTCAGTGATTCAAAGCTTGTTGGATTCAGCTTGAAGTAATGTACATGCTGTCAAAGTTTTGAAGACATTCTATTCAGCCGTTTTGGAGAAATCTGCGTAGAGATGATCTCTGGTCATTTTCTGCTACAGTCCTAAAAAGTCGGGGGTATAGCTTAACTTGCTAAATTGATTTCTCTTAGCATAGTTTATCATTTTACATCATTTCACTTGGAATAGGTAGCTTACTAAGCTAATTAGATACCCCTAAAAGGAATTTTTCCAATTCCTACTGTGCTGGTCATACTGAGCAAAATAACCAGCAGGTGTCAAGACATAAATAGAAGGTTTTCTTGAGTTTGTGACTTCCAAAGTTATCTGTTTTGATTCAATCATTGTACACATCATTTCCAAAGTACATAGGACATTTTATGATGTCATTGGAAAGCTAAGGAGGTCTAGTTATCAACTCTAAAGCAAAAGAGGGCTGGTACAAAGCAAGTTTAGCAGTACCTACTCAGTCTCTTGGAGTATCCATCCATCTTTCCCAATAGTGGTATCAGAGCAAACTAAGGTAAAATGGGAGATGGTTTTCCTTCATTTATTGATAAATTGGACAAGAACAACTATCAAGCATGGTCTCTAAGGATGAAGACCTACTTACAAGGAAGGACTCTCTATGGTTACATCTTAGGAGATGAGGAATTGCCCTCATTCAAAGCAAGAGGATTACCAACCAAGGAAGAACATGAAAAGCTCAACACATGGTGTGCTAAGGATGCATTGGCAAGGTCTTATTTACTCAACTCTATATCTGATTTTCTTTTGCTACATATTAGAAATTGTAAGACATCCCAAGTGACTTGGGAAACCTTGTCATCATATTTTTCCTCCAACACAAGGGCTAGGAAAAATCAGTTGTGGATTGAATTCACAACACTAAGGAAGCAACCTAAGCAAGCTGTTTCAGAATTTGTGACCAAGATTAAAGATGTAGCAGATCAATTAGCAAGCATAGGAGAAGAGATTGAAGAAGAAAAGATTGTAAGGCAAGTGATAAATGGGATCAAGGCTGATGACAAATGGGAAAGCTTCACCACTGCCATGGATCTCTACATGGACATGCACACTCCAGATCTTACAACTCTCATGGGACAATTGTTTACTCATGAAGCAAATCTCAACAAAAATGGAGACACATCCAAAGGTAATAACTCTTCTGCCCTATATATTGATAAGAAGTCTAAAGATAAAGGCAAAAGCAAGAAGGTGGAAGATGAAGGTTCTACCTCCCAAGCCAACTATGCAGGGAGAGGTAGATCATCAAGAGGAAGGGGCAGAGGAGGTAAGCAAGGTAGGGGGAGATCTTATAACTCCTCACCATGCAACATTTGTGGTCTATCAAATCATACTACAGATGAGTGTTTCAGGAATTACAAGAATCAGAGAGGAATAGGATACCAAAGAGGTGGCTACTCACAGTCAAGAGGTAGATTCAACCATCACCAAGGCTACAACAATAATTACAATGGCAACTATCAAGGAGGATTCAAATCCAAGAAGGATTACAACAACTACACAGAGGAGCAAGATGACTCTCTTCTGATCATGAACATGAGTTCAAAGTCAGGTACAAATGATGACCACCTATTCTACATTGACTCAGGATGTTCAAATCATGTGGCTGGCAATGTAGCATTACTCTCTGATCTTGAGGAACCAAAAGGTAAGCATCAAGTACAAACATGTGATGACACAAAGCATTCTGTAGTTAAAGTTGGAAATGTTAAGACTTGTGATGGAAATCAGAATTTATTGAGCAGGGTACTCTATGTACCAACCATTACCAAAAATTTGATGAGTGTTGGTCAGATTGTTTGAGAAAGGTTTGCAGGTTAGATTCAACCAATATGGAGCATATGCGGAGGATCCAAGACATGGGTTCAAGAGGATTGCTAAAGGAGAAAAATGTGGTAGACTTTTCACTTTTGAGTTAGAAGATACAAAGAATATTGCACTATACAGTTATAAAGTTTCAGAGCTTGAGATTTGGCACAAAAGGTTAGGGCACATAGGAGAAAGAACCTTGAAACAAATGTGCAGGGACCAATGTGTGCTTGGGATACCTAATGTATCCAAGCAACATATGATTTATAAGTGTGGTGCTTGTCAATTTGGGAAGTCTCACAGGTTACCCTTCTCAAAGAAAGGATACATGCATGAAGACTACCTAGAGCTTGTACACACAGATGTATGGGGACCAAGCAAAGACCCCTCAGTCTCAGGACCAAGCAAAGACCAATAAGGGATTTATGGTAAGCAGAGATGTTGTCTTTGATGAAAATGATTCTTGATATGAGAATGAATGCAGGAAGGTCAAATTACCCTATGATTTGGAAGAGGAATTTCCAAGTCTTACAAAGGAGGAACCTACTCAGAATGAAGCCTCAAGTTCAGATGATGAAGACACTATCAATCTTGAAGAATTCAAAGCATGGAAGTTCAAAGGCAAAATGAAGATGAAGAAGCTTGAAGACATACCTGAATCCTCAACTCAACCATTTAGAAGATCACAAAGAGAAAGCAAGAAACCTATCAGATATGGGTATGATACATCTCTTGTTACTAAACATTCTGTTTATCTTGCCAAAGATTTGTCAAATGAAGAACCAGGATCATATGAAGAAGCAATAACAAAATCAAAATGGAAAGAAGCTATGGATGAGGAGATTGATGCACTTAAAGAAAGTGACACATGGGAGTTAGTACCTAAGAAGGACTCAATGAAGGTAATAGGATCCAGATGGATCTATAAGCTTAAAAGAAATTCTGATGGCACAATCAATAGGTACAAAGCTAGATTGGTAGCCAAGGGTTTTGCACAAACCCAAGGCATTGACTATGAGGAGGCATTCTCACCTGTGGCCAAGATGCCAACCATCAGAGTGTTGGTAAGTGTGGCTGCATCAAAAAAATGGAATATGTACCAATTGGATGTCAAGAATGCTTTCTTGAATGGATGGATTCCAGAGGAGGTATATATGTCACAACCTCCTGGCTATGAGGACCCTAAGAAGGTAACATATGTTTGCAAATTAAAAAAGGCTTTATATGGATTGAAGCAAGCACCTAGGGCATGGAATTACAGGTTAACTACATACCTCCAAGACCAAGGTTTTGTCATGAGCAAGGCAGATACTTCTCTGTTCATTAAGAGAAGTAATTCAGAGGTGATATACCTTTGTGTTTATGTTGATGACATCATCATTACAGGTAATGATGTCAATGGAATCAGATATATCAAAAGTCAAATGATGAAGGAGTTCAAGATCAATGATCTTGGTCTATTGAAATATTTTTTGGGACTTGAATTAGTCTACACTAATTCAGGGATATATATCACTCAGAAAAAATATGTACAGGATATGTTGAAGAAGTTTCACTTGCAGGATGCTAAAATAGCAAGCACTCCAATGGAGGTAAACCTAAAGCTAAGTGCCCATGAAGGTGATGAAGTCAAGGACATTACAGGTTATCAAAGTATGGTGGGTAGCTTGAACTATGCTACCTTAACAAGGATAGATATTGCATATGGATTTAGTGTGCTAAGTCAATTTATGCACAAGCCAAGGATACCTCACTTAGAGGCTGCCAAGAGAATCTTGAAGTATCTCAAGGGTACACAGAACCATGGTTTGTATTTCCCTTACACTTCAGATATTGATATCAAAATTTATTCAGATGCAGATTGGGTTGGATGCAAGGATGATAGGAGGAGCACTTCTGGATATATCTCTTTTGCAGGTGACAAACCAATTTCATGGTCTTCAAAGAAGCAACCCACTGTTGCTTTGTCTTCCACAGAGGTAGAGTATAGAGGACTGGCTAATGCCACACAAGAAGCAATTTGGATTAAGCTTTTGTATACAGAATTGGGTTTATTTACTAGGTCTCCAATAATCTTTGGAGATAATACAAGTTCTCTTCACCTTGCAGCTAATCCTATTTACCATGCTAGGACCAAACACATAGAGGTCCATTACCATTATGTGAGAGAGAAATTGATAAGCAAGGACATTCAACTTACCTATGTATCAACCAACATGCAATGTGCAGATTTGTTGACTAAAGCTTTGGATGGAACCAAACTTTGCAGGTTCAAATCCATGATTGGATTGCACGATATACTTGAAGATTGAAGATGAAGACTTAAGCCAAAATGTTTGGCTTGAGGGGGAGCTGTTGGTGTAAATTACAAGCCTACACATTTGGCTCAAAGGATGCATTGAAGTCTATACATACATGAAGAAGCATAGGAACATATGCTAGTGGTTAATTACCACTTTACCTCATTGTAAAAGTCAAATTGACTTGGAATCTCTTGTAATCACCCACCAAAAGGATTCGTGGAATAATTAGTTGTATGATTGAAAGAATATCTCCTAGCATTTAGGAGCTTGATCATCAGGAGCCAAAAGTTTGAATTTGAATTCAAACTTTCACTCATTCCTTATAAAAAATGGACATGAAAAGTCGCGAAAAAGGAGAGAGCACTTCCGAGCCTAGCATTACTGATTTCTGAGTGTGTGTGAGGTCTACACTCTAGCCCACACCTCTCAACACCGTTTGGCAATGAGATTCATGCCAATGGAGTTGTATACAAATGTTCATTAATACATACATTCATATTGTCCATCTCTGAGTTCTCTGTTAGTCTACTCAAAAGTCTGTCAACTTGTCAAGGGCATATCTCAATCAATTCTTCACCAAATTGAATGATTCAAAGCTTATTGGATTCAGATTGAAGTAAGTTTTGAAGACATTCTATTCAGCTATTTTGGAGAAATCTGCATCGAGGTGATCTCTGGTCATTTTCTGCTACAATCCTAAAACGTCGGGGGTATAGCTTAACTTGCTAAATTGATTTCTCTTAGCATAGTTTATCATTTTACATCATTTCACTTGGAATAGGTAGCTTACTAAGCTAATTAGATACCCCTAAAAGGAATTTTTCCAATTGCTACTGTGTTGGTCATATTGAGCAAAATAACCAGCAGGTGTCAAGACATAAATAGAAGGTTTTCTTGAGTTTGTGACTTCCAAAGTTATCTGTTTTGATTCAATCATTGCACACATCATTTCCAAAGTACATAGGACATTTTATGATGTCAGTGGAAAGCTAAAGAGGTCTAGTTATCAACTCTGAAGCAAAAGAGGGCTGGTACAAAGCAGGTTTAGCAGTACCTACTCAGTCTCTTGGAGTATCCATCCATCTTTCCCAATAACATAGAACAGAAATACACCAATCATGCCACGGAGAATTGTCCATTCAATAGGCAGACACGGCCTCTACAACCACCTCAGTATCGAGCATATGGATATCCACCTAGAGAGCCAGGCAGAGAGATGCCCAGATACAATCCTTACCCAACACCACCAGGAGTATCTAGACCATATGACCAAGTACAAAGTGGAAGCACTCAGCCTGTACTTGGACCCCAACTATCACTTCATCAGCATGTTGTGCCAGTCAAGTACGCTCAGCCAGAGGAAAACTTAGAAAGAGCCATAGTGCCAGCATCACAAATGGCCAGTATAGAATCAACGAACCCAGGATACGAGCAATCCCAAGGAGAGTACTACTCCTATGATGCTAGTATAATGGAATACGAGCAAGTTTATGATCCGCAATACTATGGATACGAAGGATATGACAATACCTATGGACCAGAGGTGGCGACATTAATGTACACCGCACCTAAAGCACAAGCATCCGTAAGACCACCCATCAGACCACCTGTGCCAAGAGGACCGTGTTATAGATGTGGAGGAGACCACTTTATCAGAGAATGCACTCGGCCATACAACCCACCACCTCTTAGGACTTGGGAAGGGTATTGCAGTGATTGTGGAAATGAACATCTCTTCCGAGATTGCCCAAAAAATCCCAACAAGGCTCAAGACACTGCACCTATTAATGTGATCGAAGTGATAGAAGCACCGAGAAGTGACAAGGAATACACTGTACCATTAAAGTCCATTACATGAGCACGAATGAAGGAACAAGAAAGAAAACAACCGGACCTTGAGCAAGAAAACTCTAAAACCTTAGACCCCAAAATTCAAATAGTGGAAGATTCAGAAGACCCACGCAAGAGTACTCAAGCAACAAAAAGCCAAAAGTGGAAGGAAAACAGAGAAAAACTCAAGGCAAAATGGGTGAAAAACAAAAATCAGGAAGATAAGAAACCTACACAAAGCAAGAAGAAACCTAAAGAACCAGAGATTCGGTAAGAAGTTCCCATTCCACCGCCTATCCGAGAGTCAAAAAAGCCAAGATCAATTCTAGCCGACCCAAAACCGGATGATTTGGACATGTGGTTGAAAGCATACCAAGCTAGAATCAAGACCGGACCGAATGTGGAGCAACATGAAAAGCTTTACGCACAAGGGGAGTTAGAAAAGGAGAGGCTTGCGATATGTAGAAAACTCATAGAGGTAGCACAAGCAACCCTAGAGAAGACTATCCTTGCCCTCCCCGAGACAAGGATATGAGAGGATCAATACAAGGATTGTGTTAAAGCCAAGGACAAGGTACTGAAAGAGAAGGATGATGAACGTGAGCTATTGAAAACCCAGGACGAACCTATGTCCACCGTTCCTGATTTAGAGGTTGACTGGCCAAAAGAATTGTGGAATAGAATTCGAGAAGAATAATGGAAAAGGAATGGAGTGGATAAACCTCCTTTTAAGGAATTAGATATGGAAGTTTATCAACCAAGTCCCAACATGGAAGAAGTATACAAGGAAGTATCGAGACTAGACCGAAATGGGGAAGAAACTCAGAGCATTTCGACCCTACCAAATTACATGGGAGAGTACGAAAAAGAATCCATGATCTTCCGTGCGCCCACAATATGAGGAAAAGGAAAGGGAAACTCAGATAAGAGTTCACACAATCTAATAGAACTTAAAAAGACAAAAGTACAATGCCAATTCACTATGGAAGAACTACTTTGTGTTAAACCACAATTATGGAAACAATTAGTAGGACAACTAGAGTTAGGGCAGGAGAAGAACGAAAAGGAAAGCAAGGGAAATAAAAACCCACCTAAGGTACAAATTCCAGTGGATAAGGTTGGAGAATTTAGTGAAGGAGACGAAGGTAACACGTGTCTACCTGTCACTTACAATGGCTATATGAACAAAGCCATACTAGACACAGGAGCACGAGTAGGTATTGCTACCAAAGAGATTTGGGAGAAATGGGGAAAGCCTTCCTTATGACCCACTCGCATGAAGCTTCAGTTAGCAGATGGTCATGTCAAAAAACCATTGGGAATATTAGAAAAGATCAAATTAACCACCTGTGGAGTTGAATTTGGGCATACTTTAGCCATCTGTCAATTTGGAAAAGCAAATAACTATGAGATGATATTAGGACGGCCCTTCATGAGACAGCTTAGGGTAGTGCAAGCATTTAAGAAGTTCTGACGATGAATGAATGTGTGGACAAAGAAGGCTACGATGTAAATTTGTACATGGTTGTCCTTCAAGAAGTAGAAGCAGGAGAAATATTGGAAGAGCAATGGAAAGAAGAATACGAGAGCATAGAAATGGAACCAAAATTTGATTCAGAGGAACGCTACCTAGAAGCCATTCGAACCGAAGACAAGTATGGAACGACCAAAGTGTTAGCAATAGAAGAAGCCCCTATAGTACCAAAACAAGAGGAAAGTGTGAGTAAAATTAAACCAAACCCTGATCTTTTTGAGGTGCCCGAGCATTTCAAAAGGTATGAAGTAGAAGAGAGAAAAATAGCTATTCAAATGCCTAAGGGAGAGGCAAGAGAAGGAGAAGCGTACGACAACAAGGAACAAATGAAGAAAATCATAGTAACTACAGAAGATGGAGAAGAAAGATGTACATATAGGAAAAGACGTGTCAACAGAAGAGGAAGAAGAATTCATACAGTTGATCCGAGAGTATCGAGATGTATTTGCTTGGACCTATAAGGATCTCAAGGGTGTGGAGCCCTTCATATGTTCTCATAGGATACCAATGACATTGGAGGAAAAACCATCCAAACAATGCCCTTACACCTATAACGAGGTCTATGCTGCTAAAATAAAAGAAGAAATAGACAAACTATTAGCGGCTAATTTCATTTATGAGATAGAACATACCGAATGGGTGTTGCCATTAGTGGTTGTGCCTAAAAAGAATGAAAAACTCAGAGTATGCATTAACCTGAAAAAAGTCAATGCAGCCATGATTTGTGATAGCTATCCATTACCTATCACCAACCACCTATTGGAAAGAGTTGAAGGAAAAGAAGTCTATAGCTTCTTGGACGGATTCTCTGGATACAACCAGGTAGCTATTGCTACTGAGGATCAACATAAGACCGCATTCACGACTGAATGGAGAGTCTATGCTTTCAGAGTGATGCCCTTTGGACTCACTAACACACCTGCTACTTTCCAAAGGTTGATGTGTTATGTTTTCAAAGAATTCCTAAAGAAAAGTATGGAAGTGTATGTAGATGACCTATGTACATATTCAAATCAAAGGCAAGACCACATTCCAGAATTGTGAAAAATATTTGATAAATGTCGACAATATAGAGTCTGCTTGAACCCTGAGAAGTGTGTCTTCATGGTAAGACAAGGGAAGATTTTGGGACACATAGTGTCTAGGAACGGAATATCTAGAGATGAAGACAAGATCAAGGTCATTTTAGAACTTCCTAGACCAAAGAATGCAAAAGAAGTGCAAGCTTTTATGGGACATTATAGATACTATCGTCGATTTATCCACATGTACGCCATAATTGCCAAACCCTTGTATGGATTGTTGACTCAATTCACTTGGACGGAGGAATGTGAAAAGGCATTTAATGAGTTAAAAAGGTGACTTAGCATGGCCCCAATTCTGAAAACACTGAATTGGAACAAGCCTTTCCATATTCATGTGGACGCTTCAAATTACGCAATAGGATGCATCTTAGCTCAGCCGGCAGATGAAGGAAAGTTAGATCACCCAATTGCCTATGCAAGTAGACAATTGAATCAAGCCGAGAGAAACTATACAACTACGGAGCGAGAGGGATTAGGAATGGTGTATGTTGTAAAGAAATTCAGACACTATCTCTTAGCCAACAAGTTCAAGTTCTTCATAGATCATCAAGCCCTATTGTACTTAGTCAATAAGCTTTGTAACACGGGAAGACTTGTGAGATGGTTTCTGTTATTAATGGAGTTCGACTTTGAAGTAATTGTGAAAAAGGGAAATACCCATGTAAGAGCAGATCATCTCTCTAGATTAACACATGGAGAACCACCAAGTGGAGTACCAGACGATTTGCCAGACACTTACCTGTTTAATTTGGAAGTGTGTCCAAAGTGGGTAGAGAAGCTAATCCCAATCCTCACTCATGGCCCACAACACACAATTAATTAAGAGAGTAAAAAGGAAATTCTACAATCATGGGACTTGCACATTATTGCAGGAAGTGTGTACTATAAGGAACCCAACGGTGTACTATCGAGGTGTGTTGAGGAAGACGAGCAAATGAAGTTGATTGAACAAGCCCATGTAAACAAATGGAGGACACACAAAGGAATTCACAGAACTTTAAGAGAATTGAAACGACTAGGAGTATACTAGCCTAATATGCCTAAAGATGTCCATGAGTATCTCAGTAATTGCGTAGAATGTCAGGAAACCATACCTGATGATCACACATCCTTACCCTTCTCGATAATAGCACCCAAATGGAGTGAAACATTAGTGAAATTCCTAAAGACATGAGAACACGAGGAAGGAGTCAGCTTAGCAAGGAAAGGATCCCTAGAGGAAATGATTAAAGATTATGTAATCATGGGAAGACACTTGTTCAAGAGACAAAAAGATAATCAGTTACGGCTATGTGTGCATGAAGGAGAATACTTACCCATATTAGAGATGGCACATGCAGGTGCTGCAGGAGGTCATTTTTCAGCTGAGAGAACTATAGAAATGATCCTCTTTGTGGGCTTGTGGTGGCCAACTCTACATATGCATGTGGACACCTATGTACGAAGTTGCGAGACATGCCAAAGGGCCAAATACTCAATTCGGAGAGATGACATGCCATTGAGACCTATGGTTTGCGCTAGAGCATTTTCCAAATGGGGTATTGATTTCATAGGACCCATTAACCCACCAACCAAAGGGTCACATGCCGAATACATCATAGTAGCCACAGATTATTTGACTAAATGGGTGAAGGCAAAGGCTACTAGAAAGAATGATGCTCAGACCACTGCTAAGTTTCTTTTTTATCACATTTTCACTCGTTTTGGATTACCAATTGAGATTGTGAGTGACCGAGGAACGCATTTCATCAATGAAGTCCTAGAGTCCCTAATGAATGAATTCTTAGTGATCCATAAAAAATCAGCCCCATATCACCCTCAAGCCAATGGTCAAGCGGAAAGTTCCAATAAGGTGTTATGCACAGTATTCACAAAGATAGTCAATAGTGGAAGGTCATACTGGGACAAACAATTGCATTATGCAATTTGGGCCTTCCGAGTTGCTTACAAGACTGCCATTGGAACTACCGCATTCAACCTTGTGTATGGACAGAACGCAATCCTGCCGATCGATTTTTTACTGCCAACTTTGAGAGTAGCCCAACAGTTTGAATGGACAAGACATGAATTATTCAAGCAACTAGAACAAATTGAGAAGCTACATGAAACTAGAATACAAGCGGTTGCAAGAATTTCTGCGGCCAAGAGAAGACAAAAGGCATATTATGATGCACACATAAAAGACAAAGGACTAAAAGAAGGAGACTTAGTTCTGGTCTACACCTTGAAGCAACATGCCAAGAAATTACAAAAACGCGGATATGGGCCTCTAATCATCAATAGGATTTCCATTAGTGGAGCAGTTAATCTAGCTACTCTGGATGGAGATATTCTTCCTAACTACATAAGTGGATGTCGAGTAAAACAATATATGGAGCCATTGACGGACCAAATGTTAGCACACCTCGTAGGTGCGATGTTGGGCTATAGGGTATGCACACATCCTCAATTGTGCATAAGAACCCTCCCTAGACCATGAGAAATAACCTTTTTGTATATATTTGAGTGTCACATGTGAACACTCTCCTAAAAGCACTTTTTAATATTTCCTCATACTATAGGATAGTAGACTTGAGAATCTCTCACCTTTATGGCCCTTCTAGAAGACTCCCCACGTAAAAAACCCATGCATGCCCTTCATTGGGATTTGGTTGTTACAATTTTGATCTTAGAATATCCTAGAAGATTGGTAGTTAGAGAGAGAATCACCTTTTTGACTTTTCAAAAGAACACATGGGGAATAGAGCTTAGCTTATAAATAGAAGCTCATTTTTCTAAAGAGGGGAGCTTTTGGTCGACGTGCTCTCATGTAATATCTCTTATCAATGGAAGATGCTCTCATTTAATCCAAGAAGACTATTTACATTTACATGTATTGTGTCTTTGTGAGTGTGTGTGTGAGTGGTGTGTGTGTGCCTATGCTTGTCTCTCCTTTGTGTGAGTAGAGTAGTTGCATTCTCTTGTATTTTCCTCATGGACTAGGATCCTTGACTCCCTATTCTCCTTGTTTTCAAGCATGTGGCAAAGCATGGGGTTGTTGCCAATGGCTTGAATATGTGGAAGGTAGGGGTGGATGAGAGGAGAGTCACTCTTGAGCTTTCCTTCTTGCTTCCATGCAAGGTGGTGAGGGTTCTTAGTCATTCCTTGCTACAAACTCAACACTTTTTGGCGCAAAATAGGAAGAGAGAGGAAGAACAAATTAGAGAGGAAGCACGGCAAGAAGCCTTAGAGTGTATCAAGAAACGGAAAGAGTTGATAAGGCAAAGAGATGAACGGTATCTACAAGGAGAAGAGCCTATTCCCATGGCTAGTTACCAGGTTCATAAGTCCGAGACAACCAATGTCTGCATGTCCCAGCCTTACTTAAACCTAGGAATTGGAATGACGGGGTACCAGCTAATAGATGCCTTGCTAGATTCAGGAGCAGCACTCAGTTGCATATGAAATACGGTCATCACGGATCTTCAAATGATTATGACGACCACGAAAGCACACATGATAGGTATGGGAGGTCAATTTATAACATGCATTGGAGAAACCATAGTATCCCTCCACCTAGGAAATTCAACTATGGAACAACGAGTTCTAGTGTGCAGAGATGAGGATCTTATACAAAATAGGTCACAAGGAAATCTTTAGTCTATTAGGAGAGAAACCCTCTCATAGACTGGGAGTCATCAAAAGTGCTGAAACAAATCGTACAAGAGCACATAGCAAATGATTCGAGCACAACTCAATCAGATGCAGGTTCAATAGAAGAAGGGAATTCAAACCCCAATGTAGCCAAGGAGAAAGTAGATTCATCCTACTTGAATGGTGAACAGAAGGGGACCAAGGAGGACAATATTCTTACAACCTCATATTAAAAAGAGAGAGCAGCAGAACGGAAATCCACCATCAGATTAACACAATCAAGAAATGCTACCTTCAAGTGGGTTCACAAGGATCGAGTGAAGGAATCAGAGAAGGCAACACCAGTACACGTCCTTCCTCATAGGAAGACAAGGGTGGACAAGGGTTCTTCTTCACCTAAATCAGAACCAAAACGACTTTTGAGAATATGGCTTCCGAAGCCTTTGATAGAAGCTCAAAAACACGGCAAAAAATGTGGATTCCAAAGACGGTCAGACAAGTGGCCATTCAAGAGATAGACAAGCACAAGAAAACATTATATCGACACAGTAAAACCATGAAACCAAGCAAGACTAGTCACAGATATCGGAGAAGCCAGAATCCAATGACTTGAACGACAAAAAAAAACAAAAGAAGTGCATGCAGCATGGCAAAATGAGGAGAAGACAAAGCTTAAAACCTCTACTACGAAATGGACATGCAAACCAAAGCAACAGCAAGGAAGGGAACACTAAAACCAAGAAGATTTCTTTTGCACACATGAAGCATCAAATGCACCTAAAGTATGCATAATAGGGCCACCTGTAGCTCAGTGATGAGTAGCACCTCCTTTAATGTCAATCCGGGAAGACATGAGGATGGTATGAAGACCTCAAGCAAGTGAAGGCACAAATGTGTGAGTGAGAAGCACACAAACATGCACACACATACACACACATGCACACATGGCAAGAACATAGGGAGCAAGACAATGGAATCACTTCTATTACAAGAAAGTTCTCATACAAGTTCAAAACTACAACAAGCTAGCCCAAAAATGAGCTCTCTAACTCTATTTATAGTTTTTGACTAGCTTTGGTCCTGTTCAGACCTAGTGTCCGACCTAGTTAAAAATTAGGTCCCTAAGCTATTTTGGAGGCTCAAACGGGCTCTGAAAATTATGAAAATTGGTAGGCAAATACTACTAAAGCTCCTCAAGCTCAAGGACTCCTCGACTTGCACAAAATGGAGCTATAAAAAGGTGAAACGGTATTTACAATGGTTTTCAGTGATGACAATCACTTTTAAAATAATGTAAGGATTGAAAAAAAATGATGGGTTGCTTCAGTGCTAGATCTGCATGTATGCCCGTACTTGCTTCTTCCCGTATGATGCCAACACTCTCCCCCCTAGCATTTGTCGTCTCTGATAGACCTTTGTTCCACTGGGTGATCAATGTAGTGTTGGACTATGTCAGTGGCTAACTCCTCTTCTTTGATTCTGAGTCCTCTTACTAGATCTCTTTGAAGAGCATCCCAATTGACAGTGCCTCCGAGTGAGATTCCCAAAACCCAATGGTAAACATATCATCAAATGTTTGCTTATAGCAAGCAGGGAGATATCTGATCCTCGCATGCCATGCATAAGCAACCCTAATACTGGGGGTTGTGCTTATATCATAGAGTAAGTCAAAATTACCATTTATGAAGCATGGGATCGGAGGTTGGATATTGCATACATTGCGGAAAGTTTTGAGTACTATTTGCATTAGGTCCAAGATCTTCAACATCATCTGAGCAGCGACATCGGGCATGGGTTGGAGGCATGGCATCTAGTGTCTGATAGTAGCCATCATGTAAGCTACTGTTGGTGTGCCTATTGGTGGTGCAATGGATGGGTAATTGAGCCATTGTTTGCAATTTGCATTGTTCTAAACTTTTATGGCAAAGGCCTTCCATGATCGTGGTCTTTGCACTGGCCCATAGCATGGATTATACTTTAAATGCATGGGGGCATGGTCCCATGTTCGGAGCATCTCTGGGTAGGTCTCCAATAACTTTTGCCTCCAGATTGGTTGGAATATGGCACCTTTTCTGGCTTCTTCTGGGATGTCCTTTGGTTGGAACTGTGTTGCAAAGAAGGATACCTATTGGTGACTCTGTTGATCTCAGCATTGTAATCTGCTATTAGTCAAAGTAGGGCTTATATTTTAACTCTAAATTGGTTATCAGTCGTTTAGAAGCTAAGTGCCTAAAGTATTCTGATTGAAGTATTGTCTCCTCAATAGTCTTCATGGCCAGCATATGAGTGGATATATGCTCTTCGTGAGTTGGCCCCATTTCTTCTACTTGTTTCATCCACGCAAGAGGGGGTTCCTCGTATGTGTCTTGTCCCTCGTCAGTGACTCTGCCTCGTGGAAGGGGTTGAGGCTCATAGTTATCTTCAAAGGTTTCTTCCACAAGAATGGTTACTGCCTCTTCTTCTGATGGTTGATTGGGTGGAGATGGGGGTCGTTCATATTGTAACAATTTAATCTTTAACTTTACCACTTGTTGTCGTAGCTCAAGTACCTCGTTGGCCATTGAAGATTCTGCTGATGGAGAAGTAGCGACATTAACCATCTCCCTAGGTTCTGCTGGGTGCAGTGTGGGCACATGGTGTCTTTGTAGTTCCTTTACTTGGTCTGCAAGTTGTTCATGTGCTTCCAAGAGCATCACATAATCTTCCAATACCTGCTGAATGTTTTCTGATGGAATAGCTTGGAATTCAGCAGGATCTATGGGTGCCCCTGGAGTGTTTTCAATGGCCGCTTCTAAATTTTCTTGATTCTGTTGTTGTAGCCTTCTATTCTCTTCTTGAGCAACTGCTAAGTGTCGATGAAGTAATTCCATGTTTCTTTGTAGTCTAGCGTTGCGAACTAGTTGATCTCGGAGTTGTTCATTGGTTACTTTACCTGCCTCTATATACCTGGCTTGGAGCTCCGCATGAGATCGTTGGAGGGCAATAACCTCATGTTGTAATGCAATATTACTCAATTCCAAGGCATTGAAACGTGCCTGGAGGGGGGACGACATATTACAAAACTCTTTGTTGTTTTCTTCCAATAATCTGTATTCCTGTTTAAGCTGGGCAGCAGCTTCAAACATGGTGTCTAGTGCATGACTAAATGAGGTGGATGCAGGGGTAGAGGTGGAAGATGCAAGGGGTCGGGAAATGGGGAAGGGAAAAGTGGATGCTGTGTTGACAGTGGGTGTATGTGATGATGTGCGTGAAGCTACAAGTGGTGATGTTGAGACAAAAGTGGTGGTGAGTGGTCCTGTGGAGGGTGAAATGTCCATGGGGTCGGACGTGATTGTGTGTGAAGTGTGAATCGTGAATATTGGAATGGTGGGTGGTGTGTTAGTGGTGGCCATGAATGTGGGGGAGGTGGGTTGGGAATGGGAATTTCTTTTATAATTCTCAATTTCTAATATCACATTTACAAGGTTTGCCAAAAATGGAGGCAGGGTGGTTTGTGTTGGTTCTGAGGAGGTTAAGAGGGGCATAGTGGGTTGGGGTTGGGAAAGGAGAAATGTAGTAGTGAGGGAAAATGGGTATGTTAATGTTTGGTTAGAGACATGTGGTTGTCCTAGAGCTTGTAGATAAGAAGGGTGACCTATTATGGTTTGATGGGTGGCGGGATGACCTATATGAGGTTGGGAAAATGGACAAGCAATGATAGACGTAGGGATAGGTAAGGATGGAAAAATGGTGGTGTGCGGTATAGGTTCAGTAAAGGTGGATGTTAGTTGTTCAGTGATGCTAGTGGCGAGGGGTTCGGTGGGTTGGGTGGGAGGTGATGGTGGAGAGGGTATCTGTGTGTTGTCATCGTGTGCAGTGGGGCTGGTCATGTGCACGTCATCCTGAGGTGTGGTAGGGAGTGAGGTAGAAACTTCGATCTGAATCATCTTACCCCTGTGTGGTCGCGTATCCAACCTTCGTTGATCATATTGAGGGGGAGTGCGATGTAACATGGTCCGCATAGCTTCTATAATCCCACATGTGTCAGCCAAAAGGTTCAATGATTCAACAAAGTGGGGGTCCGTGTTCTCTGCTTGAAGCATTTGATTCACCATTGCTCTGTTTGCCTCTTCAGACAGCTTATGCCTTTTTTGGACTTTATTTATAGTTTCATACAACCATCTAAGTTGAGCAGTGTATGTAGGGGCTTCCTCTTCACTCTCCTCTGATTCATGCCCTGGAGCCTTCTCTTGTTCATGTGTGTCTTCAACGTGAGTGTGTTGGGCTTCATCCTCCCAATGTACTCTTCGTTCTTTGTGATGTGGGCATCCATGATGGGATGATGATCCGCGACCTTCAGTATCTGAAAAGAACTCACCATCCGATAGTCGCGTTGTTTGCAAGAAGGTCTCAAAATCAAAGGAGGTGTCTTCGGCCAATTCATTCATGGAAGCAAACTCAGCATCTGTGGGTAGGGGCTGACGGAGTGGGTTGTGTGATGGCCTCTGACTCGGATCGTTGGAGATGGATAGTGAATGGGGCCACCTGTTGTTCTTCTCTAACGGAGGTTTCCGTGGTGGTCTTGCGAGGAATGGGTACATGGGAAAGAGATCCACGCATGCGTTTAGCTGGTTGAACCCCTAGTTTTCACCCCTGGAAGAATTGCAGCTGTGAGTATTTAAGTGCCCGTGCAATTGGCACATCATAAGTGAGGCATCTGTATATGATTCTTGTAATGGCACAACAACCATTCAACATGGGCTTCCTTACTCCTCGTTTGCCAGCTTCATATAATTGATCGAGGATCCACACAGACATCTTAATAGGTAGACTCCCTGTCTCCTCTAGATATAGTCCGTACCAAATCTTCTTGTGAGGTTGGGTGAATCGGTCTTGAGTTTTAAATGCAAAGTGTTGAAGACACATACACAACGGTATGGCAATATTTGGGGTGAGGGCACACATCTCTTTTAGCTTCTTGAGCTTACTGCTCTTCAGCGATTCTGGTATCAATGGGTCTCGATCGGAGGGTACATGGGTACCGTACATCTTAAGGGCCTCCCTGATTAAAGTTATGTTCAACTCAAACTTTTCATTGTTGATATATTTAGGTAGTGATGTGTGTGAACACTCTAGGACCGCCGGGGCACTTTTTTCCCTCTTTAGGAGGTTTTTTTCCCCCGGCTTGTATATACGCCTATTGCCCTAATGGGCTACTTATCTTTGTACATTCTCTAGTAATACATTCAGTCTTGTGTGTTGTGCTCCAAGCTTCTTCTTCTTCCTTGTGCTGTTCACGTGCTTCCGCAGACATCTAACTCCAACAATTGGTATTAGAGCAGGTCGTTGCTTCTTCTAGGGCACCGTCGACACTCCTCCGTTTGCAGTCTCAGATTCGCACAAAATTTGGTGAGCATACTCAGGGTGTTTCCGAGATCAAAACAGCTTCGTTTTGTGGTGCCGAAATCGCGATCTGAGCTCGTTTCGGCCTCCGAACGCACTATCGCAGTGCTTGTGCAGGCTATTTCGTCCTTTTGTGCCAAAGGTATATACCAGTTTCTGTTCGCCAGTTTAAGCGTCTCGAAGTCTGCTACAGGTCTAGCAGAACTCGTCTGGGCAGTTCTGTTCAACTTTTTGAGATACAGTCAATTTTCTGCATCAAGGTATTTTAGTCACCGGCCATGGCTGAAAGCAGTGATGTATTCCGTATGTTGGCTGTTGAGGATAAGTTGGATGGTACCAACTACCCATTATGGGCTTATATGATGCGACATGTACTGGTTGCAAAAGGATTGTGGAACATTGTGCAAGGTGTTCAAAGACGTCCTGTTACACCTGTAACGACAGGTACTGCAAATACAGGTGTTGGAGCTGATGAAGATGGTGTCGAAGATGATATTCCGCAGATTCCTGTTCGTGTTGCTGTTTCTGTTGCACCTATTGCAGAGCAGATTCGTTGGGATGGCAGAGATGCCCAGGCACATGCATTGATAGCTTTGTCTGTCAAACGTGCCATTATTCCTCACATTCTCTCTTGCAGAACAGCAAAGGATGCTTGGGATACACTTACCACTTTGTACCAGGCTAGGAATGAGGCTCGTGTTGCTTACCTCCGAAAACAGTTGGAGAGTGAGCACATGAATGAAGGTGATTCGATGGACAGTTTTCTTACAAAGATCAAAGACCTGAAGGAACAATTGATTTCTGCTGATGAGGTTATACCAGATAGCTCACTTGTGCAGACCGTTCTGAATGGCCTTCCTGATTCATATCAGAGTTTTGCCTCTACTCTTCGATTGATGATGAAAGGCAATCCGAATGCCTTGTCATTTGAGGAATTAGTCTCTGTTCTGTTGCAGGAAGATCAGTCCAAGCAGAACAGGTCCATTATGCGTGTTGCAGATCAAGCTTTCCTGGCTAGTCAGAAGGGCAAAGGAAAATGGAGCTCTTCTACTAGTAAGCAGAAATCTGCAAATGCTGCACAATCGAAGAACCAGGATAAAGATGAGAAGAAATCAGAAAAGCAGAAATTGTTCTGCAAGTACTGTAAAGGAAATGATCATATTATAAAGAACTGTCCAAAACTGGCTGCTAAAGAGGCAAAGAAGAAAGAGGCTGGAATGGTTGTTGCAGAGGCCTCTACACCAAAAACAGAGTCTGCAAATCTTGTGCAGGAAGAAGAATGGGCGTTTACTACTGTTTGCAGTTTTGACCCATCTTCTCATGATCAGTGCATGTCTGCAGTAGACTCAGATGTTTGGTACTTTGACAGTGGGGCAACCAAACATATTACCTCGCAGCGCAGTTTCTTCTCTTCACTCGAGCCTGCCCCTACAGGGAATACTGTCACATGCGCCAATAACTCCTCTTATCCTGTTATTGGAGTTGGTAAGATCATTCTGACTACTGCTGATGGTAGTTCTTTCACTTTGTCAGATGCTTTATTTGTGCCAGGGATAAAAAAGAACCGGTTATCAGTTTCTGCATTAGCCAAGATTGGCTTGGTTGTGAAATTCGTTGATGACAGGTGTACAGTCCATGATCTCTCAAATGGCGATGTGATTATTGCTTCTGGCATTTTATGTCGTGGGCTGTATAAGCTCATAGACTATGAAAAATCTGTGAATGATTCGGCATGTGCAGTTCATGATTCTCAGGCTATGTCAGATGCAAAGCTTTGGCATGCACGCTTTGGTCATCTAAATTTTGCTAGTTTGTTACGCCTGCAGAAATCTGAAATGGTGTCCTCTTTGCCCAAACTTGAGGCACCTGGAAAACATGTTTGTGAAGGCTGTATTTTGGGCAAAATGCAGCGTTCTTCCTTTCCAAAAGATGGTTCAGTTCGGGCTATGCAGAAATTGCAGCTTGTACATAGTGATGTCTGTGGTCCTATGCAGACACCCTCTTTTGGAAATTTCCTTTACTTCGTGACTTTCATTGATGATTTTTCCAGGCATGCATGGGTATATCCACTCAAAGCAAAGTCCGAAGTGTTCATGTGCTTCAAACAGTTTTTGGTTTTGGCTGAAAATCTGTCAGCATGTAAAATGGGCACCCTCCGTTCTGATCGAGGGGGGGAATATATGTCTTCAGATATTAATGCATTTCTGGCTGAACGTGGGATAAAACACGAGTGTACAGTGCCGTATACACCTCAACAGAATGGAGTTGTTGAACGAAAGAACAGGTCACTCATGGAGATGGCGAGGTGCATGGTCAAAAGTCAGGCTTTACCACATAGTTTCTGGCTTGAGGCTGTCATGTGTGCAGCATATGTACTGAACAGGTGTCCCACGAAAGCGTTGCAGTCTATCACTCCATATGAGGCTTGGCATGACCGCAAGCCATCTGTTACTCATCTGCGTGTTTTTGGTTGTTTGGCATATGCATTAGTGCCTGAACAACATCGCAGAAAATTGGATGATAAGGCAGTAAAATGTATTTTTGTTGGGTACAGTTCTGAAAGTAAAGGCTATCGTCTGTATCATCCACAGACTAAACGCATTCTGGTTAGCCGTGATGTTGTCTTTGTGGAAGATGCTATTCAGCCATTGCTTTCATGTACTAAGGAGACATTTGTTAGCTCCAAAGACATGTATGATACTTTGATGCCTCTTTTTACAGGTGGACAGGCTAGCGCTGGTCCTAATGAGGCAACTTCTCAGCCTTTGCAGGTTTCATATGATGATGCAGATCATTCCATTTCTCATGCAGGTTTACATGATGCACTTGTTGATGAGAAAGCTGATATTGAACAGGCAAAAACTATGCCAAAATGGCTGGTGCAGACTTTGTGTGACAACAAATTAGATGCACCTTTGTCATATCGTACTCGTTCAAGCTCTCATAGTACCTCCTTTGCATCAGATTGCTATGCTATGGCTGCATCTAGTCTCTGAATATGATGCTATAATGAAGAATGGTACATGGTCTTTATGTGACTTGCCTCCTGGCAAGAAGGCCATTGGCACTAAGTGGGTATACAAGTTGAAGCGTAAACCTGATGGTACAGTTGACAGGTATAAGGCTAGGCTTGTTGCAAAGGGTTATGCGCAGGAAAGAGGCATTGATTTTGATGAGACCTTTGCACCTACATGCCGTATGACTACTGTTCGGAGCATTTGTGCACTTGCAGCCCATCATGGTTGGAATGTACATCAGTTGGACATTAAAACAACATTTCTGAATGGTGACTTGCATGAAGAAGTGTATGTTTTTCAGCCCCGTGGCTTTGTGCAGAAAGGGCATGAAAACCAGGTGTGCAGGTTAAAGAAGGCGTTATATGGTTTAAAGCAAGCACCACGTGCTTGGTATGAGAAAATACATGCCTATCTGATTGCACATGGTTTTGAGAACAGTCCAACTGAAAGCACCTTATATGTTAAGCGTGCTAATGATGTGCTTTTGATCATTGTTGTCTATGTAGACGACATGCTGCTCACTGGTCCTCTTGAGAAGCATATTGCTGATTTCAAGGCTGATTTGCATGCCTCATTTGAGATGACTGATTTGGGGCATTTGCATCACTATTTGGGCATTCAGTTTATGCAAGTTGATGATGGAATGGCTTTGTGTCAAACGAAATATATTGACACATTATTGCAGCGTTTTGGCCTTGAAGACTGTAAGCCTATTGCCACTCCTATGGAGACAGGTTTACGATTGAGTCTTCATGATGCTGGAGATGCATTTGATGCTGTTCTCTATCAGCAGGCTGTTGGATGCTTGATTTACTTATGCATTACTCGGCCAGATATTCAGTTTGCTGTCTCACAGATGAGCAGGTTTATGCATTGCCCAGGAGTCACGCATTGGAAAGCGGTTAAGCGCATCTTTCGCTACTTGAGTGGTACTCGGCTACTTGGGTTGTTTTATCCCAAGGGGGGATCACTACCGCCAGATTTGCATGCTTTTTCTGACTCAGATTGGGCTGGTTGCTATGACACTCGTGTGTCCACCAGTGGTTTTTGCTTCATGCTTGGTAGCTCATGTATATCTTGGTTGAGCAAGAAGCAGCCTACTGTGGCCACTTCCAGTTGTGAGGCTGAGTATAGGGCAGCTTTCACAGCGACTGTTGAGTGTGTGTGGCTCAGACGCCTTATGGCTGATTTGGGTGTTGGCCAGTCTTCTGCCACCACCATCTTCACTGACAGTCAGAGCGCATTGGCAGTTGCGAGGAACCCTGTGTTCCATGCTCGCACTAAGCACATTGAGGTGCATTATCACTATGTCAGGGAGAGGTTCTTTGCTGGGGAGATCAGCTTGGCATATGTGCCCACGCAGGAGAACATTGCAGACCTTTTCACGAAGGCTCTGCCTAGGGAGAAGTTTGAAGCTTTCCGCAAAGCTTTGGGCGTACTTCCTTTTGTGGAGTGATTTCCACATAGCTCGGCACTTCCTTATACATGAGTGCCAGCTCCTTGTTCACCGCATCACTCCCAGGGGGGATTTGTTGATATATTTAGGTAGTGATGTGTGTGAACACTCTAGGACCGCCGGGGCACTTTTTTCCCTCTTTAGGAGGTTTTTTTCCCCCGGCTTGTATATACGCCTATTGCCCTAATGGGCTACTTATCTTTGAACATTCTCTAGTAATACATTCAGTCTTGTGTGTTGTGCTCCAAGCTTCTTCTTCTTCCTTGTGCTGTTCGCGTGCTTCCGCAGACGTCTAACTCCAACATTCATTTCCTCTTGGTTTGATAGAGAGGGTACCAGGAATGTGCCTGACTGATCTCGATCTCCTGTCTCTTTAAGAGTAGCATCTAAGGAAATCTGATCTAGGCCGAGATGCACTAAAATAATCCTTCAATCCCGCTTTCTGCCAAATATCTTGAAGAGGTGCTACATTTTGTAATGCTTCAAACTCTCTTGAGAAGAACTGAAATGTCCACCAAACTCCTCCAAATTCCAACTTGGATTCCCATATAAGGAAATCCAAGTAGCATCTAAGGAAATCTGGTCTAGGCCAAGATGCACTAAAATATCAAGTAGTAGCATCTAAGGAAATCTGGTCTAGGCCGAGATGCACTAAAATAATCCTTCAATCCCGCTTTCTGCCAAATATCTTGAAGAGGTGCTACATTTTGTAATGCTTCGAACTCTCTTGAGAAGAACTGAAATGTCCACCAAACTCCTCCAAATTCCAACTTGGATTCCCATATATAGTTCGCATCCCCCAAATCTCCTGGCATCTCATTGAACCAATGAGAGTGTACCTTTACTCTTTTTGTTAGGCCACTTGGTGGATCCGAGATGGGGATTCGTCTCACATTCAGAAAATCCTGAGGCCTAGCTGTTAGTGGAACCTCCACAGGCATGGTATCCCAATTGAGTTGAGAACTAGTGCCTGCCTGGGCGCTCGTGCCTGCTGCTTTTGCCATGAGACTTTTGAAGCTTATCTGCTAGAAGAAGAGAGGCACATTAGTGTTGCATAGGAAACAGGATGTAATGGTGTTCCCTCCGCAATACTAACATGACATTCCACGTGGTTAGTGGTTAGAGGTGATGTGGTTGTGATAGGTGTGAATGTGGGTTAGTGGTTAGTGTCATCCTAGATGCATACTTTGGATATGAAATGTACTCAGAATGCACCTATATCAAAGTGGATGGATTTACAAAATTAGGGCAGGGGGTTTGATGCGGGGTTTAAGTCTCCAAACTTTGATTGTGGCATCGTAGCCTTTAGTGGTGATGACATGTACAGGTTTGTGGATTGGCTTATGTTGGATTTGGGGCCTTTTGGGTACCCATTTCCAGATATTCCTAGGTTTGACCGAAGGTGTAATAGTGTAGGGTGTAGGTATCTTCCCGGAGATATTTGCCAAGAGTGCTTGTGAGTGTTGATTTATTCTAGTGACTGGAGGTGAGGCTATTTGGGCTCGCAAGCAGGTCTTGGGCACCCATATCTGTCTATCATTGGGGATAGCCTTCATTGACCGCTTCGGGACCCAAATAGAAATGGTATGTCTAGATTTTTGCCTAGGGGGCTTCTTCGTTGTAATCCTCGATGGTGTTGCTGGTTGATTTCTCTGAGAATCTGTCTCTAAATCAGTGGGATTTCTACCCTTGCATATCCAGATCTGCTTCATGCCAAGAGGTGCTTCATGGTGCACTGGTTGGTGCTCATGCTTCTTGATCATTGTCCTCCTCGGTGTGGTGTGTTTCCCGGCTTGCTGTCCTCGAATCCTCTTTCGAAAAGAAGGAGACTCCTCCTTGAATCGTGTATCTTTGTCTAGAGTGAGAATCTTCTGCACCATAGAACTTTGGACAAGAATAGCATTGTTATCTTCATGTGGGTTCCTGGAGAGACCAGGATTTGGTGCCTTTTCTAGTGCTCTGAGTGATTGATTTTCTAACTCAATCGTGAGGCGGTTTTGGCCTACCCAAGCCTGAGGAAGTCCACTTCTTAGGTTGAGGTTGACTACGTGAACATAGATCCAGTCTTGGCCCAAGATAAGAGGTTCGGTAAGATCCTCGTCTTCACATACTAGCACTATTGCTTACATTAGGACCTCTTGAAAGTGGAGGGGAAGTTCCACCTCCCCCATGCAAGGGGTTTCAACACCTCCCAATCCTATGAGATATGCCTCTATAGGATCGACCTTCAATTGCAATTTTTGGCAGTAAGAAAGCCGAACTGCACTAGTGGCTACTCCTGAATCAATTAAAGCTCTCACGGTCCTTGCACTCTCTCCTTGTCCTACTTCTAGGGTCACAAAAGGTCATAGATCAACTATCTTATGGGACCGTTCACGTGAAGCCTCGCACATGGCCATGTGATAACCTAGAGCTTCATGAGCGTCAGGCATGGACTGACCTCTACCTTGTCTTCTCAATTTCATTCGTCGGATGCATTGTAAAGCTTTTGTCTGTGCTTCTTCTCGAATCCGCTTTTCCTCTTCCTTACATTTCTTTGCAGTGTTGAGTCGATTTAGCATTTCTTCCGTTAGGGGTTCTTGATATAACTTGACTCTGCATCCGCTTATATAACTTGGTAGGATGCCACCTTCTAGAGTGGCTAATTGTACTGCTCCACTTGTGGAAATCCTATTGATAATCATTGGTCCATAGCCTCTCTTCTCTAATTTCCTTGCGTGTTGCTTCAAGGTGTAGACTAGGACTAGGTCTCCTGCTTTCAAGACTTTATCCTTCACATGTGCGTCGAAATGCTTTTTGCCTCTTCTTGGCTGCATAAATTCCTGCTGCCGCTCTCAATCATGTTTCACCTAAACGTTCAAGATTGAAGATTCTAGATGAAAGCCCATGGCCTGTCCACTTGTATTCGTGTGCTACTCTCAATGTCAGTATCAAGAAGTCCAATGGTAGCACTGCATTTTGGCCAAATACCATTTGAAAGGGAGTGGCTTGGAGTACCGTTTTATAGGCAACTCGGTATGCCCAAACAACGTGCTGTAGCTGTTTGTCCCAATCAGAGCGTTTATTATTCACTAATTTGGTGAGCACATTGCACAAAATCTTATTTGTGCTTTCAGCTTGCCCATTAGCTTGTGGGTGATAGGGGGCAGACTTCTTGTGTATCACCAAGAACTCTTGGAGAAGATTTTCAATAACTTCATTCAAGAAATGTGTGCCTCTATCACTTACTAGCTCTATTGGTAGCCCGTATTTGGTGAACACATTCTCAAATTAGAACTTAGCAGTGGTCTGTGCGTGGTTCTTCGTTGTAGATTTTACCTCGACCCATTTGGTTAGGTAGTCAATGGCCACAATAATTTATTCAGCACGGGAACCCTTATCTAGGGGATTAATAGGACCGACAAAGTCTATTCCCCACTTAGAGAATGCACGTCCACCTATCATAGGTTTTAATGGCATCTCATCTTTACGCGTATGGTACTGAGTTTGCTGACAAACATCACACCTCTTCACATAAGTATGTGCATCCATATGAATTGTGGGCCACTAAAGACCTGCAAATAGTGTTGCCTGGATCACCCTATCTGGTGCAAAGTGTCCTCCTGCTACACCTTGGTGAGCAGTTTCCAAGATCTTGAGATATTCACTCTCGTGGACACATAATCTAAGATACCCATCTTTTCCTCTTCTGTATAGATTATCTCCAATAAGAGTATAATCTAAAGCTTCTTGTTCTAAACTCCTCTGTCTAGCCAATTTCATATCCTAGGGAAAGGTTTGTGTCCTCAAGAAGGCTACTAAGGGTTCACTCCAATCTGGCACTAAAGACACTCGATAAAGAGTGGCATGTTCCACTGGTGGTTTATTGCGACAGATTGGGCATTCTTTACACATCCTATGGACATCAGCTTCCATAGTTGGCCCGTGCACTCCTAGTCTCCTCAATGTCTGTAAGGTTCTTTGTCTCGAGTAGTGTTGTGCTAATGCACCCTCATGTGCTAATTGTAACCACTTCTCGTACTCTTCCTCTTCCACACAACAGGCTAATACTCCTTGATCCGTATCTTTGTACATAGTTCCTGCCATTATATGATACTTTTGGGCTTTTACTACCTCCCTATCTTGAGTGTTTATTACTGGATGTTTAGGTCCATATGTTAGTATTGGCACTAAGGTCTTGGCCCACTGTGGTACAACTTCCAAATTGAACAAGCAAGCATCAAGAAGGTCATCTGATACTCCTTGTGGGGCTTCTCCGGATGTGAGCCTAGAGAGATGGTCTGCTCTCAAGTGATTTTTGCCCTTCCTTACCACAACCTCAAAGTCATATTCCATTAGTAAGAGAAACCATCTTACTAATCTGCCTATGTTGCATTGCTTGTTCACCAAGTAAACTAGAGCCTGATGATCAGTAAAAAAATTTAAACTTATTTGCAAGCAAATAGTGTCTAAACTTTTTAACAACATAAACCATGCCTAATCCTTCTTGTTCCGTGGTCGTATAGTTCCGTTCAGCTGCGTTCAACTGTCTACTAGCATAGGCAATAGGAAGATCCATATTACCCTCACCAGTAGGTTGTGCAAGCACACATCCAATAGCATAGTTCGATGCATCCACATGCACATGAAATGGCTTGTTCCAATCTAGTGTGGTCAAGATTGGTGTTGAACATAATCATCGTTTAAGCTCATTGAAGGAGTTTTCACATTCTTCAGTCCACTCAAAATTGGTCAAAAGTCCGTACAGAGGCTTCGCAATGATGGCATACATGTGTATAAAACGTCGGTAGTAACCACAATGCCCCATGAAAGCTTGCACTTCCTTGATATTTTTTGGCCTAGGGAGTTCTGTTATAGCTCTCACTTTCTCCTCATCCATGGATATGCCATTCTTTGACACTATGTGTCCTAGAATCTTGCCTTGCCTGACCATGGAAACACACGTCTATGGGTTCAGGCAGACTTGATATTCTCTACATTTGTCAAAGATTTGCCTGAGTTCATGTATATGTGTTTGTCTAATGTTGGAATGAGCACAGAGATCATCAACATAGACTTCCAAATTCTTCCTCAAGAACTCTTTAAACACATGACACATCAGTCTCTGAAATGTAGTGGGTCCATTGGTAAGACCAAATAGCATTATCCAGAAAGCAAATATGCCCCATTCTATGGCAAAAGCCATCTTATGCTGATCTTCTAGGGCAATGGCTACCTAACTGTAGCCAGAGAAGCCATCAAGGAAGTTGTACACTTCCTTGCTTGCTACCCGTTCTAATAGATGCTCAGTGATAGGAAGCGGATAGTTATCTCGAATAGTGGCGGCATTAACCTTCCTCAAGTTAAGGCATACACGTAACTTTCTATTCTTTTGGGCACCACTACGATGGGGGATACCCACTCAGTGTGCTCAATTTCATAAATGAATCCAGCTTCAACCAAGCGATCTATCTCTTCTTTAATCTTGGCAGCATAGTTATCATTATATGTGTATGGCTCTTGTTTAGAGGGTTTGGCATCTGAGGTCATGGGGATAGTGTGTGAGCATATGTGAGGGTCTACACCTTTCAAGTCCTTGTAACTCCAAGCGAATACATCTCTGTACTCCCTTAGCAAGGCTATCAACTCCTGCTCTTCTTCTTCTGTCAGGTCATGTCCTTTCTTCTCCTTCCTCTATGGCTACAACTATTTTCTTTGTGGTTTCTTTGTAAACATAGGCCTCCCCTCATTGTGCCTCACGTTTTGGCATTCATATCATGATTCTCCTATCATCTATTTCGTATTTCTTAAAGTTTTCAGGGACCTCAAACAAAGATTCTTCCTCCTCAGGTGTGACTCCTCTCTTCTTTCTTTTCTTTCCTTCATCCTTAGGGGTCACTTGTGTGGTTAACCTTACATCATTTGTGAGCTCTCCATGTCTCTAAGGGTGAACCTCTACTTCATAGAAGTAGTCTTCATCTGATGCAAAAGGTGGGTCCATAATGATTGACTCTAGTTTAGAGTCACTCGCATCCTCAAATGCATTAGGGCGGGGTTCGCATTCTTCTAAAACCGAATCTCCCATGTTTGGTTCTATTGAGAAAACTGAAATTTCATAGCCATCCTCGTCACAGTGGGGTGTCCATTGTTCTTCATTGGTGGCTACATCCATTGTTTCTAAAATTTCCACCCAACCATGAGGTTCAAACTCTTCGTCAGGAAATACTACAGGTGCATAGGCTGGGTCTTGAATTGATCTATGTGTCTCTTTCGCACCTACCTCTCTAGCTTTTTCTCTCTTCTCTTCTTCTACTGCCACTTTGCACATCCATAAGTGGGTGTCTTCATGCATCCATGAGGATCCTGATCCTATGGAGTGCACTGATTCCGTATCATCTTTGGCTCTATGGATGGGATTCCATTGGATAGGAGGGACATCTCTATGAGAGTAGTCCTTGAGATTAACTTTGGTCATGACACCCAAGTGTTGCAATTACAGAGAATTGGTTCCCCAATCCTGTACCACTTGCAACTGCCACATAAATGGTCTCCCCAAAATCATCTCATAAGCCTGGTTTTTGCTAAAGTCACATATAGCAAACGTATGCTCAAACTCTACACCACATGTAGTGAGTGTTATTCCTTCTAGCAATCCTAAGGGCCTCTCAATATGACCATCGGCCATTTGCAATTTCATTCTCATCGGCCTGAGTGCTGGCTTGCCCCAACACTTCCATAGGGAAGTGGTAGCAATTGCAACTCCTGCACCTGAGTCCAATATTGTCTTGGTTGTGTATCCCAGATGGGTAAGAGGGAGATAGGTATTTCCTTCTTCTCCTTCACTCATGTCTCCTATCTTATCCAATGGTATTTTTGGCACTGTTCTATGAGATCCTACCTGGGAACGAGATTTCGCTACATCTGGCACTTATTTGGCTACATGTTTCCACAATTCAGGCTTAACCTTGAGTAGCTCTTCTAAAGTGAGGTTGCACTGCACTTTAGTGTTCTTTACTACCTCTGTATTCCTAGGTATGATCGAATCTTCGTTTCTTATCATGACCGTGGGTGCTCTCATGCAAGTAGACTTAGTTTCCCAGGGGCCTGTGAAATGGGGTAATTCTTGCAAGGAATTAGACTCAAAGTCTAACCTTTCGTGAGATTGAGTACTCTCTTGCTCCTCATAAATGGAAGGAATGTCTTGTGGGAATTGATCATGCGCGTCATCCACAAGTTCAATGGGAGGAGGGACTTCACTCTCTTTAGCCCGTTTCTCTTCTTGAATCTCTGGCAGGAACTCTGGTGAATACCTATTCATAGAAGAAGAGGTGTCTGGTTCAGTGGAGTTAGGCACATAAGCTTCGTGGGGAGGAATGCTTATTCTATCACTTGCACTCTCTTTAGACTGTGAGATGGCTCCTTTTCCAGACTTTGCAACTAACCTCTCCAATCTATCTAGTAGGCCATCAAAATGCAATGGTGTTCTAGTAGAGCTAGAGCCATTGAACAAGCGACTGGCTTCAAACATGGCTTGCGCCAATTCTACCATCTTAGCACAAAGTTTTGTTCTCTCTATCTCTAGATCAGCTCTAGGGTAACATTTGTCATGATCTTTCACGTTTGTCCCTTCTTGGATTTTCTGGCTTGATATGCTTTAAGCATCATGTCTAGATCCTCAAGAGTGGGATCGCCTAGGACTGATCCTACTCTGGGTGGTGGGTGGGTTATGTGTGGTGGATTAGAAAGTTGGGGAATGGAAGGTGATGGGTTGGATGGAGATGGAAAGGGTGGTGGTGGTGGGGTAGTGTGAGCGTGGTTTTGAGATGCGATTTCACTTATCTTTGCTTTGGTTTCTCTCAAGCTTTCTTCAAGTTCACTCATTTTCTGTGACCATTGTCTTTTTATTCTCTCCTAGCTATCTCTCCATGCTCTTGTCCTTTTCTTGGTTATACTCTCTGTCTCACTAACCTCAGAACTCTTTTCCTACCCTATTCCTTGAGTTTGCTGCAAGGCTTGAGCTCTAGTGACCACATGCACTGGGGTTGTGGATGTTACACTTCCTGTAGAATCTACTACTAACCCGATAACATTGATAGGAGCGATTTTTGGCATATTGATGGAATTCTTGGGACACTCTCGTATCAAATGCTCCTTTTCACAATCTGGGCAAAATCCTTGAATTGTCACAGATTGGGTTTGTGTAGGTGATGGTAGAGGGCAATCACGGATGAGGTGATCTCCCTGACATCGAAAGCATGGCCCTCTAGGGAATGGAGGTCTCATCTTGCTAGGCTGAGGTCTAGAGTTGGGGTTTGCATACATGACATTAGTATAATTTGGCTCCCAACTAGATTCACTGGGTTCTTCATAATAGTATGACTCATTATGCTTGGGTGACTGCATGTAGTAAGCCTGTGGGCTATCAATATGTGTGGAGTCAAAACTATGGTCACTTGGATCACTTTCTGATAGCAATGGTGTTACTGGGACTATGGCTCTGTTCAGATTTTCTTCAGCAGATGCATATTTCACTGGAATCACATTGGTTGGAGCAGGGGGTTGCTGCACTAGGACTGGTTGAGGTCTTTGCTGCCCTTGATAGGGTGGTGGGTAGGATTGCTAGGGCCTACCATATTGTTATGGTGGGTACTGAGTCTGGAATCTACCCTATTGTGGATATGGCTGAGGGTAGTTTTGCTTGACAGTTTGCTTGGTATAAGGACAATCTTGTGCGGTGTGGTTGGTGTACCTTCCCTCTATGGTGCAGTACTGGCTACTAGGATTCACTTGGGGTTGAGCCATAATGAGACATACACTCGCCATATGGTCACCTTCACAAGTACAACATCATTTTCCTGGCACAAATCTTGGTATTTGTTTACTAGAGACTCCTAGATTCTGAGCTACTTTCTCAGCGAGTTCCTCAATAGATATGGATTGATCGCAAGTAAGGCTACTAGAGCTATTTATCCTTATAGATTTTTGAAAGCTCCAGCTCCTCTCGTAGATTATCCTCAATGTCTATGCACATGCGTACACATTCTTCTATGGTTCTGGGGTCTTTTAGATACACATATGATCTAAGCTTGGTACTCAACAATCCATCTAAAAACAAAGCCACTTGCTTGGCTGGTGTGGGTAACTCAAGCATCGGACACCTCTCTAGGTATTGCCTAAACCGTCTTCCTGCCAATCGGACCGTCTCTTGAGGTGTTTGCTTGAAGCTATGAATCAGGGAGAAAGTATTATGCCGTATGCCACTCTTAGAGAACTCAGTGACGAAAGCTTCTAAAAGTTGGTCTATGATCCTAAACTGCCTCTCATGTAGTGGTTGAAACCATGTAAGAGCTGTGTTTCTAAGAGTTAGGCCAAAAGCATTGTATTGTGTGAATAGGTCCTCAACTTGTTCAGCTCTCAAGACTTGCCTAAATTTTGCCACATGGTCGTAAGGGTCTCCAGTGCCATCGAAGTAATTCTTCATGGACTTCACCAGCTGAGTTGGCCTCAGGGTTCTAGTGTGTTCTCTCGGCCTTGGCAAAGGGAAATCATCAGCATTTCTTTGGTTCCTTGGGCTCTAGGTCTCTCGGTTTCTTCTCTATCCGCTTCTGTTCTCATCCCTTCTCTTCCTAGGGGGTTGCCAAACTTACCTCAGGTCTGTCTCTACTTCTGTCCCTTTGAGCTACAAGAGCTTGGGAGGTCCTAGCTCCTTGGTGGCTGTAGAAGACATTAGATCTTGGTTGGGGAAAAATGAATTCACCCTTCCATGTGTAGGCATGTCTGCCATGCTCGGTGACCACAAAGATCCTCTTTGACGTATTGTCAGGTAGGTTACTTTGCCTGGGCTATCAGGGTCTTTAAACTCATAGATTGTGAGAGCTCCCACCTCATTGGGCTGATCAGGCTTATACCTCCAAAAAGCCTTGTCGGTTTCATGGTTTAAAAGCAAATCTATGCTCTTATTGTCTTGGGGGACCCACTCTCAAGTAATGATTCTGGTCAGGACTGATTTGCCACGGGGAGTCCTCGGCTCTCTTCCTAAGTTCCCTTGCTCTATGTCACCCATGTCAGTCTCTGCGATCACATTGCCAAACTTGTCTGTCCTATCGGGAAGGGTGGTGACTACATAAATAGTCCCTTCCTTATCTAGGTATGCTCTATCCTCGAACTTGACTACCGGATGTTCTAGTCCATGGAGTTGATGGGGTTTCTTAATCTGGACCACAGATCTTCTCAGACCGTCTTCGTAGATGCGAGCACCTAGACGATTAGTCCTGATATATCCAATTGAGTCTTGTAAGGTCCTTTTGTCTTTTCTAGGTACGCCACCCTTGAACTACCTACTGGTCTCTCCATGTGATAGGACATCTCAGAATCACTTGTTTCTGATCTTTGAGTGTATGGGTAATCACTCAACTGCTGGGCCCAAGACCTAGCAATGTGATTGACACTAGCTTCAGAAGATCTGAGGCTTTGTCTGTCTCGGCCTAAGTGTCTTCCTAACCTAAGGTTCATATGCATGGTTTCTCTACCCCCTCGGTCCCAAGTACACTCTCGTTGCAGGTTAATTTGTACCAATCACTTTGTTCTTTTTAGTTGAATATTGTGTTAAGCCCTTGTTTGGAATCACGTCGTCAGGATTACTTAAGTGAATTTCGCACTTGATATTTGATTGATTCAATGTTACTTTTGTTCCTTAGAATTTTTGCACTTAAGCTCTACTTAATGCTTGTACTTAGTTGATTAGTTCTCTTGGACTTGATTCATGCCTATCATTATTCTAATTAGTCACCACACCTAAGTAGTACATAGCCTAAGCTAGGAATTGACGAAGGAGGGTTGAGAGAACTTCCAACCTCAATTCACTTGTTGATCAGACTGCTACACAAGCCCAGGTAGCCTTCTCCCAAGCTTGGTACTCACCCTTGCTAGCTTGCTTTGGAAGGCCTTGATTGCGCACAATGTTCTTGCAAGGGTTCACAAGTTAATATCGCCTTACATTACAATGAATTGATGGACACACATCCACAATATGAGCCCCCCTTGGAGTAGCTTACTGCACCCCCAAAATCTTATGACCCCCTAATCCTACTGAATGGACAACTTAAAAATACATGTTCTAAAACTCCATGTATGATTCTTACAAAAACTCCATGTCAAGGTGCACATAGGATTCTCAATGAGCTTTCCAATGAGACCAAAATCTCATTAATCGGAGTTCGTATGGTGGAGTTATGACCATTCAGGCACTTAGGGTTCAAAACAGGCTTTCACGGTTCAGGGAATTCATCTACGATTTTCTAGATATTTGGCCCACTTCTAAGGCTCTAAGGTAGTCCCCATGTGTCAAAGATCAAGCCCAAAGATTACCTCAATTCAATCAATTATTACACCCAAAAAATTATCCAAAAAGTCGGTGTATCGTGATAGCTCGGGTTGATGTGTCGCGATAAGTGGATGTGTCGCAATAGGCGGGGGTATGTCGCGATACGCCGAAGTGTCGCAATAGACGAAAGTGTCGCGATACACTGAAGTGTCACGATAGACCGAAGTGTCACGATAGATGGCGTGTGTTGCGATCGACCGAAGTGTCGCGATAAGTTGATGTGTCATGATACATTGAAGTGTCGGGATAGACCGAAGTGTCACGATACACGGAAGTGTCACGATAGACCGAAGTGTCACGATAGACCGAAGTGTCACGATAGATGGGTGTGTCACAATAGACCGAAGTTTCACGATAGATGGGGTGTGTCACGATAGACTGAAGTGTTGCGATAGATGGGGTGTGTCGCGATACCTCGGTGTGTCGTGATAGACTGGGATATGGTGAATTTTACTGATCTATCTAGTGATTCTAGGAGCTCTCAGGCTGCTCTGTGTCGTGGTGCACTCAGATTTGCAATAGGGTAAATTTTTCGGTGTGTCGCGATAACTCGAGGTCGACGCCTCGAGGCTTGCGCAGAAGAATTCCGTACTTGCAGAGCCTGCTGGGGATGGTGATGCTACTGATACCTGCAAGAATCATGCAAAAAACACACAAAAACAACAACGCACACTCGCTCTCTCTCAAACTCTCACCAAGCAAATGAGGAGAATGAAATGGAAGTGGGAATATGAAAGGAGATGGGAGATGGGAGTGGAGATGGAGATGGAGATGGAGATGGAGATGGAGATGGAGAAAATGGTTAAAAACAAGAAGATTACCTACTATTTACCACTCCAATGCGTCCTCTCTATGCCTTACCATCACACGCTCGTCCTCAAAGCTCGAATCCCCGGCAACGGCGCCAAAATTTGGTGTACCTCAGTGATGAGTAGCACCTCCTTTAATGTCAATCCGGGAAGACATGAGGATGGTATGAAGACCTCGAGCAAGTCAAGGCACTAGTGTGTGAGTGAGAAGCACACATACACACACACACGCACACACGGCAAGAACAAAGAGAGCAAGATAATGAAATCACTTCTGTTACAACAAAGTTCTCATACAAGTTCAAAACTACAACAAGCTAGCCCAAAAATGAGCTCTCTAGCTCTATTTATAGTTTTTGACTAGCTTTGGTCCTGTTCAGACCTAGTGTCCAGCCTAGTTAAAAATTAGGTCCCTAAGCTATTTTGGAGGCTCAAACGAGCTCTGAAAATTATGAAACTTGGTAGGAAAATACTACTAAAGCTCCTCAAGCTTGAGGACTCCTAGGCTTGCACAAAATGGAGCTACAAAAAGGTGAAACGGTATTTACAATGGTTTTCAGTGATGAGAATCACTTTTAAAATAATGTAAGGATTGAAAAAAATTGATGGGTTGCCTCAGTGCTAGATCTGCATGTATGCACGTACTTGCTTCTTCCCGTATGATGCCAACACCATGTTACAAGGCCAGGCATTCAGCACAAGAGGTACATATATGTCATAAGAGGTACCTGTAAGAATTATGTCATCACAAGAGGTACATAACAAAATTAGTGGTGCACATTCCCCACCTGGGGACAGGTCATAGCTTCTACTTTCATAGGAATGGACCTACCATGTAAATAAATACGCTTTGGCTATCCTAATTCTTGTTTTCTTTCAGAAATGAAAATGAAAAATAATATGCGGTAAGAGATCCTACTTATGCAAACAGGGGGAACGGAGTGACGCAACGAACAAAATGTCACTTTGACACACATCACTAAAGACATGTGTTTTATAGAAGCTAATGCTCTTTGCATTACGAGTGGAGATGGCTTCTGAAGACTCTGAAGCTACCATTCAAGACGAAGTGCCGGAATTCTCGTTGCAAAGTGTGACTAAAGCAAAAGGTCATTGGTTTAGAGATGATCAACCAGCAAGGGATTTCTTATTCCTAGTAACCATTAAAATCATGGATACAGATCACCAGTTCCCTGTGATGTCTAGAGACTTCAAGGTAGTACATGAGCTCAAATCAACCATGGACGTTATGAAGAAGGCAGGCATTCATAAATACTTCAAGTTATCGATATACAAGCCCGATTTCCAACGATGTGCCCAAGTTATGAATACTTTGCAGCCTGCCTTGCATGATCCATTGGTGTCGGAGGCTAGAGTCATGGACGCCGTTGGTGAATGCGTCATAATCCAATTTACACATGACTTAATTAACGAAGCTTTTGGATGGGAGAAGGACATGACCATGGTATTAAAGGAAGAAAGTAGAGGAGCAAAGACCAGAACATTCAATGACATTAATCGCATTGATATTGAAGACGAAGTGAGATGTCTCACTCTCAAGTTTACTCTCACTAGTTTCTTAACGTTTAATCTTATAACCTAATTTGGTTTGTAGCTTACACACTTTTTCGAATGACGAGTTATAGAGACACACCCTATTTATGCATGAGTCAATCTCTGTTTCAAAACGGGTCAAAATACTAGTTCTAAAGGCTGATCGAGAAGCTTGATGTATTGAAGCCGATTGTTCTTCACGGTACAAAATCAAACCTTTGAAATCGTTGAAGTGGCTAAAATCCGCAAGAAAAAAAACAAACCTTGACAGAATGAGAAATGAGAGTAACTGCAAGTCTATGTGTGGCAATTACTCTGAAATTGCTAGTGCAATTCATTGGTTGCGTTTCAGACAATCTCAAATTATCCATTTTCCTACACCATTTTTCTCTTATAAAAAACAGTGGCTTATTCACTTTACTGCGCCAAGTCACTCATTGACATACTATATACATTGAGTTTAAAGTCTTATATGCACAGAAAGGGGTTAATCATTGCGCTAAATTGCACCACATACGAAAATAAAAAAAATGCACAAATCTGCAAAAACAGAGAAAGATGAAGAGGGTTGCATAAAGCATCTCAATGTTTTTCACTCTCGAAAAAAAATCCATTTCAAACTTACCATTTTTTTGCAGTGCAACAGTCAAAAAATCACCAAAAGTATTAAATTGCACTACTATAGGTTCCCGATGACATCACTTCAAATATAATAATTGATTGGTGTATACATCAACAGTACAATAGAGCGGAGAGTCAACTGCATGTTGCAAGCCCAAGCACCTAATCGTTAAAGTCTTCCAAAGTAATGTAACGCATGGGATCCACTATGGCACTTTTAATCGAGGGAAAAGTCAAATGCACGAGCCTACTAACGTTCACAACTGAGACCACTGAAATCGTAGTTAGCACATATTTATTCTCTATATATAAGCATTGCAAAATGTAATCCGGCATTGATCATAGAAGCACCCATACAATGTATAGTAAAGAAATCAAAGCCGGACTCTACCCAGATTAATGCAGCACATGGGATCAAACGTGTCTCTTCAGCATCAAACACGCTTACCAAGCAATTATCATGAGCAAAAACGAGATCATCTAAAAAAATGTAGTTCATTAACATGAAAAAACCTGGAAGGCCTACGTTTCTGCTACTCTCGCATGCAACCATGCTTGATCAAGAAAATATTGATCTCGTAAAGCAATTAGTGCAACCATTTTTTTTTCCTGAAGAAGTAAAATTGTTCTATTCTTTTCTTGAAGATCTTAGTACTGCCCATCTGATGTGAACATGATTTGATTATCCGATTTATGAATTCATTCAAGTAAACTGGCATTTGACAGAATCTGAAACCGTAATTGCAGAGAAGTCTCTATCGTCCACCAACACCCAGTTTACTTGCCTCCTCCAATTTTTCAACAGAATAACCATGCACAATACTTATACATCAATCATGGCGTAAGCACGGCTCAATTGTATTCGAGTGATGTGTTTCACATTCTCCCTCTTAAGATTCCACCTACAACTAGGATAAACTTTAAACGTCAGGAAATGCTCTTTGAATGACACAATTCAAAAGTAAAGCTAGGCATAGACAGCATGCAAGATGCAGACGCATATCATGTATAGCAGATAGAGGAAATAAAAGATTAAAGCTAATCAATAGGATGAAAAATAACTACCGACGGAGATTTTTTTTTTTGCAAATTCAGAAATAGATGTTCATACTTTTGCAGAAAAGAACATTATACTTCCTCTGACTTGTCTCAGTATTTGATTATGATTAGCCATCAGGTGCATCAGAGATGGACCTCTTGCGTCTTCCTTAATCGCCCTCTTCGAATGATGATTCTCCTCCGTGCCAATAGAACGGCGTGCCTCTTTATTCTCTTCCCCTTCTGTCAGCGCAGCAGCAAATTTGTATCAAAAACATGCCAACATGCCTTCTCCTCTCCACTTCTTAATCTCTGGTTTTTCTCGACCCCCCCCTTCTGTCTTCTCTTGCCCTTTTCCTCCTCTCACGGATGTGCCCCCCCACCAGATGGAACCCCTCCTTTTTTTTTTTTGTGGCAGCTGTCCCCCTCTCGTCTTTTTCTTCGAGACCACTAATTCTTCTCTCACAGCCTTCCAAAAAAAAACCGTTTTTGTTTTTTTTTTTCCTCTGACTCCGTCAAAGTCCGTTGCTGCAGCAGCTTGAGATACAATCTTCCCCACTTCAGTGGAGTCCATAAATGCCAACTTATCAATATCCAGGTGACTCGATATATTTGCACCAGCAATATGCCCATATCCAGATATGATGTTCAGCACACCTTCAGGGAGCCCAGCCTCGTGCAAAAGCTTGCCAGCTAGCAAAGCAGATAGAGGTGTTTGCTCTGTTGTCTTCAAAACTATGGTGTTGCCACAGGCAAGTGCAGGTCCCACTTTCCAGCTAAACATGAGTAATGGGAAATTCCAAGGAATGATTTGTCCAGCAACACCAATAGGCTCATGTAGGAACTGGACGGAATGTGGTCCATCAGCAGGAACTGTTAGCCCATGAGTCTTCTCTGCCAAATAGAACCACATTAGTGCATCAAAACCAACCATTTTTTGAGCTAACATACTCCCCTCTTTTTATTTGCGAAGTCGTCCTCGACGAGCCACTCTCGCTGCAATATAATCAAAACAGCCATGAAAATGTCAGTGTACAACTAGTTTGCATACCATTCCATCGAGCCATTACTCCAACGGAACCTGCACTCATTGAAGCTATTAGTGCAAAAAATCCTTCATGAAAATATACAAATCATTTATTTACAAATTGATCCAAGAATATGCACATATATGCAACTCCATATTCCCACATGCATCAAATTGCTCATGCATTCCATTATGAAAATACTCTCAATCAAAATAACACATTCATACCTTTCCATATCTTACACATACAACTGTCATTGCGAAAAAAAACAGAAACGGAAATACCGAAATAAACAACAACAACTGAAATGAGTTCAACAGGAGATGCAACATACCCAAAATTCATACCGCTTTTATTGACCTACTATTCGCTATGTACAATTATTCCATGACTAGACACTCCCAAAGAATCCCCATCGTCGTCCCACAAAGCCATCGAGACTCGAGTACAAGTCAAGACCTACATCAAAACCCTAGAGTGCCCCACACGCTGGAAAACCCTCGGATAGAGCACACAAGTTGTAAAGAAAGACCGTTGCATTACCTCGCTAAAGGTCTCATCTATAAGTACACATACAGTATCCGTGCCTTTGAGAATGTTGATTCAGAGTGAGCTGATCTGTCGCAAGCCGCCATATACCAATCACACAAGCAAATAACGTTCCCTTCCAGGCGATCGTCGCCCTCTCCTCTCTCTCTCTCCCCTTCAGGAGTGGGGAATAATTTCATGTGTAAATTTTATTTATACTCACACATTGGCCTACATTGACATTGGATGCGATTCGTGGACCTGACCACCCGGCCAAGTTGATTCCACCCATCTACCAATGCAATGCAGCACACAACACACAACCACATAATGATAACACATAACATATATCAGCTAGCCCATAACGAAGCTAGATACAGCTCATGGTCGTGACCGCCCGGCCACAATGGCTCCACCTACCTACCAACCCGTTATGGCGCGTAGCTAAGACACAAACACATACATCCCAAGCCTATGGCGAAGCTAGCTACAGCTCATGGTCCTAACCACCCGGCTAGGATAAATCCACCCACCTACTAGCCCACCATAGCGTGTTAGTACAATCACAACAACACAATGTTTTTTTTTCTTTTCTTTTTTTTTCCTCTTTTTTTTTATAGTTAATTAATTTGCCCCAGTCCTGAGAATTAGGGAGATGAAGAAAGGAATTTTTCCCACTTTTCCCACACATGCATGCAAACATATACACTCTAGCCTTTGACAGATCAACCACCTCTTCACTCCATTCTCTCAATTACAGACACTACATATGTATTCATAGAGTTGACTTTTCACTTGGTAACTACAGCCGGCTATGCCTTGGTCCCTCATATACCTATCCTTAGATGCTCTAGAATGTGAGTCTCCGGGATGTCTCATATAGCCTCACCTCGTACTCGCATCCCGACGACTTCCCTAGGGTGAGTCAGGCTCAACTTCAGGAGCTCCGTCATCACTTCCTATCGTTAACACATCTGCCCAAGCCCAAGTGATATCGTTTTCTTCGTTAGGCATTTCCCTCAAAGGGTCGAAATAGTAATATCGATCCCCCGCCCATCCTACATGTCGGATCAGGTATGTCTCAAACCACTCAATATGAAATATAACATCCAAACCCTGGTTTATGAAGCATACCAGCCAGTGCGCTTGCTCCACATCATACTCGGTCTCAAAGTCGTCGACCTCTATGTCCATGCGGGCGAATGTCTGGTCCGAGAAATATATCCCCAGCTCGTACAAATAGAGTTGAGTTATTTGATCTTCCATTTTGTTACTTAGCTCCTAACAGTCTCTGCGCAACACAAAAAAATAATTAGAAGTCCAAAATTCTTGAGCTAGCAAGGAATAATCTTTATGACAACAAAAATCATAGCTAACATATGCGCATATATATGTATATATATATAACTATACATCTATGTACAAGTAGTCTACTACGTCCTTCCGCTTGGATCTCGTCTGGCTTCTCTCGTCCTAATGCTACTTGAAATATGGTTTGACTCGAAGCGCGTTAACCTTCACGGGAGCACATTCTTCTCCTAAATCCTGAATTTGCATGGAACCATTGGAGTTGAGTTCCACCACTTTAAACGGCCCTGCCCATCTTGTCTGTAACTTCCCCGGGAATTTATAATATTTACTATCATAGACTAGCACCAAATCCCCTTCTTGAATCGCATAGGTCTTGAGATTCTTGTCATGCCTCTTCTTACGTCTTCTCTGAATAGCTTCCAGACTTTGCTGTGCAATGATTCTCTTTTCTTCTAGCTTGACCAGTTGTATGTACCTCTCCTTCAATGACTCTTCCTCTCCCAGCCTGGCCTCGATGGCCACTCTTAATGTCGGCACTTCTTTTTCGATGGGAAAGATGGCTTCCTCGCCATATACTAGGGAGAACGGAGTGCTCTTAGTCGTCACTCGGTAGGATGTTCGATACGCCCACAAAGCATCCAAAAGTCTCTCATCCCAGTCTCGCCTATGCACAGCTACTGTCTTTGTCAGAATCTGTTCAAGAACCTTGTTGGTAACCTCCACTTGTCCATTCATCCTCGGGTAATATGGAGTGCTTTTCCTATGTTTGATCTTATACAATTCCATTAATTCCTCGATCAATTCGTTGACAAAATGTGTTCCTCTATCACTCACTATCTCCAACGGACATCCGAATCGGGTGATAATTTGTTCATACAAAAATTTAGCTACATCAATAGCTCGGTCAGTTTTCAGAGCTTTAGCCTCTACCCACTTGGTAACATAGTCAGTGCAGACCAGGATATACCTATTGGATCTACGTCTTGAGGGAGGATCAATGAGCTCCACAAAATCAATTCCCCATTTTTCAAAAGGCTTAAGCGCCAGCACCGGCGTAAGAGGAGCTGCATGTGCTAATGTTGGTTTGCCCATTCTTTGGCATTTGTCACATTTCTTACAGTATGTGTGAGAGTCTTTGAACAGCGTTGGCCACCAATACCCAGCCAATAAGATCTTTCTTGCCGTCAGCTCACCAGCAAAATGCCCACCGCAGGGTTCATCATGTAATGCTCTCAACACTAGGGTTGCTTCTTCTTCCTCAAGACACCTCCGATAAATGCTCTCATGGACAAAATATCGATAGAGCTACCCACCAATGATGCTATGGTGTTTTTCCAGTGCTAACAGTTTTTGCTTCTCTCTCTTGCTTGCTCCCGGCAGGTATCTAGTGGTGCACAAGAAATTCATCAAGTCGGCATACCAAGGTACTTTAGCATCAACCTGAAATAGATGCCCATCAGGAGCATCATCGGGCACACCACAGATTGGCTCCTCATTAATAATTCAAGATAAATGGTCAGCCAATATATGCACTTTGCCTGGTTTGGTTACCACTATGAACTGAAATTCTTGTTGGAGTAGCATCCACCTCATCAATCGCCCTGATAGCTCGGGTTTATTGATGATATACTTTAGGGCTTCATGATCCACATAAAACGTGAAATGCTTTCCCATCAGGTAATGCCGATACTTGGTTACTGCAAAGATCATCGAGAGGCATTCCTTTTCTGTAGTTGTGTAGTTCCTCTCAGTGCTATTCAAGTTTTGACTTGCGTAATAAATAGGGTGGTTCAACTTCTTTTCATCGGCTTGGCATAGCACTGCTCCAACCGCAGTATGAGAAGCATCTGTGTGCACATGAAATTCTTTCGTCCAGTCGGGTGCTACCAAAATCGGTGCATTTATCAATCTCTCTTTGATCAAGTCGAATGCAACTTGACACTCTCCAGTCCATTGATATTGTTGGTCTTTCCTCAAAAGATTCGTCATTGGTGCTGCTATTGATGCAAAATTTAATATAAATCATCGATAATAATTAGCATGCCCCAAGAATCCTCTTAGTTGCCGCAAGTTTTGAGGAGGTGGAAGTTGTCCGATTTTTTCTACTTTATCCTCGTCAACCACGATCCCTCTTTCGGAAATAACATGTCCCAAGAGCAATCCTCTTCATACTCCAAATGTACACTTTTTAGGATTTAATGCGATGCCTTTTTCAATGCTTCTTCTTAAAATAGCTTCGATCCTCTCCATCATGTTTTCATCGTTGCCTCTGATCGCAAAATCATCGAGGAATATCTCCATCCAATCCTGCAAATAGTCTTGATATGCAGCTATCATTGCCCTCTGGAATGTGGTTGGTGCATTGCATAATCCAAATGGCATCACACGATATGCATACGTACCCCATTCTATTTTGAAAGTAGTTTTTGATTGATCCTCTTCATGGATTTGGATCTGGTGTACCCACTGAAACCATCCAAAAATGAGTACAATTTATGGCCAGCCACTCTATCCAAGATTTGATCAGTAAACGGCAAAGGGAAGTGATCCTTTTTTGTGCACTCGTTCAACTTTCGATAATCTATGCAAATGCGGATTTTCTTATTTTTTTTCGGAACAACTACAATTGGTGATACCCATTCGCTGGAGGCGATGGGATATATGAATCCTGCTTCCAATAACTTAGTCAATTCCAGCTTGATCAATTCCGAGTAGACTAGATTTGTCCGCCTAAGTCGTTGACATATTGGTCGGGTGCCTTCTTCCAAATCTATATAATGTTGGTAGATTCGGGGATCAATTCCTCTCAGATCACTGTATGACCATGCAAAGGCCTTGCTGAAATTTTTGAGTGCCAATTTAATGCAATCTCATACTCCATCTGGTAGCTCTGACCCCACGCTCAAGAACTTTTCTGGAAAAACTTCCCATTTTTCCACCTGAGCTTCTCGCGAATATTCCTTATTCCTTGATGACGCTATGATTGGAAAGTGCTCCCCGATCACGCGTGCATGGTTGGCCAGTAAATCATTGTTTTGTTCTGTTTCGATTGGACCCAATTTCTTTAGTTCAGCTTTTGCAATGGCTTCCGACACTTTAGTCTTACTCTTCGCTTCCTTTTCCGATTCTCGACTTCTCCTTAGAAGTTCTGCTTCTAGCACTCTAACCCTTTCTCTCAACTGTTGTACTTCCATGTTCGGAGCTAACTCCAGTTTCAACTCTTCTTTTGAAGTTCCCTTCTCCAGGGATTGGGTAGCTTTGCTTTCCTTTGCGTCTATACTCAACATGTGGCACTCAAATTCACTGGTATGTGTCAACCATCCTAGCAACTCCTGGTCTGAGTCATCCTTGTAAACTAGTGGATCTTTGTACTCGCCCACTTTCGCGTTTTGGAGTTTGGACAATTGCAAGTTAAATCCATCCTGTAAAAGGTCCTTGGAAGTTTCCGTGCGCAAGGCAAATCTTACCCGCGCCAGTTCTTGTCTAACCTTTTCCTTTGCTTTCAGCTCCCTTTCCTCAGCTGTTGTCGATTTCTTACCGGTCAAATTTGGAGACACTTGAAGTTGTATTCGATCAGCTTTCGGTCCAATTGTGATAAATCATGTGCGCCAATCGTGCACACATTCGGCTTGCACCAGCCATGGCCGTCCAAGTAAGATCGAGAAGGTAGCCTCTGAGGTCCTCGGTCTTACTATCAGATAGTCAACTTTAAATTCTAGACCGCCCACAACTGTGCTTACATTCTTTAAAAGACCCGCAGGCTTCACTTGAGTTTGATCTGCCATTCTCAAGGACATTGGAGTTTCTTCCATGTGGTTGAGGCCCAAAGCTTTCATCATGAACTCAGTCATAAGGTTGACTGTGGCTCCACTATCTAACTGAGCCCCAAGGACTGCATATCCTTTAATCTCGACGGTCACAACTGGAGCATTCGAATCAATTTGCGTCGTAATACTTTGAATCATACCTTGGACCTCTTTATCTTGTCTCTTTTTATTGCGAGCTTTCCTCGGCTTCTTTATATATTCGTTGTAGAATTGTTTCCTATATGCAAGTGAACATTTCAGCAATGTGCCAATGTCCAGTGTGACTTCCGTGTCAGCGAGCAGCTTTATGATGTCCACTTCCTCCAAACTTTTTCTTTCCTTCCTACACTTTGGAGCCCTTAATCTTTCGGGAAATGGTGCTATGCCTGGCACAAACTCTTTGGTCACTGGTGGAAGAATCTCTATCTCTTCCCCATCCTCAAACTCTTGCTGCTCAGCAAATCCTCCAACTTGGTTTTCTACCTCTCCATGCTCAGCTATCTTCTCTGATCTCGCTTCTTCGCTTTCGCCTTCTCGATGTTTCTTTGAATACTCTTGGGTCCTTGTGACTACTGCCACAGTTGGCTCTTTATGTGGTTTCTTGGCGTGGTAAGCATCCACAAAGTGCATTGACGAGCTAGAGCCTTCTTGAGGGTTCGGTGTCTTGAACACTACTCTGATCGTAGGAACGTGCTCTTGAGCTCTCATTGTGGAATGAATTTGAGTATCAACATAATTCGAGGACCCTACTGGTCCCTTATCCTTGCCAATGGAAGCTCTTTGTTTTGGACAATCTTCATCAAAGTGGCCCTCTCCACTACAGTACCTACATAGTGGGGTATAATCAATTGGTTTCTTTTCGTTTGGACATCTAGATTGAGTATGGCCAAAGCCATGGCATCTCCAGCACTGGATTGGACCATCTCTTCTTTGATCACGTGCGGCTCCTCTCGGATAGTCTCCTCCTTGACCCTGAGCACCATATCCATAAGTCGGTCTGTTTTCCCAATGAGATATAGGTGGGACACTTTGAGCGGGCAATCCCGTGTAGGGTCTTTCTCTTGTATCTCCCGATTTCATGGTCCTCTCTTCATAGGCTCTCTTGTTGTAACATCGGTCCTCCGTGTGATTTGTTCTTCCACAAAAAGTACAACGCATTCTAGGTGGTGATCTATCTGTGAATACTCTTGAGACTGTAGGGCATTCTGAAGCCAAATGGCCGTAACCATGGCACTTTCCACACCATGTATTCGATCTAAACACTTGGTTGGGGTTTGTAGTTACCTCTGGTTTTACTGTGTATGTTTCCTGGGTTATTGTGGCAGCTTTTATAGCTTGTGTGACCAACTCCAATATTTGTTCTTCAGTTAGCACAGGCTTTACCTCGCCTGGCGTGCTAGTGGCAGCTACAAAAGCTGGGGTCGTCAATGCGGGACTTCCTTGACCAGGATCTTTCATTGGTATGTTTCCTAGGCCTCCCATTGGCTCGTACAAGAGCTCCATCTTCCTTTGCTGACATAATCGTACTTCCTCCCAAAGCCTTGCTTGTTCCTTAGCATCTATTAAGGTTGTCGGTCTTGTCAGGCTGATATGCTGCTGCACCGTAGGGTCTCTCAATCCCGTAATGAATCTTCTTTCAATGTCTCATCGTTCAAGGCATTCGCGCCCATCTTTCTTACCAACGTTTCCATTCTCTGAATGTAGTTATCGATGCTCTCATTGACTCCCTGTCGCAAGTAATCCATCTGTTGGGCCAATCTATCTTGGAAGCCTTGTCGTCGAAACTTTGCCAAGAAGGCTTCCTTGAGCATCTGATACGTTCCACGCTCTTGTGGTGTCAAATTCCCATACCAATTGGCTGCCTCATCACGGAGAATAGCCAGAAAAATCCTCAACCTTTGACCCTGGTCAACTACCTCATTGGCCTCACAAGTAACCTCAAATAGCTGGATAAAACTATCAGGATCCTCGTCCCAAGCACCTGAGAACTTGGTGAAGTCCCCCAAATGAACCAAAATCCGTTGAGCCATTTCGAACAGAGGTGTGATGTCAATATCACTTCGATCCCAAAAATTTAGTGCACGCGGCCTCAGGATCCCTCCTTCAAACTTTTGCACTTGATTCGCGACTCTCCTACGGGAGTACACATTTTATGCACATTTCTTCGAGCCAGTCGAGGTTGACTCACCTTGCGATTCCCACCTCTTCCTTTCTCTTTCAAGGGCTCTTCTCTGAGCGCGTTCCTCTCTTTGAGTTTATGTTTCTCCTGAGGATGAGCTCCCCTCGCTCATGTACTAGATCTGGAGTCCGCAAGCTCGGCCAACATGTGGCGCTAAGCGAACCTATGGCACTCTCTTATAGAGACGTGCCAAGCATTTCCCAGCAGACGCACCAAAATGTCTCACTCTCAAGTTTACTCTCACTAGTTTCTTAACTTTAATCTTATAACCCAATTTGGTTTGTAGCTTACACACTTTTTCGAATGACGAGTTATAGAGACACACCCTATTTATGCATGAGTCAATCTCTGTTTCAAAACGGGTCAAAATACTAGTTCTAAAGGTTGATCGAGAAGCTTGATGTATTGAAGCCGATTGTTCTTCACGGTACAAAATCAAACCTTTGAAATCGTTGAAGTGGCTAAAATCCGCAAGAAAAAAAACAAACCTTGACAGAATGAGAAATGAGAGTAACCGCAAGTCTATGTGTGGCAATTACTCTGAAATTGCTAGTGCAATTCATTGGTTGCGTTTCAGACAATCTCAAATTATCCATTTTCCTACACCATTTTTCTCTTATAAAAAACAGTGGCTTATTCACTTTACTGCGCCAAGTCACTCATTGCCATACTATATACATTGAATTTAAATTCTTATATGCACAGAAAGGGGTTAATCATTGCACTAAATTGCACCACATACGAAAATAAAAAAAATGCACAAATCTCCAAAAACAGAGAAAGATGAAGAGGGTTGCATAAAGCATCTCAATGTTTTTCATTCTGGAAAAAAAATCCATTTCAGACTTACCATTTTTCTGCAGTGCAGCAATCAAAAAATCACCAAAAGTATTAAATTGCACTACTATAGGTTCCCGATGACATCACTTCAAATATAATAATTGATTGGTGTATACATCAACAGCACAATAGAGCGGAGAGTCAACTGCATGTTGCAAGCCCAAGCACCTAATCGTTAAAGTCTTCCAAAGTACTATAACGCATGGGATCCACTATCGCACTTTTAATCGAGGGAAAAGTCAAATGCACGAGCCTACTAACGTTTGCAACTGAGACCACTGAAATTGTAGTTAGCACATATTTATTCTCTATATATAAGCATTGCAAAATGTAATCCGGCATTGATCATAGAAGCACCCATACAATGTATAGTAAAGAAATCAAAGCCGGACTCTACCCAGATTAATGCAGCACATGGGATCAAACATGTCTCTTCAGCATCAAACACACTTACCAAGAAATTATCATGAGCAAAAACGAGATCATCTAAAAAAATGTAGTTCATTAACGTGAAAAAACCTGGAAGGCCTACGTTTCTGCTACTCTCGCATGCAACCATGCTTGATCAAGAAAATATTGATCTCGTAAAGCAATTAGTGCAACCATTTTTTTTTCCTGAAGAAGTAAAATTGTTCTATTCTTTTCTTGAAGATCTTAGTACTGCCCATCTGATGTGAACATGATTTGATTATCCAATTTATGAATTCATTCAAGTAAACTGGCATTCGACAGAATCTGAAACCGTAATTGCAGAGAAGTCTCTATCGTCCACCAACACCCAGTTTACTTGCCTCCTCCGATTTTTCAACAGAATAACCATGCACAATACTTATACATCAATCATGGCATAAGCACGGCTCAATTGTATTCGAGTGATGTGTTTCACATTCTCCCTCTTAAGATTCCACCTACAACTAGGATAAACTTTAAACGTCAAGAAATGCTCTTTGAATGACACAATTCAAAAGTAAAGTTAGGCATAGACAGCATGCAAGATGCAGACGCATATCATGTATAGCAGATAGAGGAAATAAAATATTAAAGCTAATCAATAGGATGAAAAATAACTACCGATGGAGATTTTTTTTTTTGCAAATTTAGAAATAGATGTGCATACTTTTGTAGAAAAGAACATTACACTTCCTCTGACTTGTCTCAGTATTTGATTATGATTAGCCATCAGCTGCATCAGAGATGGACCTCTTGCGTCTTCCTTAATCGCCCTCTTCGAATGATAATTCTCCTCCGTGCCAATAGAACGGCGTGCCTCTTTATTCTCTTCCCCTTCTGTCAGCGCAGCAGCAAATTTGTATCAAAAACATGCCAACATGCCTTCTCCTCTCCACTTCTTAATCTCTGGTTTTTCTCGACCCCCCCCCTTCTGTCTTCTCCTGCCCTTTTCCTCCTCTCACGGATGTGCCCCCCCACCAGATGGAACCCCCCTTTTTTCTTTTTTTGCGCCAGTTGTCCCCCTCTCGTCTTTTTCTCCGAGACCACTAATTCTTCTCTCACAGCGTTCCAAAAAAAAACCGTTTTTGTTTTTTTTTTTCTCCTCTGACTCCGCCAAAGTCCGTTGTTGCAGCAACTTGAGATACAATCTTCTCCACTTCAGTGGAGCCCGTAAACGCCAACTTATCAATATCCAGGTGACTTGATATATCTGCACCAGCAGTATGCCCATATCCAGGTATGATGTTCAACACACCTTCAGGGAGCCCAGCCTCGTGCAAAAGCTTGCCAGCTAGCAAAGCAGATAGAGGTGTTTGCTCTGCTGTCTTCAAAACTATGGTGTTGCCACAGGCAAGTGCAGGTCCCACTTTCCAGCTAAACATGAGTAATGGGAAATTCCAAGGAATGATTTGTCCAGCAACACCAATAGGCTCATGTAGGAACTGGACGGAATGTGGTCCATCAGCAGGAACTGTTAGCCCATCAGTCTTGTCTGCCAAATAGAACCACATTAGTGCATCAAAACCAACCATTTTCTGAGCTAACATGAGACTCATCCATCAGCACTTCTGCTTTCCCAACATGCACAAATACACGGCTCCGCAAAAGATCGTGGTGCAAATGCTATCGCATGTTATTAAGCAAGTTGGAAATCAAGTCAACATGACTCCATATGTTCAAGAGCGGCTATTTGAAGCAAAAAAGCAGTGGAATCACAAGAAGTTTTTGAATGGAAGTGTAGCCTTAACTATACTGATATATCATGCCTTGGGCATTAGAGAGCATTTGAGAGAGATGCCATCATCTGAAGGCATGGCCAAATATGCAAAGGTAGCAACAATTCCTCGAAAAAAGAAGGGAGTAACGATCGTAGAGGAAGCCGAAACTAGTTCCCAACCTAGAATGAGAGGTACCAAAAGACTAAGGGAAATGATGCAAGCAGAAGCAGAAGCAGAAGTCCCAACCACCAAGAGGGCACATGTGCTTCCAAGAACAAGACTTGAAGACTGTCAACCTACCCGAAGAAGAATTGGCCAAAGCAATGGAAGCCACACATCAATACTCCGAAGGCCAAGTCAACCTATCAGTGCAAGGACACCATTACCAGCAAGCCCATCAAGATATAGAACAAAAAAAGAGGCTAACCAAGGTGCATAGATATAGGGAATTGGGTTTAGTAAATTCAAGCTCATCATCAGATGCACAAGAAGAACCAGATGTTGGAGTTAGACGTCTGCGGAAGCACGCGAACAGCACAAGGAAGAAGAAGAAGCTTGGAGCACAACACACAAGACTGAATGTATTACTAGAGAATGTACAAAGATAAGTAGCCCATTAGGGCAATAGGCGTATATACAAGCCGGGGGAAAAAAACCTCCTAAAGAGGGAAACAAGTGCCCCGGCAGTCCTAGAGTGTTCACACACATCACTACCTAAATATATCAACAAATCCCCCCTGGGAGTGATGCGGTGAACAAGGAGCTGGCACTCATGTATAAGGAAGTGCCAAGCTATGTGGAAATCACTCCACAAAAGGAAGTAAGCCCAAAGCTTTGCGGAAAGCTTCAAACTTCTCTCTGCAATATTCTCCTGCGTGGGCACATATCCCAAGCTGATCTCCCCAGCAGAGAACCTCTCCCTGACATAGTGATAATGCACCTCAATGTGCTTAGTGCGAGCATGGAACACAGGGTTCCTCGCAACTGCCAATGCGCTCTGACTGTCAGTGAAGATGGTGGTGGCAGAAGACTGGCCAACACCCAAATCAGCCATAAGGCGTCTGAGCCACACACACTCAACAATCGCTGTGAAAGCTGCCCTATACTCAGCCTCACAACTGGAAGTGGCCACAGTAGGCTGCTTCTTGCTCAACCAAGATATACATGAGCTACCAAGCATGAAGCAAAAACCACTGGTGGACACACGAGTGTCATAGCAACCAGCCCAATCTGAGTCAGAAAAAGCATGCAAATCTGGCGGTAGTGATCCCCCCTTGGGATAAAACAACCCAAGTAGCCGAGTACCACTCAAGTAGCGAAAGATGCGCTTAACCGCTTTCCAATGCGTGACTCCTGGGCAATGCATAAACCTGCTCATCTGTGAGACAGCAAACTGAATATCTGGCCGAGTAATGCATAAGTAAATCAAGCATCCAACAGCCTGTTGATAGAGAACAGCATCAAATGCATCTCTAGCATCATGAAGACTCAATCGTAAACCTGTCTCCATAGGAGTGGCAATAGGCTTACACTCTTCAAGGCCAAAACACTGCAATAATGTGTCAATATATTTCGTTTGACACAAATCCATTCCACCATCAACTTGCATAAACTGAATGCCCAAATAGTGATGCAAATGCCCCAAATCAGACATCTCAAATGAGGCATGCAAATCAGCCTTAAAATCAGCAATATGTGTCTCAATAGGACCAGTGAGCAGCATGTCATCAACATAGACAACAATGATCAGAAGCACATCATTAGCACGCTTAACATATAAGGTGCTTTCAGTTGGACTGTTCTCAAAACCATGTGCAATCAGATAGGCATGTATCTTCTCATACCAAGCACGTGGTGCTTGCTTTAAACCATATAACGCCTTCTTTAACCTGCACACCTGGTTTTCATGCCCTTTCTGCACAAAGCCACGGGGCTGAAAAACATACACTTCTTCATGCAAGTCACCATTCAGAAATGCTGTTTTAATGTCCAACTGATGTACATTCCAACCATGATGGGCTGCAAGTGCACAAATGCTCCGAATAGTAGTCATACGGCATGTAGGTGCAAAGGTCTCATCAAAATCAATGCCTCTTTCCTGCGCATAACCCTTTGCAACAAGCCTAGCCTTATACCTGTCAACTGTACCATCAGGTTTACGCTTCAGCTTGTATACCCACTTAGTGCCAATGGCCTTCTTGCCAGGGGGCAAGTCACATAAAGACCATGTACCATTCTTCATTATAGCATCATATTCAGATTGCATAGCAGCCATCCAATTTTCTGAATTTTGTGCTTCATCAAAAGAAACAGGCTCATTCTCATCACAGAGACTAGATGCAGCCATAGCATAGCAATCTGATGCAAAGGAGGCACTATGAGAGCCTGAACGAGTACGATATGACAAAGGTGCATCTAATTTGCTGTCACGCAAAGTCTGCACCAGCCATTTTGGCATAGTTTTTGCCTGTTCAATATCAGCTCTCTCATCAGCAAGTGCATCATGTAAATCTGCATCAGAAATGGAATGATCTGCATCATCATATGAAACCTGCAAAGGCTGAGAAGTTGCCTCATTAGGACCAGCACTAGACTGTCCACCTGTAAAAAGAGGCATCAAAGTATCATACATGTCTTTGGAGCTAACAGATGTCTCCTTAGTACATGAAAGCAATGGCTGAATAGCATCTTCCACAAAGACAACATCACGGCTAACCAGAATGCGTTTAGTCTGTGGATGATACAGACGATAGCCTTTACTTTCAGAACTGTACCCAACAAAAATACATTTTACTGCCTTATCATCCAATTTTCTGCGATGTTGTTCAGGCACTAATGCATATGCCAAACAACCAAAAACACGCAGATGAGTAACAGATGGCTTGCGGTCATGCCAAGCCTCATATGGAGTGATAGACTGCAACGCTTTGGTGGGACACCTCTTCAGTACATATGCTGCACACATGACAGCCTCAAGCCAGAAACTATGTGGTAAAGCCTGACTTTTGACCATGCACCTCGCCATCTCCATGAGTGACCTGTTCTTTCGTTCAGCAACTCCATTCTGTTGAGGTGTATACGGCACTGTACACTGGTGTTTTATCCCACGTTCAGCCAGAAATGCATTAAAATCTGAAGACATATATTCCCCCCCTCGATCAGAACGGAGGGTGCCCATTTTACATGCTGATAGATTTTCAGCCAAAACCAAAAACTGTTTGAAGCACATGAACACTTCGGACTTTGCTTTGAGTGGATATACCCATGCATGCCTGGAAAAATCATCAATGAAAGTCACGAAGTAAAGGTAATTTCCAAAAGAGGGTGTCTGCATAGGACCACAGACATCACTAGGTACAAGCTGCAATTTCTGCATAGCCCGAACTGAACCATCTTTTGGAAAGGAAGAACGCTGCATTTTGCCCAAAATACAGCCTTCACAAACATGTTTTCCAGGTGCCTCAAGTTTGGGCAAAGAGGACACCATTTCATATTTCTGCAGGCGAAACAAACTAGCAAAATTCAGATGACCAAAGCGTGCATGCCAAAGCTTTGCATCTGACATAGCCTGAGAATCATGAACTGCACATGCCGAATCATTCACAGATCTTTCATAGTCTATGAGCTTATACAACCCACGACATAAAATGCCAGAAGCAATAATCACATCGCCATTTGAGAGATCATGGAGTGTACACGTGTCATCAACGAATTTCACAACCAAGCCAATCTTGGCTAATGCAGAAACTGATAACAGGTTCTTTTTGATCCCTGGCACAAATAAAGCATCTGACAAAGTGAAAGAACTACCATCAGCAGTAGTCAGAATGATCTTACCAACTCCCATAACAGGATAAGAGGAGTTATTGGCGCATGTGACAGTATTCCGTGTAGGGGCAGGCTCGAGTGAAGAGAAGAAACTGCGCTGCGAGGTAATATGTTTGGTCGCCCCACTGTCAAAGTACCAAACATCTGAGTCTACTGCAGACATGCATTGATCAGGAGAAGATGGGTCAAAACTGTAGACAGTAGTAAACGCCCATTCTTCTTCCTGCACAAGATTTGCAGACTCTGTTTTTGGTGTAGAGGCCTCTGCAACAACCATTCCAGCCTCTTTCTTCTTTGCCTCTTTAGCAGCCAGTTTTGGACAGTTCTTTATGATATGATCATTGCCTTTACAGTACTTACAAAACAATTTCTGCTTTTCTGATTTTTTCTCATCTTTGTCTTGGTTCTTTGAATGTGCAGCATTTGCAGATTTCTGCTTACTAGTAGAAGAGCTCCATTTTCCTTTGCCCTTCTGACTAGCCAGGAAAGCTTGATCTGCAACACGCATAATGGACCTGTTCTGCCTGGACTGATCCTCCTGCAACAGAACAGAGACTAATTCCTCAAATGACAAGGCATTCGGATTGCCTTTCATCATCAACCGAAGAGTAGAGGCAAAACTCTGATATGAATCAGGAAGGCCATTCAGAACGGTCTGCACAAGTGAGCTATCTGGTATAACCTCATCAGCAGAAATCAATTGTTCCTTCAGGTCTTTGATCTTTGTAAGAACCATAGAATCACCTTCATTCATGTGCTCACTCTCCAACTGTTTTCGGAGGTAAGCAACACGAGCCTCATTCCTAGCCTGGTACAAAGTGGTAAGTGTATCCCAAGCATCCTTTGCTGTTCTGCAAGAGCGAATGTGAGGAATAATGGCACGTTTGACAGACAAAGCTATCAATGCATGTGCCTGGGCATCTCTGCCATCCCAACAAATCTGCTCTGCAGTAGGTGCAACAGAAACAGCAGCACGAATAGGAATCTGCGGAATATCATCTTCGACACCATCTTCATCAGCTCCAACACCTGTATTTGCAGTACCTGTCGTTACAGGTGTAACAAGACGTCTTTCAACACCCTGCACAATGTTCCACAATCCTTTTGCAACCAGTACATGTCGCATCATATAAGCCCATAATGGGTAGTTGGTACCATCCAACTTATCCTCAACAGCCAACATACGGAATACATCACTGCTTTCAGCCATGGCCAGTGACTAAAAATACCTTGATGTAGAAAATTGGCTGTATCTCAAAAAGTTGAACGGAACTGCCCAAACGAGTTCTGCTAGACCTGTAGCAGACTTCAAGACGCTTAAATTGGCGAACAGAAATTGGTATATACCTTTGGCACAAAAGGAGGAAATAGCCTGCACAAGCACTGCGATAGTGCGTTCGGAGGCCGAAACGAGCTCAGATCGCGATTTTGGCACCACAAGGCAAAGCTGTTTTGATCTCGGAAACACCCTGAGTATGCTCACCAAATTTCGTGCGAATCTGAGACTGCAAACGGAGGAGTGTCGACGGCGCCCTAGAAGAAGCGACGACCTGCTCTGATACCAATTGTTGGAGTTAGACGTCTATGGAAGCACGCGAACAGCACAAGGAAGAAGAAGAAGCTTGGAGCACAACACACAAGACTGAATGTATTACTAGAGAATGTACAAAGATAAGTAGCCCATTAGGGCAATAGGCGTATATACAAGCCGGGGGAAAAAAACCTCCTAAAGAGGGAAAAAAGTGCCCCGGCAGTCTTAGAGTGTTCACACACATCACTACCTAAATATATCAACACCAGACACCTCCTTATTGAATGTGGACATTCGAAGTGAGTCCAAGGATGATGGACAATGGGAGGAGTTAAATGATGTGAACAAGAGTGTGGAAGAGGAAGGCACGAAGGTGGATCAAATGCCCGTCAACCCCAGCCAAGACAAGGTAGGAAAGGACGTCTCCCAAGAATGAGTACATGTCATCAAGTTAAATGAAGCTTCCAACCTTCAAATCCAAGAGACTATGCTTGCAGGGGAGGTATTATTCAAAAATCCCAAGGAAGAACCAGACGATAATACGGTGGAAGAGTCAGAACCCTTTACACCAATAAGGGTAGTGGCAGAACCCTCCCCTATGGATGTTACATTTCAAGGGAGTGCCACGAAGGTCATTAATAAGGAAGACAAAAACCAAGAACATGAAGCGCAGCTCCAAATCAGACAACCACATAATGAGACTATACATGTGGAACACGAAAAGGATGTACAAACAGGGGAAGCTCCAAGCATCCCAAAAACTTGGTTGAACATGGACGTCGCTCAGCTCAAGCCAGCGGTGCAACATATGATCAAAATCGCCATGGACACTCAACATTTAATGCTTGAGGCTGATGTTGACTATGACAAGGCGATGCAGAAAAGAATCAACTTCAAGAAATGGGTGAGAACCTTTCCGCCCAAGTGATTCAGGCACAAAAGAACATAGCAGATAAAGAGAAAGAAGTCCAAGAGGCCAAGTAGCAATGCAACACACTAGAGATTGAAAATCAGAAACTAAAAGACCAATTATAGGATTTACAAAGGAAATATGACGCTAGCGAGTCCGAGAAAACACGCATGAATGCCAGAAGCAAGATCCTGGAAACACAAATTAAAGTATACATGGAAGAAGCCGATAACTTACAAAACAGAAACAAGGAGCTGATGACAACCCTTCTATGTAATCAATCGATAGAAGCTCTTGAAGCGCCAAAAAAGGACACAAAAGCATTGGAAGAAAAGTTAGCTAAGTATGAAGGTCATCTCAAGCAGGAGCAAGCCATTATCGCCGAGTGGGAAAAAAGGTATATGGATGACACAACAGAACTGAGAAAGAAGTGGAAGGTTGTAGAAAACAAATACTTTGAGCAATGCAATGAAGATGCAAATCAACTTGCGGTAGTTGGCGAGGAGATCCTCAAAAACAAAGATAAGATTCTGAAGGCCACAGAGGAGATTAAAAACAAAGATGAATTGATCAAGCAACTAGAGGATCAACTAGCACAGAAGACAACAAAGGGGAAACCAATAGTTCCACACTCCACAACGGCTACTGAGGAGATTGAGAACTAAGCTGGTACGAGCGGGCACTACTGGTGTCCCAACTTACAGAAGATTTTGAAGATCAAGTGGTAAAAGTCATGAAATAAGTGAAGGTCGAGAGCAAGAATCTGGAACAAATAATGAGACCATTCAATATACCATATGGTTTACTTAAAGAGCAAACATGGCAATATATAAAGAACACAACCAATAAAGAGCTAGATAGTAACCTCTAGCTTAACATGCAAACATTCACCTACTCTCAAGAGGAATTCGACAAAGTTGATCCCATATGGAGGAAGAAGTTTTTGGAGAAGAATCTGACCCTGAGGGTACACTGGGAATCATCACCATACATACTTCAGGTAAATCCATCTTTTTGCCCAGTACCCAGAAGACGCTCCTGGATGCAATTTTGGGAAGGCCATCGCCAGGGAAGCATCAATAATCAGTGGCTCAACTATCCTCTACTACCAAGTCCACCTCGAAATTATTTACCGACATAAGAATATATGATCAAGACAACCAAATTTTGGATCGCTCGCTATGCACCCGTACCCGATCTAGCCATTAAGATGACTAATAAGATTTTGAGCATGTTACTTACAATTATTAAAGTGTTTCAGCATGCTCAATAGCAGTTTTCATGGGATTTTTTGAAATAGACTCTGAGATTTTTGTAAAAATGTCTTCGAAACTTAATGCCAGGATGGTGGCCTACAAATTGAGTTTCTTTGCAAACCATAGACAGGCACTAGAAGATAGAGTCAAATCGAACCAATGGAAAGAATTCATGCTATGTCATGCAAATCTGCTGAACCAACGAGAGCAACAAGTCATCCAGACATACTCACGTCACCATAAAAAGCCTGTCGGGGACGACAAAGATCAGGAGGAGGGACGTGTGGAAGGGGAATCAAGCAAAAAGAGAAGAAGAAGAAAATCAAAGAATAAAGTTGCTCAATAAGGAATGAAGATTATCAAGAAAACGAACAACTCTCTACCCAAAGCCCCGCAGGGGCACGCATCAGGCAACAACACCAAAGATCCAGGTCCTCAGGAGTGGAATTAAAGAAAGGTAACAACCAGGAAATTTCATGGGAGGTTGCACAGCTTCCTCATCCACTAGGAGCTGGCGGTGAAGCGAAACAAGTCGAGGAGAGAGACAGCACACGAAGGACTCTTCATTGGATAAGATAACCAATTATCTGAAGGTCCTATTTGCCTCCTCGTCCACTAGATGCGTGCAATGGGAAGAAATGGAACAGGTCCTAGAGGATGACAAAGAAGATTCAAGAATAGGACCTTTAAAGCGTAATGCTCTCTTAAAAGAGAGTAGAGGTCAACAAATTAAGGTGTGCGGTGGCAGAAAGTAAACAGGCTCAAAACAATACAACAGGTCAGATGTGTGAAGATAAAGACAAATCAAAAGACCAAAAGCTAGAAAGAGGCAGAGGCTTAAAAGTTGAAGAGAGTGACTAAGAACATCACATTCTTAGCCACTGATGGCGTGCGTGGCAGCCCGAATTAACACAGCAACCCAGATTTGTGATATAAAGAATACCAAGGGGCAAACAGTAGTAAAGGACATACCTCGGATAAAGTAACAAATTGCCTGACAGTTCTTATCGCTTCTTCAACCACTAGGTGCATGTATTCACAAGCCTTAGACAAGCTATAAACAAGAAGCAAAAGCCTGTCAAGGGACGACAGAGACAAAGAGGGGGAGAGTGTTACAGAGCAAAGAGGCACAAAAGGGGAGCCCCAAAATTTTCAAATTAATAAGCATATTTTTCTTCTTCAAAATCCTAGGAAATTCCCTAAAAAGCTATGTAAATGCACTAGAGGAGTCCTCTAGATGCATAATCCCAAATCATTGTAATATAATTCTTGTAAAATAGTAGGAAATTAGATATTAGCTAATAAAGTGCCGATCACTTGTGTGAAAGGACCATTTTTAGGGCACATGTATATAAGTCACTTTGTGACTCTTTGTAAAGACTTTTTGCCATTGTGAAGAAGAAGAGCTCCTGAATTTCGAATTTGCTTCTTTCTTGCAGATTTTCATCTTCTCTATGATCTTTAGTGTGTGTGAAGCTTGGAATGTGTGTGTAGGATTGTTATCTACCCCTTCCCATCACTTTTGAGCTACTGTAGTGTGTGTGAGCAAGTAGGAGTTGTGGAGTGAGTGTGTGTGTTTCCCGTCATTCACTGTTTTGGTCATAAATTGAAGAGCGGTTGTCCTATTCGACTACTACCAGTAGACGCGCCTCATCGAGAGCTTCGAAACGCACCCGCTATTGGCCATATTCGGAGTTCGAAGCTGGGAGAAACATTCGAATTTGTAATTACTGTTGTAAGTGGTATCGTGGTAGACACTTTCAGAGGTTAAGTGAGTTGTAGAGGTAGATTAGTCTTTTCTCATGCATATTGGCTGAACCACTTCAATTTCCATCACGTTCGCACAAGTCCTCATACACTTGGTTAGGTCGGTTCATTGGATTGATAATTAAACATGTGTCAATCCACCACTATACGCACTTGTGTGGCAAATGAGATTTAGTCTCTTTGGCACAAGTCCCTAAGACTTCGTGACTTAGGTACACACTGATAGAAATCCTCATACTCATATGGAAACACCTTCTTTAACACCTCATCTGATGCATGTAGCATGCATGTATTGATTCTCTTATATGGATGCCACAACCTCCATATATGCCAAATAGGACTCCTCCAGATATGGATGCCACTGCCTCCATAAGCTCCCAATAGTACCTGTCTGCATAAAGAGAATATGTACCTGAATAGTTAACATAAGATGCAATCTTATGTTAAGCTCCATCCAATGTCTTTGAAGTACTCCATAATCTCCATGTAGAAGACCATCTTCAAATACATCATGCAGATGGATGATCCACACCACCAATCTGCTGATAGGTAAGTCTTCTCCACAAACAAGAGTGTGAGCACACTCTTCTCCAAGAAGAACTTCATGGCTGCTCCTCATGAGCTTCAATAGCTACACCATAGCTGCCCATATGTGCACCATGGCTGCCCCATGTGTGCATCAACACAACCACCTCCAAGAGTGACCATAGTCTGGCATTGGATTCTCTCAAAAAGTGACCTCAATGCTCTCTTATATAGCCTTGAAGTCCTCCTCATGTGAAACTTTATCCAAAATAAAGTTGTTCGTTGACAAAAAAGCTGGGATCGCTGTTTTTAATGAAAAGCTATTGCAAATTTTAATAAACCTTGCTTTATTTTTAACTTAGCTTTTAGCTATCGCTAAAAACCTCTTTTGATCACCTTTTTAGACCTTTTGACCACTTGATGAATGAGTCGATGATAGTTTTATGACCTATAAGCTGGGAGCTCTTAAATGAGGTAAAAACCCTAAATTAGTAGAAAATTAGGGTTAGGGTTTTCTCCCAAATTTGATCTCTGATGATTGAATGTCCTATACTCTACAAGATAGGATCATAAAAATTTTGCCCAACTTTTGTGCCAAAAATAACTAAGTACCAAAATTAGGGTTTCTATCCTAATAGTATTTTGGACTGATGTGACATTGATTTCCAACAGTTGCAAGGAACCTTGTGCTCCATGCTCTACCTCGAGAGAACTTTGAAGCTTTCTACAAAGCCTTGGGCTTACTTCCTTTTGTGGATTGATCTCTTTCCACATAGATTTGCACTTCCTTATACATGAGTGCGAGATCCTTGTTCACCTTATCACTCCTAAGAGAGATTTGGTGATATATTTTGGTAGTGATGTGTGTGAACACACTTAGGACCATCATAACACTTTTTTCCCTTTTTAGGAGGTTTTTTCTCTTGGCTTGTATAAATGCCTATAACCCTAATGGATTACTAATCTTTATACATTCACTTGGTAATACATTCAGTATTGTGTGTTGTGATCCAAGCTTCCTCTGTTCTTTGTGTGCTTCCAAAGACATCAAACCAACATCATCCACATACTAAACACATTTTGGTTAGTCATGATATTGTTTTTGTGGAAGATGCAGTTCAACCATTACTTTGATGTACCAACGAGATAGTAGTTAGCTCCAAGGATGTGTATGCCACTTTGCTTCCTCTTTTTACAAGTGGATAGTCAACTGCTAGTCTAAATGAAGCAATTTCTCAGCCTTTACAGGATCCACATGATGATGCAAATCATTCCATTTTTTATGCACATTTGCATGATGCATTTGTTGATGAGAGGGCTTGCATAGAAGAATCCAAAACTATGCTCAAATGGTTGGTGCAAACTTTGAGAGATATCAAATTAGATGCACCTTTGCCATATCATACCTATTCAAGATCTCGTAGTGCTTCCTTTGCATCATATTGTTGTGTGATCGTTGCCTCTAGTCTACTTGATGAGAATGAGCTTGTTTCTTTTGATGAAGCATAAAATTTAGAAAATTGGATGGCTATTATGCCACTAGAATATGATGCTATTATGAAGAATGGTACTTGGTCTTTACATGATTTGCCTCCACACATGCCCAGTGACCATTGTTGTTGGTGTAAATTACAAGCCTACACATTTGGCTCAAAGGATGCATTGAAGTCTATACATACATGAAGAAGCATAGGAACATATGCTAGTGGTTAATTACCACTTTACCTCATTGCAAAAGTCAAATTGACTTGGAATCTCTTGTAATCACCTACCAAAAGGATTCGTCGAAAAATTAGTTGTATGATTGAAAGAATATCTCCTAACATTTAGGAGCTTGATCATAGCGAGCCAAAAGTTTGAATTTGAATTCAAACTTTCACTCATTCATTATAAAAATGAACATGAAAAGTCGCGGGTAAGAGAGAGCACTCGCGAGCCTAGCATTACTGATTTTTGAGTGTGTGTGAGGTCTACACTCTAGCCCACACCTCTCTACACCATTTGGCATTGATGTTCATGCAAATGGAGTTGTATACAAATGTTCATTAATACATACATTCATATTGTCCATCTCTGTATTCTCTGCTAGTCTACTCAAAAGTCTGTCAACTTGTCAAGGGCATATCTCAGTCAATTCTTTGTTGGGTGTGTGTAGAAGTGCGAGAGACACACAAGAAGCACACACAAAGGAGCACAAACGCAGCAAGACACACGGAGAAGACGATGGCTAGAATAGCTCTCTCTATTGATCGATAAACTGAACTGAAGTAGGAGCTGAATAATATCCCTAAGTACAAAGTACCACCACATATGAGAGTATCAAGTATGTGGTAACATGGGGAAAAAACCTCTAGCCAGCACTACAGTAAAAAGTGCCCATGTATAGGGAAAAGGTTCACATCAAAGCTACTCGAGGAACACATAAGTGTAACAAACCCCCCTGGAGCGAATGATGTGAACACATACAGGGAGTGACAGATCAGCCCCCACAAGGTAATAAGCCTAAAGCTTTGCGAAAAGCTTCAAACTTTTCCCGTGGAAGAGCTTTGGTGAATATGTATGCCACATTATCTTGTGTAGGCACATATACCAAATCAATATCTCCTGCATGAAGGCGCTCTCTCACATAGTGATAATGCACCTCAATATGTTTGGTCCGTGCATGAAACACTGGGTTTCATGCAACATCCAAAGCACTCTGACTATTTGTGAGGATATGTGTAGCAGCATCAATCTCCATGCAAAGATCCATCAATAGGCGTCTCAGCCATATACACTCCACTGTAGCTGTGAAAACTGCCCTGTACTCAGCTTCACAACTCGATGTCACCACTGTAGGTTGCTTCTTACTCAACCAAGATATGCATGAGTCTCCAAGGAAAAAGCAATTACCACAAGTGGACACGCGAGTATCATAACAACCAGCCCAATCACTATCTGTAAAAGCATGCAAGCATGGTTGGACATCTCTGCCATAAAAGAGACCTAAGCTCAAAGTGCCTCGAAGATATCTAAACACACGTTTCACCGCTTGCCAATGCTTAGTGCCAGGGCTATGCATGAATCGACTCAACTGGGAAACTGCATACTGTATATCCGGCCTTGTGTTGCATGCATATATAAGACATCCCACAGCTTGCTGATAAAGAGAAGTATCAAATGCATCACTGGAATACTCAACTGAGAACCTGAATCCTGTCTCAACTTGTGTGGAAACTGGCTTACAATCCTCAAAGTCAAAACGTTGAAGTAGTTTTTCAACATACTTTGCTTGATGCATAACAATTCCCCCCTCAACGGATACAAACTGGATGCCAAGATAGTAGCTCAAAAGACCAAGATAAGTGACATCAAAAGTATGCTGCAAATCAGCCATAAGAATGTCAAGTTTTGCATTACATGACCCAGTCAAGAGTATGTCATCGACATAAAGAACAAGCACTATAAGATCAGCCCCATTTTTGCGTACATAGAGTGTGCTTTCAATCGGACTACATGTGAAGCCAAGAGCAATCAAGTGCTTATGTATTTTGTCATACCATGCACGTGGATCTTGCTTGAGACCATACAAGGCTTTATGCAAGCGACAAACCATATGCTCTTTCCCTTTCATAGCAAATCCAGGAGGTTGCTTCACATAAACCTCTTCTTGCAAATCTCCATTCAAGAAGGCTGTTTTTATGTCCAACTGATGCACTTTCCAACCTCGATGGGCAGCCAATGCAACCACGGTACGAATGGTAGTCATGCGTGAAGTAGGTGCAAAAGTTTCCTCATAGTCAATGCCATATTGTTGCGCATATCCTTTGGCAACCAATCTAGCTTTGTAGCAATCAATGCTACCATCAGATTTTCTCTTAATCTTATAAACCCACTTTGTACCAATGGCATTCTTTCCTTTTGGCAATTCACATAACTCCCAAGTACCATTCCTATGTATGGAATCCATTTCTAATTGCATAGCACTCATCCATTGTGGATCGTCACATGCATCTTCAAAAGAAAGTGGCTCTTCATTACATGCTGTAGCAATAAGAGAATAATCCACAAAATTACTTGATGCATGGTGAGAGCTTGATCTTGTTCTACCAAGTAAAGGTGCACTCAATTTGCTGTCCTGCAAAGTTTGTTTCAGCCACTTTGGCATAGATTGTGCACTCTTGATAGACATGCGTTCATTATGTAAAACATCTTCAATATGTACATCATGCGTGGGCTGAAATTCGTGCTCAGTTTCAGCCATATTTGGACGCAAATGTTCAGCCATATGTGGCTGAAAATTTCCAATAGTTTTGGCAATTTTTGGCTGAATTTTTTCAGCCATGTTTGGCTGGAAATTCTCTGCATTTTCAGCCCTATTTGGCTGGAATTTTTCAGCCCTTTGAACCTCAATTGGCTAGTCTACATGGCCATAGTCAAGGGCCCCATTTTGGAACAAAGCCATGAGTGTATCGAACACATCTTGTGAGCTAACTGTTGGCAGTTTTTTGCATTCAAGTAGAGGGAAAAGTGAATTTTCAGCAAATACCACATCTCGACTCACAATAATTGTGTTCGTCAATGGATGGTACAACCGATATCCCTTACTTTCAACACTATAACCAACAAATATACATTTCTTTGCCTTGTCATCAAGTTTGTGACGTAGTTGTGATGGCACAAGAGCATATGCCAAACAACCAAACACACGCATATGACTAACCATAGGCTTATGACCATTCCAAGCTTCATAAGGAGTGATGACTCTCAATGCTTTTGTAGGGCAGCGATTCAACACATAATTTGCACACATGACCGCTTCCAACCAAAACTTATGAGGAAGATGCTTTCCTTTAACCATACATCGTGCCATTTCAAGTAGAGTTCTATTTTTACGCTCGGCAACACCATTTTGTTGAGGTGTATATGGCACCGTACATTGGTGTGAAATACCTCTTTCACGAAGAAAAGCATTAAACTCATGTGACATGTATTCACCACCATGATCCGTGCGTAGAGTCAAAAGCTTTTGTGAAGAAAAATTTTCAGCCATACCTAAAAATGCTTTGAAGCAAGAAAATACCTCATTCTTTGCTTTCATAGGATACACCCATGTATGGCGAGTAGCATCATCAATGAAGGTAACAAAATATACATGCTTCCCAAAAGATGGAGTCTTGATGGGACCGCATACATCACTATGAACAAGTTGCAATTTTCTTGTAGTGTGTGTGTGACTATCTTTTGGAAAAGAAGCACGATGCATGTTTCCAAGAATGCAACCTTCACATGCATGCTTTTCAATGGACTCAAGTGTAGGCAAGCCAATAACCATGTCCTTCTTTTGCAAGTAGAGCAAACTATTGAAGTTTAAATGACCAAAACGAGCATGCCAAAGCTCCATTTCAGCCATGGAAGAAGTATGAGCAACTAAGGCATTCGAGGCAGCCCTCTTGTATGTATCCATGCGATACAAACCATTACATAATGTACCGGACATCACGATAACATCGCCATTGCTGAAATCATGAACCATACACTTATCATCAACAAAGTGTACATGAAGTCCAGCTTTGGCAATCAACAGAACTAAAATTAAGTTCTTCTTGATACCGGGCACATACAATGCATTTTTCAAGAGAATCACACCTCCATTTGAAGCCGTAAGCTCAATTTCTCCTACTCCAATGATAGGATAAGAGGCATTGTTTGCACACACCACATGTCCTCCTTTAGGTGCATCTTTCAAAGAGGCAAAAAATCTTTTGCATGATGTTATGTGCTTTGAAGCACCACTATCAAAGAACCAATCCGAATCAGCCTCACTCACAACCATACATTTAGAACGTAAAGAAGAATCATAATGACATGTAACAACACATGCCCAAAAATCTTGAGCCATGTTAGCTTCATCATTCTTTGCATTTGCTGAATTTTCAGCAATAGACATGCCCGATTCCTTCTTCTTTTCATTGCATTTAGTTAGCTTTCTACACTCATCAATAGTATGACCAGCCTTCCGGCAATATTTGCATCTCTTCTTCTTTTGCAAATCACCATCATTAGAGGAATGAGTGGAAGAGGAAGCTTGAGGCTTTGGTTTTGATGAACCAAAAGCTGAACCATACTTGCTTTTCCCCTTCTGTGAGATAGCAAGTGCTTGCGTTCCTTCAATCAAACCACTCCTATTCACTCTAGATTGCTCTTCTTGCAAAAGAAGAGACACAACCTCATCAAATGCATACATATTAGGATTTCCTTTTGCAACCAAACGAAGTGTAGTAGCAAAGCTTTGAAAAGATTCCGGTAATCCTTTCAACAATGTAGAAATGAGTGATGCATCCGGAATGATCTCATCTATGTTTGCCAATTGCTCTTTCAAGTCCTTGATGCGTGTCACATACACATCCACTGACTCATTTTCAGCCATACATACATCCTCAAGTTGCTTCCTCAAGTATGCAACACGTGCTTCATTACGCACGGCATACAAAGAAGCAAGAGTGTCCCATGCTTGTCGTGATGTAGAACATGACCGAATGTGTGGAACTATATGACGCTTCACTGAAAGCGCAATCAAAGCATGAGCTTGAGCATCTTTTCCATCCCATCTAAGCTGCTCCTGTGTAGGTGGAGAAGGAGAAACCACTGTCCTCGAAGAAGAAGCTCCATCTGTGACAGTAGACTGTGAAGTAGAAGCACGTGCCGGTCTTCGATCTACATCTTCCACTATGTTCCAAAGTTGTTTTGCAACAAGAACGTGCTTCATCATGTAAGACCACATCGGATAGTTGGTCCCATCAAGCTTATCTTCAGCTTGAAGCATGCCAAACAAGTCATTGCTGCCCGCAATTTCACTAAGGAACAAGAATGTGACAAAATCTTCACTTCGACGAAAACTAAAATGAGTGCTGAAATTTCAGCTCACAAACCATCACTCTGATGGCGATTCTGACTGCACGAATGGCTTCGAAATAGGGGTAAAACCCCAGCGCACCTGCTGGAAATGTTTCCAAGCTTCTGAAATTCACACTTCTATGCTCCGAAGTCGATTTGCACTGTTAAAGTGCACGCGCGCCGCGACGCGAAAAACCAAAACTTGAGAAGAAGCTGAATCTGGCTCTGATACCACTATTGGGTGTGTGTAGAAGTGCTAGATGTTGATATATTTAGGTAGTGATGTGTGTGAACACTCTACGACCGCCGGGGTACTTTTTTCCCCTCTTTAGGAGGTTTTTTTCCCCCGGCTTGTATATACGCCTATTGCCCTAATGGGCTACTTATCTTTGTACATTCTCTAGTAATACATTCAGTATTGTGTGTTTGTGCTCCAAGCTTCTTCTTCTTCCTTGTGTTGTTCGCGTGCTTCCGCAGACGTCTATCTCCAACAATTGGTATCAGAGCAGGTCGTCGCTTCTTCTAGGGCACTGTCGACACTCCTCCGTTTGCAGTCTCAGATTCGCACGAAATTTGGTGAGCATACTCAGGGTGTTTCCGAGATCAAAACTGCTTCGCTTTGTGGTGCCGAAATCGCGATCTGAGCTCGTTTCGGCCTCCGAATGCACTATCGCAGCGATTGTGCAGGCTATTTTGTCCTTTTGTGCCAAAGGTATATACCAGTTTCTGTTCGCTAGTTTAAGCGTCTCGAAGTCTGCTACAGGTCTAGCAGAACTCGTCTGTGCAGTTCTGTTCAACTTTTTGAGATACAGTCAATTTTCTGCATCAAGGTATTTTAGTCACCGGCCATGGCTGAAAGTAGTGATGTATTCCGTATGTTGGCTGTTGAGGATAAGTTGGATGGTACCAACTACCCATTATGGGCTTATATGATGCGACATGTACTGGTTGCAAAAGGACTGTGGAACATTGTGCAGGGTGTTGAAAGACGTCCTGTTACACCTGCGACTACAGGTACTACAAATACAGGTGCTGGAGGTACTGGAGCTGATGAAGATGGTGTCGAAGATGATATTCCGCAGATTCCTGTTCGTGCTGCTGTTTCTGTTGCACCTACTGCAGAGCAGATTTGTTGGGATGGCAGAGATGCCCAGGCACATGCATTGATAGCCTTGTCTGTCAAACGTGCCATTATTCCTCACATTCGCTCGTGCAGAACAGCAAAGGATGCTTGGGATACACTTACCACTTTGTACCAGGCTAGGAATGAGGCTCGTGTTGCTTACCTCCGAAAACAGTTGGAGAGTGAGCACATGAATGAAGGTGATTCTATGGACAGTTTTCTTACAAAGATCAAAGACCTGAAGGAACAATTGATTTTTGCTGATGAGGTTATACCAGATAGCTCACTTGTGCAGACCGTTCTGAATGGTCTTCCTGATTCATATCAGAGTTTTGCCTCTACTCTTCGGTTGATGATGAAAGGCAATCCGAATGCCTTGTCATTTGAGGAATTAGTCTCCGTTCTGTTGCAGGAAGATCAGTCCAAGCAGAACAGGTCCATTATGCGTGTTGCAGATCAAGCTTTCCTGGCTAGTCAAAAGGGCAAAGGAAAATGGAGCTCTTCTACTAGTAAGCAAAAATCTGCAAATGCTGCACAATCGAAGAACCAGGATAAAGATGAAAAGAAATCAGAAAAGCAGAAATTGTTCTGCAAGTATTGTAAAGGAAATGATCATATTATAAAGAACTGTCCAAAAGTGGCTGCTAAAGAGGCAAAGAAGAAAGAGGCTAGAATGGTTATTGCAGAGGCCTCTACACCAAAAACAGAGTCTGCAAATCTTGTGCAGGAAGAAGAATGGGCGTTTACTACTGTCCACAGTTTTGACCCATCTTCTCATGATCAGTGCATGTCTGCAGTAGACTCAGATGTTTGGTACTTTGACAATGGGGCGACCAAACATATTACCTCGCAGCGCAGTTTCTTCTCTTCACTCGAGCCTGCCCCTACAGGGAATACTGTCACATGCACCAATAACTCCTCTTATCCTGTTATGGGAGTTGGTAAGATCATTCTGACTACTGCTGATGGTAGTTCTTTCACTTTGTCAGATGCTTTATTTGTGCCAGGGATCAAAAAGAACCTGTTATCAGTTTCTGCATTAGCCAAGATTGGCTTGGTTGTGAAATTCATTGATGACAGGTGTATAGTCCATGATCTCTCAAATGGTGATGTGATTATTGCTTCTGGCATCTTATGTCGTGGGCTATACAAGCTCATAGACTATGAAAGATCTGTGAATGATTCGGCATGTGAAGTTCATGATTCTCAAGCTATGTCAGATGCAAAGCTTTGGCATGCACGCTTTGGTCATCTGAATTTTGCTAGTTTGTTACGCCTGCAGAAATCTGAAATGGTGTCCTCTTTGCCCAAACTTGAGGTACCTGGAAAACATGTTTGTGAAGGCTGTATTTTGGGCAAAATGCAGCGTTCTTCCTTTCCAAAAGTGGTTCAGTTCGGGCTACGCAGAAATTGCAGCTTGTACATAGTGATGTCTGTGGTCCTATGCAGACACCCTCTTTTGGAAATTACCTTTACTTTGTGACTTTCATTGATGATTTTTCCAGGCATGCATGGGTATATCCAAACAAAGCAAAGTCCGAAGTGTTCATGTGCTTCAAACAGTTTTTGGTCTTGGCTGAAAATCTGTCAGCATGTAAAATGGGCACCCTCCGTTCTGATCGAGGGGGGGAATATATGTCTTCATATTTTAATGCATTTCTGGCTGAACGTGGGATAAAACACCAGTGTACAGTACCGTATACACCTCAACAGAATGGAGTTGCTGAACGAAAGAACAGGTCACTCATGGAGATGGCAAGGTGCATGGTCAAAAGTCAGGCCTTACCACATAGTTTCTAGCTTGAGGTTGTCATGTGTGCAGCATATGTACTGAACAGGTGTCCCACTAAAGCGTTGCAGTCTATCACTCCATATGAGGCTTGGCATGACCACAAGCCATCTGTTGCTCATCTGCGTGTTTTTGGTTGTTTGGCATATGCATTAGTGCCTGAACAACATCGCAGAAAATTGGATGATAAGGCAGTAAAATGTATTTTTGTTGGGTACAGTTCTGAAAGTAAAGGCTATCGTCTGTATCATCCACAGACTAAACGCATTCTGGTTAGCCGTGATGTTGTCTTTGTGGAAGATGCTATTCAACCATTGCTTTCATGTACTAAGGAGACATCTGTTAGCTCCAAAGACATGTATGATACTTTGATGCCTCTTTTTACACGTGGACAGGCTAGTGCTGGTCCTAATGAGGCAACTTCTCAGCCTTTGCAGGTTTCATATGATGATGCAGATCATTCCATTTCTGATGCAAATTTACATGATGCACTTGCTGATGAGAGAGCTGATATTGAGCAGGCAAAAACTATGCCAAAATGGCTGGTGCAGACTTTGCGTGACAGCAAATTAGATGCACCTTTGTCATATCGTACTCGTTCAGGCTCTCATAGTGCCTCCTTTGCATCAGATTGCTATGCTATGGCTGCATCTAGTCTCTGTGATGAGAATGAGCCTGTTTCTTTTGATGAAGCACAGAATTCAGAAACTTGGATGGCTGCTATGCAATCTGAATATGATGTTATAATGAAGAATGGTACATGGTCCTTATGTGACTTGCCTCCTGGCAAGAAGGCCATTGGCACTAAGTGGGTATACAAGCTGAAGCGTAAACCTGATGGTACCGTTGACAGGTATAAGACTAGGCTTGTTGCAAAGGGTTATGCGCAAGAAAGAGGCATTGATTTTGATGAGACCTTTGCACCTACATGCCGTATGACTACTGTTCGGAGCATTTGTGCACTTGCAGCCCATCATGGTTGGAATGTACATCAGTTGGACGTTAAAACAGCATTTCTGAATGGTGACTTGCATGAAGAAGTGTATGTTTTTCAGCCCCGTGGCTTTGTGCAGAAAGGGCATGAAAACCAGGTTTGCAGGTTAAAGAAGGCATTATATGGTTTAAAGCAAGCACCACGTGCTTGGTATGAGAAGATACATGCCTATCTGATTGCACATGGTTTTGAGAACAGTCCAACTGAAAGCACCTTATATGTTAAGCGTGCTAATGATGTGCTTCTGATCATTGTTGTCTATGTTGATGACATGCTGCTCACTGGTCCTATTGAGACACATATTGCTGATTTTAAGGCTGATTTGCATGCCTCATTTGAGATGTCTGATTTGGGGCATTTGCATCACTATTTGGGCATTCAGTTTATGCACGTTGATGGTGGAATGCCTTTGTGTCAAACGAAATATATTGACACATTATTGCAGCGTTTTGGCCTTGAAGACTGTAAGCCTATTGCCACTCCTATGGAGACAGGTTTACGATTGAGTCTTCATGATGTTGGAGATGCATTTGATGCTGTTCTCTATCAGCAGGCTATTGGATGCTTGATTTACTTATGCATTACTCGGCCAGATATTCAGTTTGCTGTCTCACAGATGAGCAGGTTTATGCATTGCCCAGGAGTCACGCATTGGAAAGCGGTTAAGCGCATCTTTCGATACTTGAGTGGTACTCGGCTACTTGGGTTGTTTTATCCCAAGGGGGGATCACTACCGCCAGATTTGCATGCTTTTTCTGACTCAGATTGGGCTGGTTGCTATGACACTCGTGTGTCCGCCAGTGGTTTTTGCTTCATGCTTGGTAGCTCATGTATATCTTGGTTGAGCAAGAAGCAGCCTACTGTGGCCACTTCCAGTTGTGAGGCTGAGTATAGGGAAGCTTTCATAGCGACTGTTGACCACCACCATCTTCACTGACAGTCAGCGCATTGGCAGTTGCGAGGAACCCTGTGTTCCATGCTCGCACTAAGCACATTGAGGTGCATTATCACTATGTCAGGGAGAGGTTCTCTGCTGGGGAGATCAGCTTGGCATATGTGCCCACGCAGGAGAACATTGCAGACCTTTTCACGAAGGCTCTGCCTAGGGAGAAGTTTGAAGCTTTTCGCAAAGCTTTGGGCTTACTTCCTTTTGTGGAGTGATTTCCACATAGCTTGGCACTTCCTTATACATGAGTGCCAGCTCCTTGTTCACCGCATCACTCCCAGGGGGGATTTGTTGATATATTTAGGTAGTGATGTGTGTGAACACTCTAGGACCGCCGGGGAACTTTTTTCCCCTCTTTAGGAGGTTTTTTTCCCCCGGCTTGTATATACGCCTATTGCCCTAATGGGCTACTTATCTTTGTACATTCTCTAGTAATACATTCAGTATTGTGTGTTTGTGCTCCAAGCTTCTTCTTCTTCCTTGTGTTGTTCGCGTGCTTTCGCAGACGTCTATCTCCAACACTAGAGACACACAAGAAGCACACACAAAGGAGCACAAATGCAGCAAGACACACGGAGAAGACGATGGCTGGAATAGCTCTCTCTATTGATCGATGAACTGAACTGAAGTAGGAGCTGAATAATATCCCTAAGTACAAAGTACCACCACATATGAGATTATCAATTATGTGGTAACATGGGGAAAAAACCTCTAGCCAGCACTAGAGTAAAAAGTGCCCATGTATAGGGAAAAGGTTCACATCAAAGCTACTCGAGGAACACATAAGTGTAACATTCTTCACCAAATTTAGTGATTCAAAGCTTGTTGGATTCAGCTTGAAGTAATCTACATGCTATCAAAGTTTGAAGACATTCTATTCAGCCATTTTGGAGAAATCTGCGTCGAGGTGATCTCTTGTCATTTTCTGCTATAGTCGTAAAAAGTCGAGTGTATAGCTTAACTTGCTAAATTGATTCCTCTTAGCATAGTTTATCATTTTACATCATTCCACTTGGAATAAGTAGCTTACTAAGCTAATTAGATACCCCTAAAAGGAATTTTTCCAATTCCTACTGTGCTGGTCATACTGAGCAAAATATCCAGCAGGTGTCAAGACATAAATAGAAGGTTTTCTTGAGTTTATGACTTCCAAAGTTATCTGTTTTGATTCAATCATTGCACACATCATTTCCAAAGTACATAGGACATTTTATGATGTCATTGGAAAGCTAAGGAGGTCTAGTTATCAACTCTGAAGCAAAAGAGGGTTGGTACAAAGCAGGTTTAGCAGTACCTACTCAGTCTCTTGGAGTATCCATCCATCTTTCCCAACGATGGTATCATAGCAAACTAAGGTAAAATGGGAGATGGTTTTCCTTCATTTATTGACAAACTAGACAGGAACAACTATCAAGCATGGTCTCTAAGGATGAAGACCTACTTACAAGGAAGGGGTCTCTATGGTTACATCTCAGGAGATGAGGAATTGCCCTCATTCAAAGCAAGAGGATTACCAACCAAGGAAGAACATGAAAAGCTCAACACATGGTGTGCTAAGGATGCATTGGCAAGGTCTTATTTACTCAACTCTATATCTGATTTTCTTTTGCCACATATTAGAAATTGTAAGACATCCCAAGAGACTTGGGAAACCTTGTCATCATATTTTTCCTCCAACACAAGGGCCATGAAAAATCAGTTGTCGATTCAATTCACAACACTAAGGAAGCAACCTAAGCAAGTTGTTTCAGAATTTGTGACCAAGATTAAAGATGTAGCAGATCAGCTAGCAAGCATAGGAGAAGAGATTGAAGAAGAACAGATTGTAAGGCAAGTGATCAATGGGATCAAGGCTGATGACAAATGGGAAAGCTCCACCACTGCCATGGATCTCTACATGGACATGCACACTTCAGATCTTACACTCTCATGGGACAATTGTTTACTCATGAAGCAAAGCTCAACAAAAATGGAGACCCATCCAAAGGTAATAACTCTTTTTCCCTATACACTGATAAGAAGTCTAAAGATAAAGGCAAAAGCAAGAAGGTGGAAGATGAAGGCTCTACCTCCCAAGCCAACTATGCAGGGAGAGGTAGATCATCTAGAGGAAGGGGTAGAGGAGGTAAGCAAGGTAGGGGGGGATCTTATAACTCCTCACCATGCAACATTTGTGGTTTATCAAATCATACTACAGATGAGTGTTTTATGAATTACAAGAATCAGAGAGGAAGAGGATACCAAAGAGGTGGCTACTCACAGTCAAGAGGTAGATTCAACCATCACCAAGGCTACAACAATAATTACAACAACAACTACAACAATAATTACAATGGCAACTACCAAGGAGGATTCAAATCCAGGAAGGATTACAACAACTACACAGAGGAGCAAGATGACTCTCTTCTGATCATGAACATGACTTCAAAGTCAGGTACAAATGATGACCACCTATTCTACATTGACTCAGGATGTTCAAATCATGTGGCTGGCAATGTAGCATTACTCTCTGATCTTGAGGAACCAAAAGGTAAGCATCAAGTCCAAACAACTGATGACACAAAGCATTCTGTAGTTAAAGTTGGAAATGTTAAGACTTGTGATGGAAATCAGAATTTGTTGAGCAGGGTACTCTATGTACCAACCATTACCAAAAATTTGATGAGTGTTGGTCAGATTGTGGAGAAAGGTTTGCAGGTTAGATTCAACCAATATGGAGCATATGTGGAGGATCCAAGACATGGGTTCAAGAGGATTGCTAAAGGAGAAAAATCAGGTAGACTTTTCACTTTTCAGTTGGAAGATACAAAGAATATTGCACTATACAGTTATAAAGATCAAACACTTTCAAAGCTTGAGATTTGGCACAAAAGGTTAGGGCACATAGGAGAAAGAACCTTGACACAAATGTGCAGGGACCAATGTGTGCTTGGGATACCTAATGTATCCAAGCAACATATGATTTATAAGTGTGGTGCTTGTCAATTTGGGAAGTCTCACAGGTTACCCTTCTCAAAGAAAGGATACATGCATGAAGACTACCTAGAGCTTGTACACACAGATGTATGGGGACCAAGCAAAGACCCCTCAGTCTCAGGATCAAGGTACTATGTGTCTTTCATTGATGATTATAGCAGATGGACTGTATTATACTTCAAGAAGCACAAGGATGAGGTATTTAATTGCTTTAGAAAATATCTTGCATTAGTTGAAAATCAGACAGGAAGAAATTTGAAGAGGCTAAGGTCAGATGGAGGAGGTGAGTGCTTCTCCAATGAATTTGAAGACTTCTTGCAGGACAGAGGCATCAAAAGAGAGGTAACCACAAGGTATTCTCCTGAATAGAATGGGGTAGCTGAGAGAAGAAATAGATTAATTGTTGAGACAGCTAGATCTATGCTTAATGAGAAAAAGTTACCTAACTATCTATGGGTAGAGAGTGTTTCTACTGCCACTTACCTCATAAACAGGTTACCATCTAAGTCTCTTGATGGCATGACACCCTATGAAGCATGGCATGGTAAGAGACCTTCACTTGACAATTGCAAAATATTTGGATGTGTAGCATATGTACACATTCCTTCTCAGATAAGAGGTAAGTTAGACCCAAAGGCTGAAAAATGCATCTTTATTGGGTATGATTTAAATAAAAAAGGTTACAGGTTTTATAATTCTACCAATAAGGGATTTATGGTAAGCAGAGATGTTGTCTTTGATGAAAATGATTCTTGGTATGAGAATGAATGCAGGAAGGTCAAATTACCCTATGATTTGGAAGAGGAATTTCCAAGTCTTACAAAGGAGGAACCTACTCAGAATGAAGCCTCAAGTTCAGATGATGAAGACACTATCAATCTTGAAGAATTCAAAGCATGGAAGTCCAAAGGCAAAATGAAGATGAAGAAGCTTGAAGACATACCTGAATCCTCAACTCAACCATTTAGAAGATCACAAAGAGAAAGCAAGAAACCTATCAGATATGGATATGATACATCTCTTGTTACTAAACATTCTGTTTATCTTGCCAAAGATTTTTCAAATGAAGAACCAGGATCATATGAAGAAGCAAATAACCAAATCAGAATGGAAAGAAGCTATGGATGAGGAGATTGATGCACTTAAAGAAAGTGACACATGGGAGTTAGTACCTAAGAAGGACTCAATGAAGGTAATAGGATCCAGATGGATCTATAAGCTTAAAAGAAATTCTGATGGCACAATCAATAGGTACAAATCCAGATTGGTAGCCAAGGGTTTTGCACAAACCCAAGGCATTGACTATGAGGAGACATTCTCACCTGTGGCCAAGATGCCAACCATCAGAGTGTTGGTGAGTGTGGCTGCATCAAAAAATTGGAATATGTACCAATTGGATGTCAAGAATGCTTTCTTGAATGGATGGATTTGAGAGGAGGTATATATGTCACAACCTCCTGGCTATGAGGACCCTAAAAAGGTAACATATGTTTGCAAATTAAAAAAGGCTTTATATGGATTGAAGCAGGCACCTAGGGCATGGAATTACAGGTTAACTACATACCTCCAAGACCAAGGTTTTGTCATGAGCAAGGCAGATACTTCTTTGTTCATTAAGAGAAGTAATTCAGAGGTAATATAACTTTGTGTTTATGTTGATGACATCATCATTACAGGTAATGATGTCAATGGAATCAGATATATCAAAAGTCAAATGATGAAGGAGTTCAAGATCAATGATCTTGGTCTATTGAAATATTTTTTGGGACTTGAATTAGTCTACACTAATTCAGGGATATATATCACTCAGAAAAAATATGTACAGGATATGTTGAAGAAGTTTCACTTGCAGGATGTTAAAATAGAGAGCACTCCAATGGACGTAAACCTAAAGCTAAGTGCCCATGAAGGTGATGAAGTCAAGGACATTACAGGTTATCAAAGCATGGTGGGTAGCTTGAACTATGCTACCTTAACAAGGATAGATATTGCATATGGAGTTAGTGTGCTAAGTCAATTTATGCACAAGCCAAGGATACCTCACTTAGAGGCTGCCAAGAGAATCTTGAAGTATCTCAAGGGTACACAGAACCATGGTTTGTATTTCCCTTACACTTCAGATATTGATATCAAAATTTATTCAGATGCAGATTGGGCAGGATGCAAGGATGATAGGAGGAGCACTTCTGGATATATATCTTTTGCAGGTGACAAACCAATTTCATGGTCTTCAAAGAAGCAACCTACTGTTGCTTTGTCTTCCACAGAGGCAGAGTATAGAGGACTAGCTAATGCCACACAAGAAGCAATATGGATTAAGCTTGTGTATATAGAATTGGGTTTATTTACTAGGTCTCCTATAATCTTTGGAGATAATACAAGTTCTCTTCACCTTGCAGCTAATCCTATTTACCATGCTAGGACCAAACACATAGAGGTCCATTACCATTATGTGAGAGAGAAATTGATAAGCAAGGACATTCAACTTACCTATGTATCAACCAACATGCAATGTGCAGATTTGTTGACTAAAGCTTTGGATGGAATCAAACTTTGCAGGTTCAAATCCATGATTGGATTGCAGGATATACTTGAAGATTGAAGATGAAGACTTAAGCCAAAATGTTTGGCTTGAGGGGGAGCTGTTGGTGTAAATTACAAGCCTACACATTTGGCTCAAAGGATGCATTGACGTCTATACATACGTGAAGAAGCATAGGAACATATGCTAGTGGTTAAATATTACCACTTTACCTCATTGTAAAAGTCAAATTGACTTGGAATATCTTGTAATCACCTATCAAAAGGATTCGTGGAAAAATTAGTTGTATGATTGAAAGAATATCTCCTAACATTTAGGAGCTTGATCATAGGGAGCCAAAAGTTTGAATTTGAATTCAAACTTTCACTCATTCATTATAAAAATGAACATGAAAAGTCGCGGGTAAGAGAGAGCACTCCCGAGCCTAGCATTACTGATTTTTGAGTGTGTGTGAGGTCTACACTCTAGCCCACACCTCTCTACACCATTTGGCATTGATGTTCATGCAAATGGAGTTGTATACAAATGTTCATTAATACATACATTCATATTGTCCATCTCTGTATTCTCTGCTAGTCTACTCAAAAGTCTGTCAACTTGTCAAGGGCATATCTCAGTCAATTCTTCACCAAATGCAGTGATTCAAAGCTTGTTGGATTCAGCTTGAAGTAATCTACGTGTTGCCAAAGTTTGAAGACATTCTATTCATCCATTTTGGAAAAATCTGCATCGAGGTGATCTCTGGTCATTTTCTGCTACAGTCCTAAAAAGTCAGGGGTATAGCTTAACTTGCTAAATTGATTTCTCTTAGCATAGTTTATCATTTTACATCATTCCACTTGGAATAGGTAGCTTACTAAGCTAATTAGATACCCCTAAAAGGAATTTTTCCAATTCCTACTGTGCTGGTCATACTGAGCAAAATATCCAACAGGTGTCAAGACATAAATAGAAGGTTAAATTCTTGAGTTTATGACTTCCAAAGTTATCTGTTTTGATTCAATCATTGCACACATCATTTCCAAAGTACATAGGACATTTTATGATGTCATTGGAAAGCTAAGGAGGTCTAGTTATCAACTCTAAAGCAGAAGAGGGTTGGTACAAAGCAGGTTTAGCAGTACCTAGTCAGTCTCTGGGAGTATCCATCCATCTTTCCCAACAATTGTTTGTATCATTTTTGTGCACTTGCAGCTCATCATGGTTGCAGCTCATTAGTTGGACATTAAAATTGGATGAATGGTGACTTACATGAAGAACTATATGTATCTGGGCCACATGCTTTTGTGTAAAAAAGGGATTATATGTGGTTTGAAGCAAGCACCATGTGATTGGATTTTGCTTCATGCTTGGTAGATCATGCATATCTTGGTTGAACAAGAAGCAGCCTATTGTGGCCACTTCTAGTTGTGAGGCTGAGTATAGGATAGCTTTCATAGTGATTAGAGTGTGTGGCTTAGATGCCTTTTGGATAATTTGGGTGTTGGTTAGTCTTTGGCCACCACCATCTTCACTAAGAGTCAGAGTGCATTGGAATTACGAGAAACCATGTGTTCCATGCTCGCACAAAACACATTGAGCTGCACTATCATTATGTCACGGAAAGGCTCTTTGTTAGAGAGATTAGTTTGGCTTATTTGCCCACACAAGATAATGGTGTAGACCTTTTCAGAAAGGTGCTACTTTCCGAATTGTACCCAACAAAAATATGTTTCACTCCTTTATCACCCAATTTCGTGCATTGTACTAATGCATATGCCAGACAACCAAGGACACACAAATGAGTAACAAATGGCTTGCAACCATGCCAAGACTCATATGGAGTGATAGAATGTAGTGCTTTGGCGGGACACTTGTTAAGTACATATGTTGCACACATAAAAGCCTCAACTAGAAGCTTGTGGTAAAGCTTAACTTTTGACCATGCACCTCGCCATCTCATTTAGAGACCTATTCTTTCTTTCAGCAAGTCCATTTTTTTGAGGTGTATACACCAGTGTACATTGATGTTTTATCCCATGCTCATCTAGAAATGCATTAAAATCAGAAGACATGTATCCCCCCTCGATCAAATGGAGGGCTTAATTTACATGCTAATGGATTTTCAGCCATAATCAAAAACTCTTTTAAGCTCCTAAACACTCTAGACTTTGCTTTCAATGGGTACACCCATGCATGGCTGGAGAAATTATCAATAAAAGTCACGAAGTAAAGGTAGTTCCCAAAATAAGAACAGAGACATCACTATGAATAAGATAAATTTTATGAGCATCTCAAACTCAACCATCTTTTGGGAAGGATGAATGCCTAATTTTTTGCACAAAATACAACCTTCATAGAAATTTTTACAAGGTGCCTCAATTTTTGGCAAAAATTACACCATTTTAGATTTTTGTAGATGTAGCAAACTAGCATAATTCAAATGACCAAACGTGCATGCCAAAACTTTGCATCTGAGATAGTGTGAGAATCGTGAATTGCACATGTTGAATCATTCATAGATTTTGCATAGTCTATGAGCTTATACAAATGATGACATAAAGCAGGAGACGCAATAATTGTTGGAACATCAAGCTTACACTATGCTTGAGGTGGATTTGATCTACATGAAAAACTATCACTTCGCTTATGTTTGCGTATTGATCGCCGATAGACTAACAGTACCCAATATATAGGTTCGAGAACGGGGATTTACGAATATGAATACTCGTAAACATGTGTTTCTGTCCCTTTACTTCAATATAAATGAGTGCAAACAGAACAATCCATAGACACAATGTATCCGGAATCTTAACTTCACATTAAAATAGACTCTGAGTTTAGAATAATAACAACGATTACATTACAGTATCATAGTTACAATCTGGCTTCCAATTTCATACTTCAATCTTCATCGCTCTACGTATCTGCTTGTTCTGTAATCGTCGCCTACAAAATCTGATCCTGTAGAAACTTAACACCGTACTTCATAAGAAAGGAGTAAGGTTAAGGGCTTCACACTGTTCCGAACCTCTGAAATAGGAAAGATATGGAAATTACAATTTCTGGAAACTCTTGATATCTTCGTTATTACATAAGAATTTATCTACCCGGGTGAAATGTGATAGTATCTGCTTGACTTTCTTTTGGGTAACTCCACTTCTTAATCAAGTGATAGGATCTGAATTGGAATACCTTTTTGAATACAAGCATGTATCCAAAAAAAACATAGAAAGTAGATTCTTCAACTGACTAGTATATCTGAATTTTCTAAAGTTTTCCGAAAATACTGAATATGAGGTAACCTTTCCAAACATAAAACCTCAACCCAAGTCTTCAACATCTGCTAAAAAACTCTTTTACCTCAAGAGTTAGATAAAGAAGAAATATACTTCTCTGCAACTTGTCATATACCAAGTAGCTCTGAATTGACACTCCAAGAATTCTTTGAGGGAACATATAATTGCCTGCTCAGAAACTTCAACTTATATATAACTCATACATATGCGTCAAAATATACAAGTTGTCTTCAAAATCTGCTGCTTTTCTTTCTCTCAATGCAATTCTTTGTCAAATCTACTAAATCATGACCAAGTATAATGCAAAACAAGAAATTGCTTCTTCTTTAAATTATCTTTGTCACAAAATGTTCTCATAGACTTTTCTTTGGATGTAGAGGATAAAATAGGAAAAGTATATGGAAAATATATGAGAAAAGGAATTCTCACTTTTCTTTTGGAAATGATGTACTTTCTTCTTCTGCATCTTTCTTCCACCTCATGATGTCAACATCTTCAAACTTCTCTTCCATACCTTTTGTTTTCTTCATCTTGAAGTAGCAAGCACTCTTAACTTCTTCAAATGAACTCTTTCTCTTCCTCTAATGCTAAGAGTAAGAGACAAAACAAACATGGTATACAAATGGAAGTGAATATAGAATCATGTTTTACCATCTCCTCATATCTCTGAATCAAAATCCTGCTTCAAATGTTAGAAGATGCTCTTAAATCATATGTTGTAAACCTGAAAGTCTGGGAACCTGGGAATCCAAGAGCCTGAATGAACTCTGATATCAAAACCCTAAAGCTCTGGTACCAAATATTGGAAATTTAGTAGGCCCATTACTAATACCACAGGCCCAAGGTTCCATAGGTCCAGCATCTACAACACTGATTCCAGCAACCTTCCAATATTGACAAACATGAACATACCACACTTAATCATACAAATGATGAGACAAAGATAGAGAGAGATTAGACAATATGTGTAAAGTATTATGTAAGCCACTGCTTACTCACACTATCATATATACCAACGTCAATTTACAATGTGGGAGCAAAACTCTCCACCACTCTATGTGAACAGTAATAGATGGATGAGTGAATGTACAAATGTAAAAAACATATTCAGATGTATGGATAGAAATCTGAATATATGTGAGATGTGTGACCTAATAGGTTGTAGAAGAGTCACGGAATATGAGTGACAGAAAGAGGAAGGATCAGTCTAAAACTGATAATCAACAAACCCTCATCTAACCTTAGGCTATGGAAGACCCTAAGTCAGACACGTGTGTGAAAAGATCACATACTTACAAAAGTAGCAAAGAATGCTAACAAGTTTGCTGCCAGAAATCCTCAAACTCATATGAACATATCTTCTCTAACAGCTCATTTAAATATGCATGAAGCATATACGTATTGATTCTCTTGTACCTATGCCAAATAGGACTCCTCCTGATATGGATGTTACTGCCTCCATAAGCTCCAAGTAGTACCTGTGTGCATAAAGAGAATATGTACCTGAATTCTTAACATAAGATGTAAATCTTATGTTAACCACCATCCAATGTCTTTGAAGTAACCCGAAATCTTCATGTAGAAGACAATCTTCAAATACATCATGTAGATGGCTGATCCACACCACCAAGCTGCTAATGGGTAAGTCCTCTCCATAATCAAGAGTGTGAGCACACTCTTCTCCAAGAAGAACTCCATAGCTGCCCCTCAACATGCTCCTAGAGTTCAGCATGGCTGCCCCATATGTGCTAGAGCACCACCTCTAATGAGGGACCAAAAATTGGCGTTGCCAATTGGTGTGTGATAATTTACAATGAGCCTATGGCTCTTCTTATATAGTAGTTCATTATATCTTGAAAAGCACTATCAAAAGCAAGTAAAGCTCTACGATTGCTTTCTTCAATAAATCACTCTCGAAAAAATCCATCGCCGTCATTGTCGTCTTTGCGCCGTAGCTTTATCTCAAAAATATGCCAAACTAAAAAACAAAATCAAGTTGCGTCGCTACCGGGATCCAAACCCAGACCATTGCTATGGGAGGACACTCAACTAGCCAATGCACCAACGTGCTTTTCTTATACAAGGAGTACTAATAAGAGACTATACACATGCTGTGATACTGGACCAATGGACATTGTTTTCCAACATTTCTTCCAAGGTAGTAAACTCTGAATTTTAGATTGCCACTCTGTCTTCCACTTCTACAGTTGATATACTTTGCCTCTTCATTTCCCCACTATGTTCTTTAACTTTTACTTTTAACTTCCTGCTCAGCCTTCTGCAACTTTGTAGCTAACTCTTTATTACCTTTCTTTAGTTTCTGATTTGATTTCTACGTCTGTCCGATCTCCGCTTGCAATCTGGCTATGATTTTTGACTTTTCCTCCACAATGAATTTCAAATTATTGTTCTCTGTCAATGTCTCATTCAATTCATCTACTAACTCTTCATTAACAGGACTGGCTCAATCAGTATTCTCAGTCTGACAACTTCTATTTCCTCTTGTAGTTGGTTGATCTGAGTTGTCATCTGCTCCCGCTCTGCAAACCATTTATCTTTTTCCAACATCATGGAATTATATTTATTCTAAAAATCTTCAAGTTTTACCGAACTCCAAGCCAGCCTGCGAGCCAAGTCTCCAAGGAGTTCTGGTCGAACAATTTCATTACTGTACATCCATAGGTAAATCACATCGGTGGACCGGAGTGGGGGTAACTTCACCTTGCCTTCTTTAGTTCTCCATTTATCCACCAGATTGCACTCCTGAAATGTATGTAATATGTGTATTTGACTGAAAGACTCACCAAAACGATCGCCTTGATCATGTTGTTGCTTTTGGTGTCTCTCTTCTTCTTCCTATTTTTGCGTTGCCTCTTCCTCACTTGCCTTCCTCTCGCCTTCTTTCTGGGCCTTCCTCTCTGCTTGTTCCCTGGCCTTCCTCTTTGCTTCTTCCTTGGCCTTCCTCTCTGCTTCTCACCTCCAATTCTCCTCCACCTGTCGCCTTCTAGATTCCTCCTCTTCGTCAACCTCGGTCTCCACCTGTTCCTAAGAAGTGTTTCCTCTGGATTCCCGCTCTGCCACTCGTTTCTTTAAAAGCTGTAAGAATACTTTAGTCGAGCATACTGTGTATTCTTGAGGTAAGTACTCCAGAGTCGAAAAGATTAAGGAAAAGACCACTCCCACTTTGGAGTCCAGTACTATGTTAATAGCTCGTCCAGTACGTCAAAACAATCTCTAGACTTCCTTCTTCAACTTCCAAAAAATAAATTTTTCCCAGTTTACCTGAGTCTTAACCGATTCCTTCACCAGAGCAAAGGGCTGCTGGGACACCCCATAATGTTTAGCCTACAAGTTGATGACCATGGTTGTTAACAACATACCCCACTTCAATGGATTGTCGTCCGACAATGTAGAGAAGATGACACTCAAAGAATGACACTGTCATCTTGCTACTATCCATCTGCTTCATTGTTCGTACGCATGAAAGCTCTATGCGATGTATGCACTTCGCTTGTTGTATTCCCTCTATTCACAAATTCGCCAAATAAGCCGATTTTGGCAGTGTGCAGCCTTTTATGCCCGGCTTGCCTGTATCAGATTTGAAATGTCGCAACCGTCACCATTCATTAATTGTTTGTATGATTGCATGTTAAATATTTAAGTTGCGCATCATGCCTGATTGAGATTCCATGATCCCACTTTTTTCTTTTTTCAGCATGAACACTGATAGGGCCGGAGCTTAGACCCATTAACGACCACCGGCAGAATTTCTTCGGTTAACATAGCCAACTGAAATGAACCAGGTCCACACATCTCATGAATTTGGAACGGACTTGTCCATCATAATTTCATCTTACCCATCTTTCGCTTCATCTTGGAATGAAAATACAAGACTAAATCTCTTGGTCAAAAAATCTTATTCCAAAGATTACGGTCATGCCCCATCTTCTGACGCTTTGCACTTCCTAGAACAGTAAAAAACTATGGTAACGTTGTTCATCTAGATGCTTCAACTGATCCATTTGATATGTGAAAGACTCCTCCAGAACCAATCGTTTCACCATCGCAATCCGGAGACTGGGTACCACGAATTCAAAGGGGAATATTGCCTCTTATCCGTAAAGCAATTTGAAAGGTGTGCTACCAACACAAACTTTATAAGCAATTCTATAAGCCCAAAGGACAGTGGGAAGCATCAATTCCCACTGATCTGTTGATTCATCCAACAACAATTTCTAAAGCATCTACAGTAACACCTTGTTAGTACTCTCCACTAATCCGTTCACCCCAGGATAGTAAGGAGAGCTAAATTTATGCTTAATTTGATAATTTGCGGTAAGTTCAGCAAGTAATTGATTCAAAAAATGCATTCCCCTGTCGGAAACTAATTCCAGCGGTAAGCCAAAACGTGAAAAGATATCAATCTACAATTTTCGGGCGACAGTCCGTGCAGTAGCTTGCTTCGTTGCCCATGCTTCTGCCCAATGTGTATAGTAATCCGTGCAAGTTAAAATGTATAGGGCGCTGGTATGCACAATAGGGGGTTTGATGGGACCAATAAAATCCAATCCCCATTTCTGAAAAGATTCGAGGGCAAAAATCGACTGCGACAGAAAGTGTTGGCTAGCGCGAAGTTCACCCTTGTGCATTGGCAAGAATCGCAATTGTGTACCACTTGTTGCACATTGGAATACATAGTTGGCCACCATAAGCTAGACTGCTGAATTTTCTGCACCGTAATCAAATGACTGAAGTGTCCGCCAGCTTCGCCAGCATGAGCCTTCTAAATGACCGCTTGCACCTCATGTAGAGGGACATAGCACATCCAAACACCAGTGGGATCCTTATGATACAATTGGCCCATAATAACAGTAAACCGATGACTATGAAGGCCAAGTTTCTTTCGTGCTGCAGAACTTAAGTAGGATGGAGCAACACCATTCTCCAAAAAACTAAGCATTTCTTCATACCATGTGCGGTTTCCACTTCAATGATTGAAAAAACCTCCGCATCCGATAGAGTATCATCGACTCCATCAGGAGGTTCCCCATGATCGATGCAGGAAAGAAAATCTGCAATCTCATGACTAGCTCCAGAGTGATGGACAATATCAAATTCGAATTCTTGTAAGAGCAGTACCCACAGAGCAAGACGGCCTACCAAATTCTGCTGTTTAACTGAATATAACAATGCACTATGTTCGACATGAAAAGTGAAGGGACGACCCAACAAGTAATGCCAGAGCTTTTTGATGGAATAGATGAGTCCAAAGCATTCGCGTTCCGTCGTCGAATAATTCTATTCAGTCATAGTGAGTCGCCAACTCACGTAGTACACTAGAGCTTTCAGTATCGATGCGGTAACTAGCATTTTTCGTAAGCGCTCAAATGCTATTTGTGCTTCTAGTGCCCATACAAAATCTGTTGGCTTCACATGTGCCAACTTGTTTCATGGGATGGCTATATGAGCAAGACCCTGTAAGTGTCTACCATGCCATCGCACCTGACCCAGGAAACGTAATACTTCCTTGGGAGTTTGGGGCACGGGAGTTTCAAGGATGACTTTGACCTTGTCTAGATCCACTGCATTGGCTTCTGCCAAAATTACATGGCCCAACAGTTTGTCTCATTTCATTACAAAAGTGGATTTATTCGGGTTCAAACAGAGGTGCATTTGACGACAGGAGTCAAAACAAGCTCGTAAATGTTCCAAATGAGCTTCCATAGTGCCCAAAACAGAGAAATCATCCAGAAAAATATGCATAAATGAAGTAAAATATGGGGCAAAGATTTGTTGCATGCAGCGCTGGAAAGTACTCGGCGCATTCCTTAATCCAAACCACATGACAGTACATACAAAGACTCCCCAGTTTGTAATAAAAGCGATTTTTGGGATGTCTGTGTCCACCATCCGAGCTTGATTATAGCCGCTAAATCCATCGAGAAATGAATACATTTGCCATCCTGCAACCTCATCGAGCATACTGTCCAAAAACGGTAAGGGAAATTGATCTGGCACAATGACCGCATTGAGTTTCCTGTAGTCCACACAGATTTGTAATTGTTTATTTTTCTTCGGAACAATCACTATGGGGGAAACCCATTCTAGTACAACAAAGGTAATGTTAAAGAGAACTTGTGCAATGCGAATAGGGATATCTTTAACCAGCCCTACTGGTTGTATCCGTGATTGGGCTACCATCCGAACAAAGAAGGGAGCGGGGTCAATACTATTCCAACCCATTTGCTTAAACGTGGTGGTAGATGCAATATTAATATTAGAACCCCCATCAATCAAAACTTTTGGAATAACTTTATTTTTATATTGCACTATGATAATTGGTACCGCATAATCCACAATTTTATCCGGCACATTCGGTACCATTGAAACTAAGGGTTCCTGATTTTCAGAAGGTATATATTTGTTCCGCAGTTGTTGTAGTAGCTGTGTCCGGAATGCGGGGACTAATTCCAGCAATGCCCCTAAAGACAATTTAATGTGTGATTCCTATAGAATTTCACAATACTCTGTATTTACTAATGGTTCATAATCATTATACCCTTGCTTTTGCCCTTCTAAACTTCATTTCTATGTGAGATCTGTATGCATGCCAATACCAATTGATGGCTCTTGCAAGATCCCTTCTGATTCCGTACCAATTGTACTTCTTATACGATTCTTTTCGGAACTGGGAACAGTGGAGAGTTCACATAGTGCGATGGGTACTCTGTAGCGCATTGCACTGCCTTCGTCAAAGTTTGTTTTTGTTCTATAGGAGGTAAGTAATCCATTTTTGATCCACTAGAATACGCTTTCTGAGATTGGGTGATTACTGACTCTTTCGGCTCCAAACATTCCAAGGTCACCACATTGGCCATAGGTGCCTTGAGCTTTGCTTCTTGCTTCTGCTGATCGTATTCTTTAGCTTCCTCGCATTCCCACCATCTATGACCATATTCTAGACAAGAATGACACTAAATTGGACGATTAGCAGGGTTACCTAGCCCAAGTTGTTGAAATCTCCATCCTCTACCAAATTCTTGTCTGTTCTGGGGGAAGCCATGTCGCTACTCCGGAAATTGCTATGAATCTAAATATTGAGAGGGTCCTCCTAGTCTAGCATCTTGACTATTCGACCATTGTCTATTAACAACTTGGGGCTTATACCCATTTAAATTATCCTTCCAGGAAGGTCCTTCTACTTGCATAGTAGCCACCAAGGTATTCCGCGCATTAAAGCGACATTCCTCCAAACTATGATTATTTCTGTTACAAATAGGATAAAAGACCTAATTAAGCACACAATCAGCCATAATATGGCCCGCATTCCTACACCGTAGGCAATACAGCTGCTTCTCTGGGGTTTCACCCTTCCTGAATACCAAATTAGTCTTCTCCGAGCCCAAATTGGCAAATTACATCTTTCGATCCATACAGATTGCTAAGTCATTTATCTGATCTAGCGTACAGGAGTGTTCAAGCGTGTACATATAGATATTCTCTTTGATGGATGGCTAAAGTCCATCCACAAAGCATTCTATTAACATTTCCTCTGTAGGACACTTATCTATCAAAAACTATCGCAGTGCAGATCTGAAATCTAATGCATACTGCTCGACCGTCGCTTTTTGCAACATATACTGAAGTGAAGAATGTAACTCCGAAATACTCTTAGCAGTCCGAAATCGTTCCAAGAATGCCTCCTTCAACTCATAATATGTGGAAAATTAATCGAGAGGGTATTCAATAAGCCATTTGACTGCATCGTCGACTAACATGGCTTGAAACACCTGAAATTTATGCCGATTATCATGCAAATTACGATGATTACATAAGTACTGATTCTCAAATGTCAGTACATGCACATCTGGATCTTCATCCACTTGCCTATAAAAATGAGTATAGTTTAGCAATGGTAGTGGGTGCCTGTTTGCCATCCAGTTACCAAGCATCTGTAAGGTAGTAGTTTGAGGTAAAGGTATTAAAGCTAACTGCAATTCTAGCGAGGTTACACTGCCGTCGCTCTGATCTTCTTCTACAAGGTATTCCTCTTCCTGCAGGTGGTTCTGCTGGTTGGTCCCCCTGAATTCCCCATGCCACAATACTTTAGCTAGTTTACCATCCTTCCACTCAAAGACTAGATCCTTCAAAAGCTTGGGGGGTAAAACTCCAGTTTCCACCCAAAATTGTACTTCTTTTGTAATAGTGATTGCTTCCTCAAGAGGAATATCTTCCAACTTCAATGTTGTGAGTGTCTTTTGCACGAATTCATCTAGATAATTAGAATGATGAGGCTTTTGTAAGTACTCCTTGCCACTTCGTACCCGCATCAATCTACTTTGTGCGGTGCTCTATTACCCCATCCCACCATGGTCACCATATGTTTGTGTACTAATCGCCGATAGACTAATAGTACCTAATATACAGGTTTGGGAACGGGGATCTACGAATATGAATACTCGTAAACATGTGTTTATGTTCCTTTACATCAATATAAATGAGTGCAGACATAACAATCCATAGACACAATGTATCTGAAATCTTAACTTCACAGTAAAATAGACTTTGAGTTCAGAATAATAACAACGGTTACACTATAGTATCATAGTTACAATCTGGCTTCCAATTTCAAACCTCAATCTTCACTGCTTTGCATATCTTCTTGTTCCGTAATTGTCGCTTTTGAAATTTGATCCCGTAGAAACTTAACACCGTACTTTGTAAGTGTTGATATATTTAGGTAGTGATGTGTGTGAGCACACTAGGACCGTCGAGGCACTTTTTTTCCCTCTTTAGGAGGTGTTTTTCCCCCGGCTTGTATATATGCCTATTGCCCTAATGGGCTACTTATCTTTGTACATTCGCTAATAATACATTCAGTATTGTGTGTTGTGCTCCAAGCTTCTTCTTCTTCTTCCTTGTGTTGTTTGTGTGCTTCCGTAGATGTCTAACTCCAACAATTGGTATCAGAGCAGTTCGTCGCTTCATCTAGGGTGCAATCGACACTCCTCCGGTTGTAGTCTCAGAATCGCACGAATTTTGGTGCACCACTCGTTTCGGCCTCCGAACACACTATCACAGTGCTTATGTAGGCTATTTCGTCTTTTTGTGCCAAAGGTATATACCAGTTTCTATTCGCCAGTATAAGAGTCTCGAAGTCTACTACAAGTCTAGCGGAATTCATCTGGGTAGTTCTGTTCAACTTTTTGAGATACAGTCAATTTTCTACATCAAGGTATTTTAGTCATTGGCCATGGCTGAAAGCAGTGATGTATTCCGCATGTTGGCTATTGAGGATAAGTTGGATGGTACCAACACCCCGTTATGGGCTTATATGATGCAACATGTGTTGGTTGCAAAAGGACTGTGGAACATTGTGCAGGGTGTCGAAAAGCATCCTATCACACCTGCAACTGTTACAATTGCAGGTACTGAAGCTGATGCAGAAGGTGTCGAAGATGGTGATATTCTGCATATTCCTATTCGTGCTGCAGTTTCTGTTGCACCTACTGCAGAACAAATTCGTTGGGATGGCAAAGATGCCCAGGCACATGCATTGATAGCTTTGTCTGTCAAATGTGCCATTATTCCTCATATTCACTCTTGCAGAACAGCTAAGGATGCTTGGGATACACTTACCACATTGTACCAAGCTAGGAATGAGCCTCGTATTGCTTACCTCCGAAAACAGTTGGAGAGTGAGCACATGAATGAAGGTGATTCTATGGAAAGTTTCCTAACGAAGATCAAAGACTTGAAGGAACAGTTGATTTCTGCTGATGAGGTTATACCAGATAGCTCACTTGTGCCGACCGTTCTGAATGGTCTTCCTAATTCATATTAGAGTTTTGCTTCTACTCTTCGATTGATGATGAAAGGAAATCCAAATGCCTTGTCATTTGAGGAGTTAGTCTCTGTTCTCTTGAAGGAAGATCAGTCCAGGCAGAACAGGTCCATTATGCATGTTGCAGATCAAGCTTTCCTGGCTAGTCAGAAGGGTAAAGGAAAATGGAGCTCTTCTACTAGTAAGCAAAAATCTGCAAATGCTGCACATTCAAAAAACCAAGACAAAGATGAGAAAAAATGAGAAAAACAGAAATTGTTTTGTAAGTACTGTAAAGGGAATGATCATATTATAAAGAAATGTCCAAAACTGGCTGCAAAAGAGGCAAAGAAGAAAGAGGCTGGAATGGTTGTTGTAGAAGCCTCTACACCAAAAACGGAGTCTGCTAATCTTGTGCAGGAAGAAAAATGGGCATTTACTACTGTTTGCAGTTTTGACCCATCTTCTCATGAGCAGTGCATGTCTGCAATAGACTCAGATGTTTGGTACTTTGATAGTGGGGTGACCAAACATATTACCTCGCAACGCAGTTTCTTCTCTTCACTCGAGCCTACCCCTGCAGGGAATACTGTTACATGTGCCAACAACTCCTCTTATCCTATTATGGGAGTTGGTAAGATCATTTTGACTACTATTGATGGTAGTTCTTTCACTTTGTTAGATGCTTTATTTGTGCCAGGGATCAAGAAGAACTTGTTATCAGTTTCTGCATTAGCCAAGATTGGCATGGTTGTGAAATTTGTTGATGATAGATGTACAGTTCATGATCTATCAAATGGTGATGTGATTATTGCTTCTAGAATTTTATGTCATGGGCTATATAAGCTCATAGACTATGAAAGATCTATAAATGATTTGGCATGTGCAGTAAATGTTTCTTAGGCTATGTCAGATGCAAAGCTTTGGCATGCACGCTTTGGTCATCTGAATTTTGCTAGTTTGCTATGCCTGTAGAAATATGAAATGGTGTCCTCTTTGCCCAAACTTGAGGCACCTGGAAAACATGTTTGTGAAGGCTGTATTTTGGGCAAAATGAAGCATTCGTCCTTTCCAAAAGATGGTTCAGTTCGGGCTATGCAAAAATTGCAACTTGTACATAGTGATGTATGTGGTCCTATGCAGACACCTTCTTTTGGGAATTATCTTTACTTCGTGACTTTCATCGATGATTTTTCCAGGCATGCATGGGTATATCCATTGAAGGCAAAGTCCGAAGTGTTCATGTGCTTCAAACAGTTTTTGGTTTTGGCTGAAAATCTGTCAGCATGTAAAACGGGCACCCTTCCGTTCTGATCGAGGGGGGGAATATATGTCTTCTGATTTTAATGCATTTCTGGCTGAACATGGGATAAAACACAAGTGTACAGTGCCGTATACACCTCAACAGAATGGAGTTGCTGAACGAAAGAACAGGTCACTCATGGAGATGGCGAGGTGTATGGTCAAGAGTTACCACATAGTTTTTGGCTTGAGGTTATCATGTGTGCAGCATATGTACTGAACAGGTGTCCCACTAAAGCGTTGCAGTCTATCACTCCATATGAGGCTTGGCATGATTGCAAGCCATCTATTGCTCATCTGCGTGTTTTTGGTTGCTTGGCATATGCATTAGTGCCTGAACAACATCGCATAAAATTGGATGATAAAGCAGTGAAATGTATTTTTGTTGGGTATAGTTCTGAAAGTAAAGCCTATCGTCTGTATCATCCTCAGACTAAACGCATTCTGGTTAGCCGTGATGTTGTTTTTATGGAAGATGCTATTCAACCATTGCTTTCATGTACTAAGGAGACATCCGTTAGCTCCAAATACATGTATGATACTTTGCTGCCTCTTTTTACAGGTGGACAGTCTAGTGCTGGTCCCAATGAGGCAACTTCTCAGCCTTTGCAAGTTTCATCTGATGATGCAGATCATTCCATTTCTAATGCAAATTTACATGATGCACTAGTTGATGAGAGAGCTGATATTGAGCAAGCAAAAACTATGCCAAAATGGGTGGTGCAGACTTTGCGTGACAACAAATTAGATGCACCTCTGTCATATCGTACTCGTTCAGGCTCTCATAGTGCCTCTTTTGCATCAGATTGCTATGCTATGGTTGCATCTAGTCTCTGTGATGAGAATGAGCCTATTTCATTTGATGAAGCACAAAAATCAAAAAATTGGATGGCTGCTATGCAATCTGAATATGATGTTATAATGAAGAATGGTACTTGATCTTTATGTGACTTGCCTCGAGGCAAGAAGGCCATTGGCACTAAATGGGTATACAAGCTGAAGCGTAAACCGGATGGTACAGTTGACACGTATAAGGCTAGGCTTGTTGCAAAGGGTTATGCACAGGAAAGAGGCATTGATTTTGATGAGACCTTTGCACCTACATGCCGTATGACTATTGTTCGGAACATTTGTGCACTTGCAGCTCATTATGGTTGGAATGTACATCAGTCGGACATTAAAACAGCATTTCTGAATGGTGACTTGCATGAAGAAGTGTATGTTTTTCAGCCCTGTGGCTTTGTGCAGAAAGGGCATGAAAACTAGGTGTGCAGGTTAAAGAAGGCATTATATGGTTTAAAGCAAGCACCACGTGCTTGGTATGAGAAGATACATGCCTATCTGATTGCACATGGTTTTGAGAATAGTCCAACTGAAAGCACCTTATATGTTAAGCGTGCTAATGATGTGCTTTTGATCATTGTTGTCTATGTTGACGACATGCTGCTCACTGGTCCTATTGAGAAGCATATTGCTGATTTTAAGGCTGATTTGCATGCCTCATTTGAGATGTCTGATTTGGGGCATTTGCATCACTATTTGGGCATTCAGTTTATGCAACTTGATGGTGGAATGGCTTTGTGTCAAACGAAATATATTGACACATTATTGCAGCGTTTTGGCCTTGAAGATTGTAAGCCTATTGCCACTCCTATGGAGACAGGTTTACAATTGAGTTTTCATGATGCTGGAGATGCATTTGATGTTGTTCTCTATCAGCAGGCTGTTGGATGCTTGATTTACTTATGCATTACTCGGCCAGATATTCAGTTTGTTGTCTCACAAATGAGCAGGTTTATGCATTGCCCAGTAGTCAAGCATTGGTAGGAAATTAAGCACATCTTTCGCTATTTGAATGGTACTCGACTACTTGGGTTGTTTTATCCCAAGGGGGGATCACTACCGCCAGATTTGCATGATTTTTCTGACTCTGATTGGGCTGGTTGCTATGACACTCGTGTGTCCACTAATGGCTTTTGCTTCATGCTTGGTAGCTCATGTATATCTTGGTTGAGCAAGAAGCAGCCTACTGAGGCCACTTCCAGTTGTGAGGTTGAGAATAGGGCAGCTTTCACAGCTACTGTTGAGTGTGTGTGGCTCAGATGCCTTATGGCTGATTTGGGTGTTGGTCAGACTTCTATCACCACCATCTTCACTGACAGTCAAAGCGCATTGCCAGTTGCGAGGAACCCTGTGTTCCATGCTCGTACTAAGCACATTGAGGTGCATTATCACTATGTCAGGGAGAGGTTCTCTGCTAGGGAGATCAGCTTGGCATATGTGCCCACGCAGGAGAACATTGGAGACCTTTTCAAGAAGGCTCTACCTAGGGAGAAGTTTGAAGCTTTTCGCAAAGATTTGGGATTACTTCCTTTTGTGGAGTGATTTCCACATAGCTTGGAACTTCCTTATACATGAGTGCCAGCTCCTTGTTCACCGCATGTTGAGGTTGTAGCAAGGAATGTCCAAAACCCTCACCACCTTGCATGGAAGCAAGAAGGAAAGCTCAAGAGTGACTCTCCTCTCATCCACCCCTACCTCCCACATGTTCAAGCCATTGGCAACAGTCCCATGCTTTGCCACATGCTTGAAAACAAGGAAAATAGGGATTCAAGGATCCTAGTCCATGAGGAAAATACAAGAGAATGCAACTACTCTACTCACACAAAGGAGAGACATGCATAGGCACACACACACTACTCTCACACACTCACAAAGACAACAATACATGTAAATGTAACAAGTCTTGGAGTAAATGAGAGCTTCTTCCATGGATAAATGATCTTATATGAGAGCACGTCGACCAAAAGCTCCTCTTCTTTACAAAAATGAGCTCATATTTATAGGCTAAGCTCTATTCCCCATGTGCCTCTTTGAAAAGTCAAAAAGGTGATTCTCACTGCCAATCTTCTAGGATATTCCAAGATCAAATAAGTAACTACCAAATCCCAATGAAGGGCATGCGTGAGCATATTTCTACGTGTTCTAGAGAGCCAAAAAGGTGAAATATGAGAGACCTCTTCACTAAGGTATATAGGAGAATATTAAAAAGTGCTCTAGGAGAGTGTTCATATGTATCACTCACATATATAAAAAAAAGTTTATTTCTCATGGTCTAGAGAGGGTTCCCATGCACCATTGAGGGTGTGTGCATACCCTACAACCCAACATCGCATCACTCCCAGGGGGGATTTGTTGATATATTTAGGTAGTGATGTGTGTGAACACACTAGGACCACCGGGGCACTTTTTTCCCTCTTTAGGAGGTTTTTTCCCCCGGCTTGTATATACGCCCATTGCCCTAATGGGCTACTTATCTTTGTACATTCTCTAATACATTGAGTATTGTGTGTTGTGCTCCAAGCTTCTTCTTCTTCCTTGTGCTGTTCGTGTGCTTCTGCAGACGTCTAACTCCAATAGTAAGAAAGGAGTAGGGTTAAGGGCTTCACACCATTCCAAACCTCCGAAATAGGAAAGATATGGAAATTACAATTTCTAGAAACTCTTGATATCTCCATTATTACATAAGAATGATGATTACAAAATAGCTTGACCACACCGGACTGCTAACACTTACATCGAAAGAATATCAGCTGAAGAGTAAAATATCTTTTACTAACACTTACACATGTAAAAATAGATCAAACTAAATCTTCACTTTTTTCTAATTATAATCATGCTGATCACTATGAGCATTTGAAGTTCATTGTCTCTTCCATAGATAGTAAGTTTTTTGAGCTAGTCGATACGTGAACCTATCTGTTTTGTATCAAATCTTTCTCCTTGATGCTTCAAAGTACACAGTGCATTTCTTTGCACTTATCATATGCATATAAGGTCTATTTGAGTCTCCATAAGCTCAAGGGCTGGTTTTGTGTTGGTTGGCTAGACCAAACTTCGTCGCTTCGAAACTCACTTTCCTACCTCCTTCAAGCTTCTCCAAGTTTCTTTTAGTGGTATCAGAGCTAGATCAAGATGGATGACGGCTTTCCCTCAATGATCGAGAATCTTGATCAACACAACTATGCGGCTTGGCAAATCAAAATGGACGCCTATTTGCAAGGTAGAAATCTTTATGGAATTGTAGCAGGTGATGAAGCTATGCCTATTCCAAGATCCAAAGAAGGACCTACACAAGAGGAGATAGATAAGCTCACACTTTGGTGTGCAAGGGATGCTCAAGCAAGGTTGTACATACTAAACTCTACCTCTGACTTTCTATTACCGCATATTAGAGGATGCAAGACATCTCAAGAGACTTGGGATGCCCTCGAGACTTTCTTTTTTGCTAGTACCAAAGCAAGAAAGAATCATCTTTGGAATGAGTTCAACCAAATAAAGAATACACCTAAACAAACCATCACAGAGTTTGTTACCAAGGTCAAGGAGATTGTGGATCAGTTAGCATCCATTGGAGAGTTGATTGACGAAAAGGCTATCATGAGGCAGATTCTCAATGGGATTCAAAGTGATAAGCAATCGCAATCCTTCATGATAGCTTATGATCTCATCCTGGATGTGCAAACTCCAGACTTCAACATCTTTCTTGGACAACTTTTCAATCAAGAGGCCAACAATAGCATAAGGAAGGTAACTCCTATCATGGTAATTCAACCAGTGCTCTATATGCATATAAGAAGGATAAGAAGCTGAAAGGCAAGAAGAAGGAAGAAGATGAAGAAGAGGCTTCCCAAGCCAACTTCGCAAGCAAGAGCAAGTGGAAAGGGAAGAAGACGTGACCAAATCATGACAAGCCAAAGGTCACAATGTTCAACTTTGTGCCATATGCAATAAGACCAACCACACCACTCAGAATTGCCAGTTCAATGAGAAGACCTAGAAAGGAAGTGGAAGAGGTGGATATGGCAGCAATAGAGGCAGAGGTGGACACAAGTTCAACAATAACAATAGAGGCTATAATAGAAGGGACTTTAACAATTATTTAGAAGATCAACCACATGAACACTCATTGCTTCTTATGAATCTAATCCACAAAGAAGGTAAAGAAGATGATCATTTGTTCTACATAGATTCAGGATGTTCAAATAATGTTGTAGGCAACATCGCTCTTCTATATGATTTGGAAATTCCAAAGCATAGACATGAAGTACAAATAGGGGAAGATACAAAACACAATGTGGAGAATATTGGTAATGTCAAAGCTTCCAATGGAAGGACAAACATTCTAAGTAAGGTTCTCTATGTACCCACTATCACTAAAAACCTAATAAGTATAGGCCAAATAGTTGAAAAAGGCTTGCAAGTTAGGTTCACCCAACATGGAGCTTTTGTGGAAGATCCATGTCAAGGTTTCAAGAAGATAGCCAGAGGTGAGAAGCATGGTAGAATCTTTACTTTTGAAGTAGGAGAAACTAGGAACATAGCTCTATTCACTTTTGGGTCTCAAACCTTAAGTGAACTTGAAGTGTGGCATTGCTCATGTGAATTAAAGAACCTTGAAGGATATATGGAGGGATCAAAGTGTTATAGGACTGCCAAACATATGAAAGCAACACATAATCAATAGATGTGATGCATGTGAGATTGGGAAGTGTTAGAAGAAGCATTTTTTGAGGGAAATTATTTGTAAAATGTCAAAAACTTGTAAAAATATTTATACAAATGATGTAAAAATGAGGAAGAGTCTTCCTCATGTAAATTAGAATCATATGTATTTTTTCTAGAATTTTTGGAAGCTCTTTGATAGCATATTTTTATATTACAAGGGAAAAGGACCAAAATTCAAGTGTGAAAAGGGACACGTGAAAATGTATAAAAGATAATTTCCTCTATTTTGAGAGGGTTGGTTGTATTATTTTTGCTATCCAAGTAATGTGAAGAGCTCTCCTGCAAAAAATCGTGTTTTCTCCTTTCATGTACTTTCTTTTGATTTGTTGAGTCTATTCTTTGTGTGATCCATGGAATTTGTGAGCTTCAGTTGTGTATTTATGAGTAATGTGTATGAAGAGAGGTGATTCTTAGTGTATTGAGTAAGAAAGTGTAGAAGAACAAAGCTGGAAATGGAAATTCTCAATTTTCACAGAATCGCGATTGTCTCGTTTGTGTGATATAGGTACTGTTTTTGAAATTTGACTTCATAGTTGTGATCTACTGTGGCAATGACACACTTTAGGCACAAAGATCATTGAAAATGCTGTTGTAGAACTCAAGATAATCAAAACCCTAGATATTTTTCTTCTTCTTCACAATTTCTCATAAAAACAGTCATTTAACTCTTATTCTTGGATTCCATTAACTAAAAGGGGCTGTGGTCTTTGCATACTTCCCAGATTGACAATTTAAAGATGTGTAGTTGATCCTTTATGCTAAAATGATTGGAGAGGACAACTCCAAAGGGTAACAACAAACATTTTTGGCGCCGTTGCCGGGGAACAAAGAAAAAGCTTCATTGAAGTTTGGACCTTGCTAGATCTTCCATGGTTGATGGTATTTTAACACATTGAAAAGGTACTACTCTATAATCAAGAAAGAAACAATGAAAAGGTAGGTTTCTTTGCTTGTCTTTTGGGAAAAGAAAGTATGACTTAGCCTTTTGAGATAATGAAGTTGTGAAATTCTTGCAAATTGATAGTTGCTCATACCTTTTAAGAGTAAAGTGCAGGTGTGTGGAAAAAGATTGAATCAAGATTGTTGTAGGGAAGGTAAAATGTGACTATCTTTGCATATGTAGAGTGCTTTTTGACTAAGTACCAAGCAAATTTGTTAATCTTGGAAAAGATAACATGATTGCAATGAGGAAAGTCAAGTAAGGTAGCTATGTGCAAATTGATAGATCTATTTGTTTAGCCAAGGTAAAACAATAATCTTGAGAAAAGATTTACTTGCATCTTGAAAAAAAGGGGTGTTTGAGTTTATCTTTGCATGAATTGATAATTGTACTTCTTAAGCACATGTTTTCTTGGAAACCTCTACTTCCAAACTGATTAGATTGCAAGCATAAAAGAGTATAACCAATCATGAAACAAAAGATCAATGGATCTTAAAACAAGAAAACCCTAGGTGAAGTGTTTACCTTGATTTAGGGTTCAAAATACTAAAAAAAATCATAAAATCCATTAAAAATTCAAACAAATTTCTTTTCTCTTAGAAAGTTGGACAGGACGATTGTTGTTGAAAGTGGAGGAGAAAAAGTGAAGAAAAAAAATTTGGAAATTGAAAGAAAATAAAAAATATCTAGAGTGAAAGTTGTTGTTTAAATTTTTCAAACATACTCTTTGAATGAGTTTGATGGTGTATAATTGCAGGTGACAAGTAATCTAGAGTTGGTGAAGAACATTGAAGAAGACCAGGTGGAAAGAAAAGTCAAAAAGTGCAAAAGCTGGAAGTTCAGAGAAAAACATGATTCTCTTCACAGGATCGCGATTTTCAGTAAGATAAAGAATTTGACTTAGTTGCACTATTGGGTACTGAGGTAAGAGATTTTGAAAGGTTTCATAAGTTGCATGAGTAAAGGAAATCAAAATTTCAAAATTTCAGTAAGAATTGAGTATCAAGTGATTAGATTGGAGAATTGGGTACAGAATCGCAATTTCCATCAGTAGAATAAAGAGAGGAAATTTTGTTGAAAGGAATAAGATTTGTGAATTAAAACCACAAAATTGCTAAGGTACACGAATCATACAATGAGAAGTTATAATTTGGTAAAAACCACACACAATCGCGATTGTCTGAAGACTATAAAAGCCAGAAATCAGAAAAACGTTCATTTGAGTGAAAGAGAGAGTGAGAGGAGCTGATAGAGTCGCTAACTTTTGCAAAAACAAGATTTTTGGACATTACTTGATTAGGCAGAAAGGTAATTTTCCTACAACAAGTTTTTGTATAATTTCAAGTTTAGCATTTTAGTAAAAGCACAAAAAACACAAAAAATTGTTAGAAAACACGGAATTGCGACTTCCTATTTTTTTGAATTTTTTGGTAGAAAAATCATTGTTTATTCACAGGATCGTGGAAATCACGATTGTCTTCACAGAATTGTGAGAAACACGATTTGCTTCACAGGATCGTGGAAATCACGATTGTCTTCACACAATCGTGATAAACACGACTTCCTTCACAGGATCGTGGAAATCACGATTGTCTTCACACAATTGTGACAAACATGATTTCCTTCACAGGATCATGGAAATCACGATTGTCTTCACAAAATCGTGAGAAACACGATTTGCTTCATAGGATCGTGGAAATCACGATTGTCTTCACACAATGGTGACAAAGACGACTTCCTTCACAAGATCGTGGAAATCACGATTGTCTTCACACAATTGTGACAAACACGATTTCCTTCACAGGATCGTGGAAATCACGATTGTCTTCACAAAATCATGAGAAACACGATTTGCTTCACAGGATCGTGGAAATCACGATTGTCTTCACACAATCGTGACAAACATGAATTCCTTCACAGGATCGTGGAAATCACGATTGCCTTCACGAAATTGTGAGAAACACGACTTCCTTCACAGGATCGTGGAAATCACGATTGCCTTCACAAAATCGTGAGAAACATGACTTCCTTCACAGGATCGTGGAAATCACGATTGCCTTCACGAAATCGTGGTAAACACGATTCTATTCACAGAATCGTGAGAAAGACGATTCTATTCACAGAATCGTGAAAAAGACGATTCTCTTTCACAAAATCGTGAGAAAATCTAGAATCTTCTCAAGATCGTAGAAAAGATGATTCTATTCACAGGATCGTGGCAAACACGATTCTCTTCACAGAATCGCGAATTAGTTGGATGATTTTGAGATCTAGTAATAAATTGTTCACACCTGACAGACAAGACTTAAAAAGGAAGGAGATAGAGCCAGTATTAGGAGATTTAGAAGAAAAGGATTTAGGGCAGATAAATAATATGGAAAACCTAAATGAAACCAATGAACCCTCTGAAACTAGTGATTATAGAAATATTCTCAAGTATATGTATACAGATAGGTTTGGAACCTATGTGTATCAAGATGGTATGTATAAGTTTCTCATTAGGATGAGAAACCTATAAGTTCCCTTAAATATAACACCAGTAGCACAATTTAAGGATGGAAGATATGAGGATAGACAGGGATGTGTATACATATTGTCACAGGATCCAAAAAACTCTAATGATTTAGGTCAGTGTGCAAACAAGAGACCTTGGGAACAAAACCTAAGGCAACCAAACTTGCCAAGATAAAATGAAACTCACATTAATACTGAACAACAACAAGGTAGGAGAGTACACACTTCCCCAAATCCTTTTGACAGAGAAGTAGAAGGAATTAATGATTTTCCAATCAGAAGGAGACATCAGTGGCAAAATCAGGGAAGAATGCTTAGGCCCTATCAAGTAGCAAAATGCATGAAGAATCAATATGAAGGATATTCTGATCCTCATGCTCATGCTACAGAATTCATACAATTAATTAGGGCAGAAGAAGTAGAGGATTACAAAGTACAATTTGAAGCATTTGGTCTAACCCTAACTGGACCTGCATTATCTTGGTTCATTCCATTGAGAAAGGAAATGTATCCAAATATTGAATCTTTTCTTGAAGCCTTCATAGGGGAATTCTCAAAAACTGGAATAAAACATAGTACAACTACCCTGATACATAGTTTTAAACAACAAAAATATGAAAATGTCAGAGAGGCAGCTAGAAGGTTCAAGCAATACATTGATAGATGTCCAAAAGAGGAGGTACCATCCATGGCAAGACAAGTATCTCTATTCATAGAAGGACTGAGAAGTGCACAATTAAGAACCTTGGTGTATTAAATAGGAGATGTCCTGATCTAGGAGCATGTATGAAAGAAGCAATAGACTTAGAGGATAACAGAGGACAAGATCTATTAGCATTTGATCAACCAAGAACAAATGAAGATAAAATCCCACCAGCAGAAGAATTAGCACAAGTCATTGCTAAAGCCCTAGAAGTTAGCACCAAGACAAATTTGATAAACACCAGGATAGCAACAAATAAGAAATGCTATAACTGTGGAGAAAATCATTTGGTACAACAATGTCCTTACCAAAAACCACAACCTGTACTTGGACAACAATCACCATTACCAACAAATGTAGTACCAGTAAAATACACACCAATAGAAGAAGAAAGCTCAAGACTTAGATCATCTTACAGAGAGGATTATCATTGGAATGAAGGATATCAGGAAGATTGGGAAGGATATGAACAGAGAGAACCAGAACTGCAAGCCCTGGACTTGGGAAATGGGAGAATTGAAATGGACATAGCCACATTCATGTAGATAACTAATAATCGCATGTCCAATCAGAAACATCAATTCAAAGGGAGTCAAAAGATAACTTGTTATAGATGTGGGGGAGAACATTTCATTAGAGATTGCCCACAACCTCCTACACTAAGAATAGAAGGAGCCTATTGCAAGGATTGTGGCAGGGAACACTTAATAAAGGATACCCTCAAAAACAACAGAACACATCCAGTAACATACCATTAAAAACAGTTAACATAATGGAGCAAGAAGAATTGAGTGACCATGATCAAGTAACTGTAAATGTTATAACAAGAGCACAAGCTAAACAACAAGAAACAACAAAGAAGACACATACACAGGAACATAAGAAAATTCCATTTCCAAAAGAAAAGAAAAACAGACAAAAAGGGAGATGGGAAAGAAAAATGAGAATGGGTAAAAATTTGGAAGAAGAGACTATGGAACAGTCAAACAATAGCCAACCACAAAATACACAGACTCAGGAAGAGACAAAAAATTCACAAAGTCTGGAGACTCTGATAAGAGCATACAAAGGAAGAATTCAAGATGGACCAAATCCTATAGATCATGTGATGGCATATCCTATGCCAGATTTAGAGGATGAAAGGATGCAAAGATGTAAACAAATCATACAAGAAGCACAACTCAAAATGGGGGAACCAGACAATTATCAAACAATAGTTGAAGGAGCAAATGCAACAGAAACCAAGAAAACTATTGATCAGGAAGATAATTCACAAATAACCTTCCAAATCAATATAGACAAACACTCTACAATTTTATACCACACCACAATGGAGGAAATAGTAAAACAAAATCCTCACTTACAGCACAATATGAAAAAGTGGGAAACAAAGTCAAAGAACCTAGATCCACAGCAACAAGAATTGGAAGAATTGTTGTACATACCTATTGATAAAATAGGAGGATATTGTGAACGTGAAGAAGGAAACTCAACCCTGAGAATACAATTTGGTGAGAATCATGCCAAGGCTATATTAGACAATGGATCAGGAGTGGCTATCATGACTAAACAAACCTGGGAGAAATGGGGAAAAAATGAGTTAATACCCACTAAAATGAGATTACAACTTGTAGATGGACACATAGAAAAACCCCTAGGAATATGGGAAAAGGTGATTGTGGAAATATGTGGAATGGAGATAGAGCATACTTTTGTCGTAGTGGAATTCCCACAATCCACTTCATATGAAATCATACTAGGAAGACCATTTATGAGACAAATGCAAATTATGCAAGATTGGGGTAATGATTGTCTATATCTTCAAAGCAAAGGAAGGATAACTAGAGTGAATTTAAGAAATGGTCAATATTGTGACATGTTCCCTCAGGAATGGTTCAAAATACATCAAAATCAGGAATTAAGTGAAGAATCAGGGAGTGAAGATCAGAATGAGACAGAATCATCAATATGGAAATGTAATGTGATAAGGAATCTCACAGATAAAAAAAAGAAGGTTAAGAAAAGGAGATTGTCTAGGAGAAAGGAAATCACAGGATGAAAGCTATATACCACAAAAAATTAAAGATGAAGAATTTGAGCCTTATGGTTGGAATCAGATTTTGACCACCATGGATCTAGCTAATGATGAATATGTGCGAGTGAATTCCAAAATGAAGAAGGATATGATATCTTTCACATAGGAATACAAATGATAAAGGTGTCAAAAACAAAGAAAGACCAGGAGGAAGGAATAATATTAAAAAATGGGAAAAAACAATATTTGGAAGATGTGGAAGCTACAGATGCTATAAAAGACAAAATCTCAGGAACATATAGAAAAAATAAACTCAAAGAAATGGAAAAAGAGCAAGAAGTTGAAAAAAATAAAAAAATAACAAAAGAAGATCAACAATTCCATGTACCTACAAACTTCAAGACCTATGAAGTAGAAGACAGGTTACTTCTAAAAATAAAACCAAAAAGAGAAAAGAGAAAAGGAGAGGCATATGACAATGAGGAACAAACTAAGAAGGTGATGATCACTCAGGAAGAGGGGGAAGAAAGACATATTGTAATAGCTGATGACATGACAAATCAATAAAAAACAATAACTCTTTTGTTTACATAAGTTATATAGCACAAGCAAGATATAGGTTATAACTTGTCTGGATTAAGTAGTCACTATTTTTTCAGTCATTGTTTAATTATTTTTTCCTATAAAAATCTAAATCTTCTTTAAAAAACTCATTTCTTAAAAAATTCTTTCATTCTTTCTTTTTATTCTTTAAAAAAATATGAAAAAGAGAGAAGGGAAGAGAGCACTAGACATCTTGCTACACATGTGATGATCACTTCAATTGAGTTATATCTGTGATACAAATAAGGAAGTCAGGATTCATCTGAGATTTTATTTTCATTCTTTTTCATTACATCTCAAGACAAATGTGATTTCATTTATGTTTCTTGTGACTCATGTGGGTGGAGTTTTCTTTTTTGTGATGTTATATTTTCTCCAGAATGGTGAATCCAAAGGAACTGCCAATTCATGACCTCAAAGCAGACTCAGTAACTTTGTCTAGAGGACATTGGTTCTTAGACAGTGAAGCAGCAGTGGAAAAGGTGGAGCTGGAGTCTGATGAAGAACAGGAAATCCCAGAAGTAGAGAAGATAGCCAAGGAACTAAAGGAAACCTTTAGTATCATTGGTCAGCACATTTTTACAATAGGAGTTGGAGGTCACAAGTATACCATGTTGTGCCAGGAATTTTACAAATTTCAAAAAATTGCAAAAGATGGAAAGCAGTGGGATTACACAGACTACTGGATGAACCTTTATTTTTTATAGACTTTGAAAGAGTATCACAGGTGATGAATAGTCTGTTGGAAGTTGGCAAGGGCAATGAAGCATATTTCATATGTTCAGTCAAGGACAAAGAGAACAAAGAAGTGAATATTAGTATAAAAGCAGAGCACATCAGGGCAGCCCTTCAGTTCTATTCAATGGGAACTAAATTGGATAACGGTTTTGTCAAGAAGAATAAAGCAACCTATGCAGGATATTCCAAATTTGTGGATTTTAAAGGGAAAGAGAATGAAGAATATGCCATCAGAATGTTTCTTCAATATTTATGTTTTCCAAAGCTGCCTAGATATACCATGCCACATAAGCCAGTGACACTAATTATGTTCAATAATAAGGATAGGACCAAAACATTTGGAGTGATGGATGTAACTCCCTACATCCATGATCAATTGAAGGAAGCAGCCAAACATTGGGAGCAGAGGAAGTTCATGAATGGAGCACAATTCTTAACAAGGATAATATATTTTAAGTATGGAGGATCAGCTGAAACTGGCTCCAAAAGCTCAGTATTTCAGAAGCTTGATGACAGGAGTTAAAATTCCTTCTAAGATGATGTCCATAAGAGAAGCAGAAGCTCAACCAAGCATGAGGGGAGCAGAGAGGAAAAGGAAAGGAGTATCAAAAGAAATTATCCCAGTGAAGAAGAGAAGATTAGATCCCAGGAAGGTAAAATTGGAACAGGAGGAAGCAGCAAAGGAAGAGCATGAAGCTGCTCAAAAGGAAGTACAGTCTTGAAAAGAACCTCATCCACCTCAAACAAGGAAGGAACAATTGTATACTTATCTAACTCAAGGAAACAATAAGAGGGCAATCTATGAAGCCCAGTATCAAAAAATGTTGGAAGACTATTCTTGTAAAGCAACTGATTGGATACAAGAAGAAGTGGAACACTATGAAGAGCTACATGATCAGATGATGGCTGCAGAAATTGAAGAGGTCTTTGTTAAAAAGTAAGTGGAATTGTTGGCATATTTCAAAGACTTACAAGGGCCTCCTGAAACCAGAACTACAGTAGTAGTGAAGAAGAAGGTCGAGAAAAAAACCTGTGCAAAAAAAAAGGCTAACCAAAAAGAATAAAGGAAAAACAATTGAACATGTGCAGATGGAGGAAGCAGTAAAATTGTCATTAGAATAAAAGAATCAGGAGAAATCAATGGCTACATCAATGGCAATAGAAGAACAAAGAATGGACAAATCAGGGATAGGTTGTTCCTCACAGTTTTCTTCAGATTCAGATAGTGACATTGAAAACTTTCTTTTGAAAAGTTTAAATTTCTCAGTACCTAGCACACCAATCATGACAATACAAGCCTCTGAAAAAACCAAAACACCAAAAGATTTGAGTCAAAAGTCACAAGGGATACAGGTCCATGAAGAAGCAGCAAAACAAATTAGTCTTGAGAAGGAAAAAAGGATATTAAAAGGAAAAGAAGTAATGAGGGAAGAAGAAGTTGAAGCAGGGAAAGAATTTAGCAGTGGATTAATAGATACAGGATTTCCAGCAGTATGGACAAAACCATCTCAGCAAACCTATTTCAAACTAAATGAGAAAAAGCTAGAAGTAGAAAAGGAAGCTCAGATATGCAGCTCAGTGCACAATAAAGAAGATAAAGATCAGATTGAGAAAACAGAGAGAGTCTTGGAAAAGGTGGATTTCAAAGAGGTTACAAAAGGGAATACAGAAAAATAAATAAATCAAAAGTATAGAAGAGGTACTTCATGATTTAAATCATGTAGAAGAATCCACACGTACAAGTGAACAGGAAAAAGAAGAAGAAATGGATCTTATGGATATAGATGAGCAAGAGGAGGGACAAAAGGAGCAGCAAATAAATGATCAGATACATAACTTAGTGGAGAATGAACCAACCTCAACTCAGGATAACAAAGTACAGGAAGATGAAAGACTGAATACCCAAGGAAAACAACAGGAAATTGTGGAAAAGAAGGTATAAGAAAGGGAAGAAGAAAAGGGCTATGAAGAGCAAAAGAACCAGGTCATAGAATATGAGGAAGAAGATGAAGAAGAAAATGACTACAAAGAAGAAAAGCAGATAGAAGTGAAGCAAGTGGAGCTAGAAGGTGGGTTAGAAAGGATTCGAAAGGATATCAGGTCTGCTTGTAAAATTATCATGAGCAATATAGAGCAATTCAGACCATCTAGTAGGAATATGATTATATCAAGAATGGTGGTTGAATTAGAGTTTGTGAAAGGAAGTAGAATCATTACTGAGCAAAAGAAAGAAAAGGAACAATTAGAGGAACAATTGAGGATTGTCCAGGAAAGAAATGAGGATTTGACCAAAAGAATAATCTCATTAGAAGAACTGGAGGTTCAACAACAAAAAAAAATCAATTTCTTGAAGACAAATGTGCTAAACAGATGGAGCATAGTAGCAAAATGGAAATGGATATGAAGAAAATGGAAGGAAGATTCAGAACACTTCAAAGCTCATATCAGATTATGGTCAAAGCAAATGAAGAAATAAACAGATTATTGACGGAAGAAGGCCAAATGAAGGAAGAGAGTAAGATTCTACAAGTAACACAGGATGAGAGAGAGGAATGGAATAAAGAAATTCTAAGTCTACAAGCAGAACTGAAAGAAGCCAAGGAATTGGAAAAACAGGCCAGTGTACATGTTGCTAGCTCAATGAGAGGATACAATAAATTACATATGGATATAGCAAAAGAAAGGATTGAATGGAAATTGAGTATAGAAAAAGAAAGAAGTGAGTGGAAAACAGAAAGAGAGTTATGGACATCTCAGAATCCAAGCTTAATGTTGATGGTGGAGGAGCTACAGAAAAAATTGGAAAATCCACAAAAACAGGTTGAAGAGCAGGTAGTAACCACACAAGTAGAAGAGTATGAAGGGGGAGAAGATAACAGAACTCAACATTTTGATGAACAAGAAGACAAAGCAGCAGTTGAGGATTATTCCGATGAGTTTGTTCAAAAGCTTTTAATAGATAGAGAATTGAGAATGGAATTTATCAGAAAGATGCATAATGAGTATGAAGAACAAATTGTGAATTTTGCCCTCAATAAAGGAATAAACCTAGACCAACACCATTGGGCAGCAGATGGTCTAGGTATACCATTTTGTATGATAATGGAGAGTATTAAAAATTACCAGATTGCAAGAGTAGGACTATCACCTAATAAATATTTGGAATATGAAGAGGATATCAATGTCACTAAGGAATTATTTGAAAAGGCTAATCCTAAATGGAGGAACAGGTGGTTAGATGCCAACAACGAGTGCAGGGAAATCTGGAAAGAGGCACCTTTGCAACTGAAGATCAATCCAGCTTATTGTCCAGTAGCAAGAAGAAGGGAATGGACAGTGTTCTGGGAAAGAAGAAATGCAGGGCAGATTCCAGCAAAATGGCTAAACTTTCCAAAGGTAGCAGGACCTAAAGCAAGAACATGGCCAACTAAGAAGTATATGGTTGATACATCAGAGTCTGTTATATCTACATATAAAGATGTCAATGATCCAGCTTGTATTTTATTGATCAGAGTAATGCGACTCATAATGGCATGTATAGAAACATTTACAGATATAGATGTTAGAACTCTCAACTACATTGGGTTCAATTCACCGACTGATGCTTTACTTTTTGATCTAAGTGAAACTCCAGACTGAATTTGCTTAATGGCATATTATAGCAGAACAATATTTTTTGGGTAGGCATTATCTCCAAATTTTTGAAGATGCCTTTGATTATGGATTTTTTGAAAGAGAATCAGAAATTTTTGGGAATTTATCAGTAGTTACAAAGTCCAGACTTACTGCATATGAAGCTGCATATACAAAATACCTGAAGAAAGATGTGATAGACAAACTAGAGGCAGCCGTACAATGGAGAAAAGCTCTATTTGAAATGGTGAATAACTTGAACATTACAGAAAGAAGAAGCCATGATTTATTGTCACAAGTTTATCAAAGAAAAACGAAATGAAGGAAGCTCTCACTATTTATCAGCAAGAATGTTTTTTGTCAGGAGTCAAAAAGTCTAGGAGGGGAAGAATGTTAGAAGAAGAATTTTTTGAGGGAAATTATTTGTAAAATGTCAAAAACTTGTAAAAATATTTATACAAATGATGTAAAAAATGATGATTTGAATGGCATTCAGAGAATCAAGAGACACATGCAAGAGGAGTTCAAAATCAATGACTTAGGTGAGCTCACATATTTCGTAGCTATGTATTTCATATACATAGATGGAGGAATGTATTTGACTCAGGGGAGATACATTCAGGATCTACTTCTCAAGTTCAACATGGAGAATACTAAACCTATAGGTACACCTTTGGAGATGAATCATAAACTTAGTGTTTATGAAGGTGAGAAAATTGAAGACATCAAAGAATATCAAAGCTTGGTAGGTAGCTTGATTTATGCTACTCATAGAAGGTCAAACATCTCATATAGTGTCGGAGTGCTTAGTCAGTTCATGCACTCACTGAGAAGACCACACATGGATGCAGCTAAGAGAGTACTTAAGTATCTCAAAGGTACAATCAATGAAGGTATATTCTATCCTTACTCTTCAGATTTGGATATCAAAATCTATTTAGATGTCGATTGGGTAGGAGCTAAGGATGATAGAAGAAGTACCTCTAGTTACTTAGCATTTGCAGGATCAAAGCTAGTGTCATGGAGTTCCCAGAAGCAACCTGCAGTTGCTTTATCCTCAACTGAAGAAGACTACAGAGGTTTGACCATAGCAACTCAAGAGGCAATATGGTTAAAAGAATTGTATATAGATTTGGGACTTGTGAGTTCCAAACCTCACATATTTGGAGATAATGTAAGTTCCATGCATCTAGCGGCAAACCCTATTTTCCATGCGAGAACCAAACACATAGAGGTTCATTACCACTTCATCATGGAGAAACTCATGGCAAAGGAGATTGACATTTCTTTTGTTCCAACTGAAAAGCAAGTAGCAGATATGATGACGAAGGCAATTGATGGAATAAAAATTTGTAGATTCAAAGCTATGGCAGGTATTCAACCTATTAGACAATGAAGACTCAAGCATACTTTAGCTTGAGGGGGAGCTATTGGAACATCAAGCTTACACTATGCTTGAGGTCGATTTGATCTACATAAAAGACTATTGCTTAGCTTACGTTGAAAAAATATTCGTTGGAGAGTTCTTTTACTATGCTCATTTATTGTATTGAAAAAAAAGATTCTTCATGGATCTTTTACCATTGTAAAAGCCTTGAGCTTTACACATGTAAAAGTAGATCAAACTAGATCTTCACTTTTCTTAGATTGTAGGAAAGTGAATTGATTCCCTCCAACAACCATTCCCACCTTCATTTAAATTCAAAATCCACTTGTAGAAGTCGTGGATCACTTCTAGAGTCTATATAAAGACTTAAAATCACTTGTAGAATACATGGAAGCAATATACATACACGTAACCATCATTGTCTTGCCCCTTCATTTCTCTGCATCATCTTGTTCACCAACAATAATCTTGTAGAGGTTTTTGCTCTCTCTACAAAGCTTCAAATTGGATAAGAGATAGCTCACTGGAAAGCTATTAGTGCCTATTTTATTACTCTAAATTTTCATAGCATTTGATTCAGTATATTGGGAGAAAAGTCAGTTTTTTTATCTCAAGGTCAATCTTTGTGTATTCCTAAAAAATAGGAGGTACCACTGTTGAGTGTTTGATTCATTCCCATAGCATATTTTGCTTATTCCTTATACTTTTTTGCATTCTATACATTCAAACCTATGTGTATCACTCCCATAAAAGGATTTTTTCTAATTATAATCACGTTGGTTGCTATGAGCATTTGAAGTTCATTGTCTCTTCCATAGATAATAAGTTTTTTGAGCTAGTCGATGCGCGAACCTACCTGTTTTGTATCGACTCTTTCTTGTTGATGCTCCAAAGTACATAGTGCATTTCTTTGCACTTATCACATGCCTATAAGGTCTATTTGAGTCTCCATAAGCTGAAGGGCTGGTATTGTGCCAGTTGGTTGGACCAAATTTCGTCCCTTCAAAACTCACTTTTCTACCTCCTACAAAGCTTCTCCAAGTTTCTTTCAATAATAACATCGCCATTTGAGAGATCATGAAATATACATCTATCATTATCATATTTGACAACTAAGCCAATCTTGGCTAATGTTGAAACTATTACAAATTTTTCTTGATCCCTAGTACATACAAAGCATCTTATGATGTGAAAGAACTACAATCATTAGTAGTCACAATGATCTTACCAACTTCCATTACAGGATAAGAGGAGTTGTTAGTGCATGTGGGAGTATTCCTTCTAGGGGCAGGCTCAAGTGATCTCAAGAAACTATGTTGCAAGGTAATATGTTTGGTAGCCCCACTATCAAAGTACTACATCTGAGTCTACTACACATATATACTAATGAGAAGATGGGTCATATCTTAATATAGTAGTAAATGCTCATTCTTCATTATGGCCAAGATTTGCAGAATCTATTTTAGGTTTTGAGATCTCTGCAATGACCATGCCAGCCTCTTTCTTCTTTGCCTCTTTTGTATCCAATTTTGGACAGCTTGTTATGACATAATCATTTCCCTTATACTATTTGCAAAACTATTTTTGCTTTTCTGTTTTCTTCTCATCTTTGTCTTCCTTCTTCAATTGTGCAGCATTAGCAGATTTTTGCTTACTAGTAGATGAGATCCATTTACTTTTGCCCTTCTGACTATCTAGGAAAGCTTGATCTACAACACACATAGCGGACCTCTTCTACCTAAACTAATTTCTACAACAAAATAGAAACTAACTCCTCAAATGTTAAGGCAATTGGATTGCCTTTCATCATCAATTGAAGAGTAGAAGCAAAACTGTGATATGAATCTGGAAGACCATTAAGAATAGTCTACACGTGAATTATCTAGCAAGATTTCATCATAAAAATTTAGCTACTCCTTCAAATCTTTGATCTTTGTTAAAAAACATGTCCACAGAATCTCCTTTATTCATCTGCTCATGCTCCAACTGTTTTTGGAGGTAAGCAACAGGAGCCTCATTTCTGCCTCATATAAAGTGGTAAGCATATCCTAAGCATCCTTTGTTGCTTTGCAAGAGTGTATGTGAAGGATAATGGCACGTTTGATGGACAAACCTATCAATGCATGTGTCTAAACATCTTTGCCATCCCACAAAGTTTCTCTATAGTAGGTGCAATAGGAACTACAATACGAATAGGAATTTTAACATCATCATCTTCAATGCCCTCTACATCACCTTCAATAACTATATTTGCAGGTGTAATAGGATGTTTTTTCAACACCTTGCACAATATTCCACAATCCTTTGCTACCAATACATGATGCATCATATATGCCCACAATGGGTAATTAATACCATCCAACCTATCCTCAATAGCCAACATATGAAATACATCTTTGCTTTTGGTCATGACCACTGACTAAATACCCTGATGCAAAAAAATGATTGTATCTTGACAAGTTAAACAAAACCATCCTGTTAAGCTATGGTAGACATGTTGTAGACTTCAATGTGCTTGTATTGGCAAACCAAACCAGTATATATGTTTGGGATAAAAGCATAGGTGTCAAGGATTCCTTGGATGAAGCGATGACCTTCTCTGATACCAATTGTTGGATTTTGAGGTCTACAAAAGCACGTGAACAACACAAGGAAGAAGAAGAAGCTTGGAGCACATACAACACTAGAAAAAAATACCAAGTGAATGTGCAAAGATAAACAACCTAATAGGGTTATAGACATATATACAATTCGAGGCAAAAAACCTCCTAAAGAGGAAAAAAAGTGCCTTGGCGGTCCTAACTTTCCTTAATCATCACTACCAAAATACATCAACAACCTTTATATGTTGAAGCTATAATTATGATAGAATCGGTAGATGATGAAGAAGAAGAGTTTTAATAGCATAACAAGACCATTGTCCCCATCTTTGAAGTGGATGTTTTGAGGTAGCAAAATCTATGTTGTTAGGGACTCAAGATACTAAAATGAGCTAAGTCCTTGAAAGGAAACCAAAAAGTATGAAGGAAGAAGACAACCAAGAAGAAGTTAAGCGGGCATTGGCCCAAGGAGAAAAGTTGTTTGAAGACCTTTTGGCTCAAAATGCTAGAGTAAAGAAGATGATTTTGGAGATCAACTTAGGGGACTCCAAAGGAGTGGCGTCTAGTGAAAATATCTACAAAATTGGATGCAACATTCAAGGAGATTCTAAGAAAGTTTTTAGAAAAGTACACATATGTGTTTTCTTGGTCTTATTTGGATATCGAAGGTGTGTATACATCCCTTTGCAAGCATATGATTAACTTGAATCAATGAGGTGGAAAATATATAGAATTGTTGGAGTTTGAGGTCCATGGAAACAGACAAGGAGAAAAAGGAAGAACAAGAAGCTTGGAGCACAACACAATAATGAATGGATTACCAAGTGAATGTACAAAGATAAAGATAAGTGATCTGTTAGGGGTATATTTTGTTGAGAGAAGGGGAGCAACGAACCCTAACTGCCTCGCATGGAAGCGAGAAGCTTGTCCAAGTTGGGGTGCAAGGAATGAGAGGAGAGGTTCGCCCATGCTCATGAAGCAATGGCAACAATGGCTAGCATCACAAGGAGCAAGGGAGAACATCCTCCCAACCATGCACACATACATGCAAATCCATACACCAAGACCAACGCCATTGCACACAAGGATTTGGATGAAACCAAACGACACCCTTTTCCATTACCGAAAGGGAGGCCAAGGCCATGGCCAAGGGATCTCCCAATACAAAAAGAGAACCTCATTATATAGAAGAGTGGGAGAGGGGGTTTTTAAAAATACATGTGGTAAAAAAGAAGCGGAAGACCGCATGGGATTAATTAAAAAAGATACCCTAAAGATAAGAATCAAATAAAAAAGAAATCCTCAAGATTCAAAATGAGGATACATGCTCTTTTGAGAGAGATAAATATATAAAATATCAAAAGGAAGGTTTTTCCTAAAAAGAAGTGTCTTTTATTCTAAGGGAGGGTTTTTGTGAGTTATCTTCCAAGGGAGGCCTCCAAGTACTTCATAGCCTTCATAGCTCCAAGGTTCCAACACCCTCCCCCACCTAGGCTTTGTCGTCCTTGACAAAGGTAAGAGAAGAAGAGTTGAACTGTAGTGTAGAAACATCAAAGCATCTTTGTTTTGGAGAAGAACTGAAGTGGGTTCTGACACAATCCCAAGAGTGGGCAGCTATTGAATCCAAAAAAGTGTTGCATCCATCACAAAATCCTACAAAACAAAGAACAACTAGTCCAAGACAAGCTCCAAAATGAAAGAGAAAATCTCTACTTTCAAAGGAACTTCATCATCTGAAAAATTAGTCATAAAATCATGATCGAGTTATAAGAGGAAATAAGAAGTGAAAAATAGGCATAGATGCACAACTCCTCAAATTACTATATCCAAACAATGTGTGGATGCAAGAAAAACATAAGAGCCTATAAAGAAATATTCCTTGCATCCAAGGTGGTACTCATATTACCAAAAGAACATAAAAGCACATGTTTCTCCCTATTGTTTATGAGTCAATGAATCCCCTCAAATGGAAAGGCCAACCAAATCTTGAAAAAACACCTCGATTCTTGGTTTGGACACAATCCCAAAAAGCATGGGTAGTCACAAAACCAAAAAGTAAGAGAGGCCTAAGACTATGAATGAAAGAGCCCCAAAATATCCCCAAAAAAGTGAAGCAAAAAAGGATCCTTCTAGCATGCATGAGAATGTTGATATATTTAGGTAGTGGTGTGCGTGAACACACTAGGACCGCCGGGGCACTTTTTTCCCTCTTTAGGAGGTTCCCCCCCCTTGCATATACACCTATAGCCCAAATGGGTTACTTATCTTTGTACATTCTAGTGGTAATACATTCAGTATTGTGTGTTGTGCCCCAAGCTTCTTCTTCTTCCTTACGTTATTCGTGTGCTTTCGTAGATGTCTAACTCCAAATTGGTATCAAAGAAGGTCGTCGCTTCATCTAGGGCATCATCGACACCTCTCCAATTCCAGTCTCAGAATCGCATGAAACTTGGTGAGTATACTCAAGGTGTTTCAAAGATCAAAACTGCTTCACTATGTGGTGCCGAAATCGTGAACTGAGCTCGTTTCGGCCTCCGAATGCATTATCATAGTGCTTGTGCATGCTATTTTGTCTTTTTGTGCCAAATATATGTACAGGTTTCAGTTCGCCAGTATACGCATCTCGAAGTCCACTACAGGTCTAGTAGAACTCGTTTGGGTAGTCCTGTTCAGCTTTTTTAGATATAGTCATTTTTTTGCATCAAGGTATTTTAGTCAGTGGCCATGGCTGAAAGCACTGATGTATTCCATATGTTGGCTATTGAGGATAATTTGGATGGTACCAACTATCCATTGTGGGCTTATATGATGCATCATGTATTGGTCGCAAAAGGACTATGGCATATTATGAAGGGTGTTGGAAGACATCCGATGACACTTGCAAATACAGGTAGTGAAAATACAAGTACTGAAGTTGATGCAGATGGAGTCAAAGATGGTGATATTCTGTAAATTCCTCTTTGTGCTTCGATTTCTATTGCACCTACTATAGAGCAAATTTGTTGGGATGGCAAAGATGCTTAGGCATATGCATTGATATCCTTGTTTGTCAAACGTGCCATTATCCCTCACATTCACTCTTGTAGAATAGCTAAGGATACTTGGGATACACTTACCACATTGTACTAGGCTAGGAATGAGGCTCGTGTTGCTTAGCTCCGAAAACAATTGGAGAGTGAGCACATGAATGAAGGTGATTCTATGGACAACTTTCTGACAAAGATCAATGATTTGAAGGAACGATTGATTTCTGTTGATGAAGTCCTTCCTTACAATTCACTTGTGCAGACTGTTTTGAATGGTCTTCTCAACTCATATAAGAGCTTTGCTTCTACTCTTTGCCTAATGATGAAAGGCAATCCAAATGCCCTAATGTTTGAAGAGTTAGTTTCTATTCTGTTGCAGGAAGATCAATCCAAGCAAAACAAATCTATTATGTGTGTTGTAGATCAAGCTTTCTTGGCTAGTCAGAAGGGCAAAGGAAAATGGAGCTCTTCTACTAGTAAGCAGAAATCTGCTAATTCTGCACATTCGAAGAAGTAAGACAAAGGTGAGAAGAAATCAGAAAAACAAAAATTGTTTTGTAAATACTGTAAAGCAAATGATCATGTCATTAAGAGCTGTCCAAAATTGGCTGCTAAAGAGGCAAAGAAGAAAGAGGCCGGAATGGTTGTTGCAGAGGCCTCTACATAAAAAATAGAGTCTGCTAATCTTGTGCAGGATGAAGAATGGGTGTTTACTACTGTTTGAAGTTTTGACCCATCTTCTCATGAGTAGTGCATGTCTGTTGTAGACTCAAATTTTAGGTACTTTGATAGTGTGGCGACCAAAACATATTACCTTGCAGCATAGTTTTTTCTCTTCATTCGAGCTTGCTCCTACAGGTTATACTGTCACATGTGGCAACAAGTCCTTTTATCTTGTCATGGGAGTTAATAAGATCATTTTGACTATTACTCATGGTAGTTTTTTCACTTTGTTGGATGCTTTATTTCTACCAAGGATCAAGAAAAATCTATTATCAGTTTTTGCATTAGCCAAGACTAGCTTGGTTGTGAAATTTGTTGATGACAAATGTATAGTTCATGACCTATCAAATGGTGACATGATTATTGCTTTTGGCATTTTATGTCGTGGGCTATATAAGCTCATAGACTATGAAAGATCTGTGAATGATTCGGCATGTGCAGTACATGATTCTTAGGCTATGTCAGATGCAAAGCTTTGGCATGCATGCTTTGGTCATCTGAATTTTGCTAGTTTGCTACGCATACAGAAATCTGATATGATGTCCTCTTTGCCCAAACTTAAGGCACCCAGAAAACATTTATGTGAAGGCTTTATTTTGGGCAAAATGCAACATTCCTCCTTTCCAAAAGATGGTTAAGTTCGGGCTATGCAAAAATTGTAGCTTGTACATAGTGATGTATGTGGTCCTATGCAGACACCTTCTTTTAAAAGCTATCTTTACTTCGTGACTTTCATTGTTGATTTTTCCAAGCATGCATGGGTATATCCACTCAAAGCAAAGTCCAAAGTATTTATGTGCTTCAAAGAGTTTTTGGTTTTGGTTGAAAATCTATCAACGTGTGAAATGGGCACCCTCTGTTCTAATCGAAGGGGGGACTATATGTCATCTGACTTTAATGCATTTCTGGTTGAACATGGGATAAAACATCAATGTACAGTGTCATATACAGCTCAACATAATGGAGTTGCTAAATGGAAGAATAGGTCACTCATGGAGATGGCGAGGTGTATGGTCAAGAGCCAGGCTTTACCACATAGTTTCTAGCTTGAGGCTATCATGTGTGAAGCATATGTACTTAATAGGTGCCCACTAAAGCATTGCAATCTATCACTCCATATGAGGCTTGACATGGTTGCAAGCCATCTGTTGCTCATCTGCATGTTTTTGGTTGTTTGGCATATGCATTAATGTCTGAACAACATCGTAGGAAATTGGATGATAAAGTAGCCAAATGTATTTTTGTTGGGTACAATTCTAAAAGCAAAGGCTATTGTCTGTATCATCCACAAACTAAAGGCATTTTGGTTAGCCATGATGTTTTTGTGGAAGATGCTATGCAGCCTTTACTTTCATGTACTAAAGAGACATATGTTAGCCCCAAAGACATGTATGATACTTTGCCGCCTCTTTTTACAAGTGGACAGTCTAGTGCGAGTCCTAATGAGGCAACTTCTCAACCTTTGTAGGTTTCATGTCATGATGTAGATCATTCCATTTCTGATGCAAATAGTGAAAAACATAGACTTAGTGATCAACATAGATGAAATTAGACTAGGTTAGTCCAAAGCACCTTGTTGATAGTACAACAAAATAATCGATCTCCTAATGTAAGAGATCTATACTAGATTGGTATTCTAGTATATAGGATTCCCAACGATTGAAAGAGGTTAACTTAACTAAAGCATCATGGTTGGAGAGTAGTAAAGTTAAACATCATCAAAGCTCGATGGCTCAAGTCATCGATGTTTTATACCACTAAAATTTGGTACATGGATGATGGTTTAACCTTACCCAAAGAATCTTTTTGAGAATTCATGTTTAATCTCATAAAGCACTTCAAACCCACAGCTAGAATAAGTCTTTAAACATTTGATTCTTCTTTGGCTTGACTCAAATCACTTTAGTTTTTCAAAATTTGAATTGGTTACACATAATTTTAGTTCTCCTTCCTGCCTTTTTGAATATGGGATTTGACTTTGAACGAATCTTCATACTCATTTCTAGACCACATTTAGTTGGATGGAATAGGTAATTGAAATAAACATCATGGATTGATATTTTGAATGCATTCAATTTTTTAAGACACTTGAGTTTAAGAGAACTCATTTATCCATTGATTGTTGCTTCAAAACCAATGGATGAAGGAATAATCTAAAGTTTTCTCAAAGAGTTTGAGTAAAACTCTTGAAGAAGAAAAGAGTTAGGAATTGTTTATAGTTTTAACTGCTCCAAAGAAGTCAAGTCTTGGAAGAAGTATGAAGTTGGTTGCCCAAAGGAATGAATCACTTCTTCCTACATTCTACCTTGGACTCTAAGGCCCAATACAACATGGTAGTCCTATATTTGGGAAAATATATCAATAGACGTTGGTTAATCAATAGAACATAGATAAAAACATCTAGGATTCGATGTTTTGTTCAACCTCAACTCAAATAGACTTCTAAAAGTCTTGAACTAGTCAGAGATCCACCTAGTTTTCTAAAATCGTGAACAAATACTGCATAGAAATGGAAACACATAGCAAATTAGTTGGAAACTCTTAGAATCCACCTACTTCGTATGTTTATGATATAGATGCTTAGTTTGCACATAGCAAAACATTCAATTAGGTGGGGATGTTTTAATCCAATCTTACCATTATTTCGTATACTTTTCACTTGATTTAGTGTTTCATGTGCAAAGCTAGGTAACCTTAGAATGAGTTGGGCATGGATTAGCCCACACATGGATTCCCCTCTTTTCAGATCCATCATGGGATAGAATCCGCTTCTGATAAAGAGGCAAATTGGAGAGATGAAGACCATGATTGATGAGACTAATCATGAGAATCCTCTTCTGATAAAGAGGCAAAGGGGAATACTCCACATATTGTACCTACACACATTTTTTAGGATGAAAATGTTGAAGGGGGAAGAATGTTGTATAACTATGGATCATAGAAGGTTTTGAGGGTCTAAAGCCACTTGGAGAACCCTCAAAACTCTTGGGAGAGTATCTCCTAAAGTATGGTTTGAACCCTTCAACTATTTGGATTTATTTACTCCCATTTGAAGGGTTTTGACCCTTAGGATTGATTTTTCCTAAAGTTATGGTATCTAGCCCTTGAGGTCTCTCAAGTCTTTGGACTTGTACGTACAAGCTGGTGAAAAATCCTTTGATAATCCACGTGAGAGCCATATGAGGACCACACAATTTCATGTGATGTTTGAGGTTAGAAGGCCTTGGATTAGAATCCATGTGGAGGGGACACTTTGCAAGCTTTCCTCACATTTCCCCCCTTCGCCTAGTGGTATATATATGGGTGGAGTTAGTTGGGTGGATACATGCATCTCTCACCCGTTGTGGGTTTAGATGATAGTTTGCTAGAATAATTATTCCTTAATACTTTGTTGTATGATAATACAACAACCATAGTTGAAGTACGAACATGCGATGTACTTTGGCCAAAAACTAGTTTGTTCATATGTACACCATGATTGAATTATCGACTAGATGACCCAATCAAATTATCCAATCTCTATGTCACATATTGTGGGAAAGAAACTCCATACGAAGTACTCTATCTAGTCGTAGGTGTTGTGGGTAGAGTGGATTGGACCCTAGGAAAATATGCTACACCATTGACTGGTGGCCAATTTAGTGGTGTTGTTCTAGTATTCATTGTAGTGAAATACTTGAATGCCCAAAGACGCTGGGCAAGTGTCAATCGCGTGAGCTCGTCTTAGAGTTTCGAATCTAAAATACTCTAAAGTGTATCGATCAGCCATCTGTAACAAAAACAACATAGCATAAATAAAAAGACTTAACATAAAGAAATAAGTTTTTATGTATTTATGTATATATATGTTGAGGTTGTAGCAAGGAATGACCAAGAACCCTCACCACCTTGCATGGAAGCAAGAAGGAAAGCTCAAGAGTGACTCTCCTCTCATCCACCCCTACCTCCCACATGTTCAAGCCATTGGCAACAGCCCCAGGCTTTGCCACATGCTTGAAAACAAGGAGAATAGGGAGTCAAGGATCCTAGTCCATGAGGAAAATGCAAGAGAATGCAACTACTCTACTCACACAAAGGAGAGACATGCATAGGCACACACACACCACTCTCACACACTCACAAGACACAATACATGTAAATGTAAATAGTCTTCTTGGAGTAAATGAGAACATCTTCCATTGATAAGAGATATTACATGAGAGCACGTCGACCAAAAGCTCCCCCTTTACAAAAATGAGCTTCTATTTATAAGCTAAGCTCTATTCCCCATGTGCTCCTTTGAAAAGTCAAAAAGTGGATCTCTCTCTAATTGTAATATCTTCTAGGATATTCCAAGATTGAATGTGTAACAACCAAATCCCCAAAAAAGACCTGCGTGGGATTTTTTACATGGATTCTCCTTAGAAGGGTAAAAAGGGGTGAAGTATTTGAGAGACCTCTTACTATGGTATAAGGAAATATTAAAAAGTGCTCTAGGAGAGTGTTCATATGTGACACTCAAGTATATACAAAAAAGGGTTATTCTCATGGTCTTAAGAAGGGTTCCTACGCACAATTGTGGATGTGTGCATACCCTATAACCCAACACTCTCCCCTACCTAGACTTTGTTGTCCTCGACAAAGCTAAGAGAAGAGGATCATACATAACTGAATTGTTCCAAGTTGGAGTCTTTCAAGTCTGGAAACTCTTCAGTTCTTCAAAATCTGCAATTTCTGCGCAATGCTTCAGGCAGCAAGTCTTCAATCTTTACTTCAAGTTGCAAATCTTCAATCTTCAAAGCTAGGCGACACAATCCCCTTGGGGAGAAGTCAGCCGAGCATGCATCCCACTATATAGTCCCAAGTAGGAGTGATAGAGCCTCACCCAATATCCTGAAATGAAACATACAAAACACGAGTAGACTGTTTCTGAAAAGAGGTAATATATAACATTTAGTTCAATTGGTAGTTTCCACTTTAGGGAACATCAAGTCCGATAGGACTGGCTTTAAGTCCACATAGAGAGCTAGCTATTCCTGCATTCTGCAAATTAAAGCACCAAAGGCCAAGAACTCAAGTGGCAGTCCTTATGACTTATATTTGTGACATGTCACCACTATTTAAAGCACAATCGCTTAGTTTATATGACAACCAATGAGCAGAAGGTGAGCATGGATGAGAGAAAAATACAACATTCAGTGACTAAGGCCATGTGTATCTTTTGCTAAGTAGACATGCAAGGGTTAAATAACTTTCAAGTCATCAAGAGCGATTTCTGTGAATCATGGTATCTCATCATCTAGCAGGGCAAAAAATGATTAATGCAATCGTTCAATAGGTGCATTAATGACGCGTCACCAAACTAAGGATGACTGTATCAGACATACCGATGTTTCTAGTGCCTGGAATGTTAGTTATATGCAAGCCATTTCATTGTAAAGAGATGCAATGAGTAATTAGCCTATAATCAGGTGAGCACATCACGAAGTAAAACATGTAGGCCCAATCCCACAGGGTCAGTCACGAGATTTCAAAATGATCATCAAACCTGTGAGTATTAAAGAAACACATTATTCACAAGAGAGCATCTATAGGAGTCAAAAAGGATCAATGTTAAGTGCTTTGTGTGTTGGCCTATACTGCATTAAGTGAGTATTGTAAAACCAGAGCATTTCTTCCCTGGCAAAAAAACAAGCATTCGGACTCTTGTGACCGTGTTTCCAGCTTTATTGGAACAAGATATTCTCCCGACATTTTCCAGATAAAATTGAACACAGTGTGTACAACAAAAGATAGTCAAGTCCTTAACAGAGAACCTCACTATTTATAAAATGCAATTGATTGTGCAAAATTTAGAATTTCTTCCAGGTGTTGTTTTGGTCAACTTCCCCCCCCCCCCCCCCAAAAGCATAATAAGCATCACTACTTTACTAGAAGCTACAACGATAGAGACATAATGAACTGATGGCTTTAGCAATCATGGTCGAACATTAGTACACAGTCACAGCCACAGAGAGCAAAACTTAGAAACATTCTGGCATATTGAGACAATGAATTATGGAATCATGCTCTAAAGTAGAACGAATCTAGAGCCACAGAATGAAACAAGTATTTAGAGAATTTGTCACCAAGCTTTGCAACTTATAAAACTTCCAGTGTCATGAACTTTTCCGTCAGAACCCAAGTTGCACTCAAACAAGTGGTGTTTTGAGGTGAAATAGAAGAGGCACTGATAGGACATAAACCTGCATCATAGATCAAATCTTGAAGTTGGCATGCAATGGGATGTCAAGAAGCATAGCAGTGCTATTATAGAAATGTATAAACAGTCACAAGTGCAAGGATGCTTCTGACTCTTTAGGAGATAGCCCCGGTGCAAGCCTATACCTGCAAGCTATTCCTATTTCAACTGATTAAAACACCTGAGTCATTGAAATCATCTACAATTACTGAAGCTTACAAGTATCACACGAATATGAACACTACAGGACCGTCATACACCGCCCCTGGGAAAGTTCATGCAAGAATGCACATATTTATCATGAATTTTTGAGTCAACAGGAAGTGATGGATTGCCATAATCATGGACATAACTCTTTTATGTAGATTCCTACACAGCTCATATTCATCCTCATTTACAACCTTCATTCTTTTGCAAAGTCATCAAAACATTTCATGAAGTAAATTATTCCTGGATCAGGACATGGTCTAGTCCTCATATAACAAAACTTTGATAGTTGAACCTGCAACAAATGAACAGAGCATCGACAATTTTTATTTCTGCTAGAGCATGATAACTATTTCACCTTTCAACAATGCTGATGGCGGCCCCCTTGAGAAGACATCCCAACCCAGGCATACCACAGTTGAAAGGATCTTTCTTACTCACAACCCCCCCGAAGAAGGATCTTTGTTTGAGCACAAAAAAGGAACCCAAACGGGTGATGTTAATGCGTTGTTGTGCCATTCTCAAGGATATCCAAGGACATGATCTTTCACTGAGCATTGTAGAGCCGCTATGAAGCCAAAGGTTGGCTAGTGGTATTGTTGTAATCAACAAGAAAAGTCATCTACAAGACTGCATTCATAAGCGGACTTTGAAAAGGTGCCATCACGGTGCAGTGGTCACATGCAACATATTTCCCCATGTAGTGTGAGAGTGAACTTGTTCTTGTTTTTAGGGCAGTTGCTGACGTCGATGGGGGTGTGTCTTTAGTCGACTCACTTACGTGTAATGCTCCAATTCATAAAGGTTTAGGTAAAAACTCGCACTTAGCTATAACAAGTAGTTGAAAATAAACCTTAGAAATAAGGAGATGATGGAGACATAACATGAAACTTTCATAGCAAACAAACATGTGTCTTTGGTAGACTTCCACACAGATAGGAGATGTGAAATAAACATCACAATATCGAAAGGGCTTTTCATGTTTCCCCGTGCTTCGGTGAAAGGGATACGATGAAAACTTGTTAGTGCAGACATTATCGTGCTTGCATCACGAAGTTAGCCAGACAAGGCATTTACTGAATCATTTGTTCAAGACCATAAGCCACCAACTTCACATCAATATCCATGGCAAGTGCAAATCATACTTCCATGTTCTTTAATACAGAGAAGCATGCAGGCAGGCCCAAGACATCTGAGCTTAAAGTATGTATCCTGATAAACAAAGTATTATTCAAGAGTGTGAACATCTGGGCACAATAGTAGAACACAACATAGTCGAGCAAACATTTATGAACGTGAACATCAACTGTTGTGGACTTTACCTCATTACAGCACAATGTTTGAGACTGGGCAACAAGTAACACTCGTCAACATAGGCTTGGAGTCACTGTAAGCTGTTCGAGATTCACAAGATCTTGGTTCTTCTTGTTTGTCATACAATGGTTAGACATCATGCAAACATATGCCATTATATATTAGTAGAGTAATTTTTCTATCATGAAAACATAGCTTGCCCCGAAAAGGTTCACACAACCTTCACACAATGGTTGGGTGTGTCTCTAATCCCCATAAGTGCTACCACCTCATCATACGCACACCATGGTGTTTTTGTCTTGAGCTTGAACAAGGACAAAGGTATACAGAAAGCAAAGGGAAGTCACAAGGCAATTTTGTCAAGATGCTGGCAAGAGAAATTGACAACAGCTATGCAAATATATGGCATGTGAAATACACAGGAAGAAAGTCACATCGTTGGTGAAACAAATACAAAAATTTTAGCTGAACCACTTGTGATGAGAGCATACAGCGATCATTTCCCAGTATTCTCACATACTTCCTTTGTTAGAATTATTGATTCTTGAAGCATTCAACATTAGGTGTCCTGACGAAAAACATGTTCATTAACATTACCATAGTCCTCATGAAGACCAAGCTCTAAATCGACCGTGCAGTAGTGTATGCTTTCCATGATACCTAGAGACAATGTCGGCCTGCATCACTGCATGCTTGAAGTATTAGAATAGTTTCATCTCCCAAAAAATCCGTGTGCTGTCAGACCTTAACATCTACAATTCTTGGTCGCAGATCTACTCCATCCGTGAAATGGGACATCATAACACTTTGACAAGATAGTACTTAATATAAGTGTGGTCAGAATCCTATGCCACATTCCTTCCCTGATATATAAGCACACGAGGAACCAGGGCACAACCCAAAAATAAGAAAAAACATTTATGCAAATGAGAGTATAATGCTCCCCAAGGTCCATGCATCCATATAAACCAAGGATGAGCACAACCATCAGAGTAAGGAGTAGGTATGAAGCGGGTGCGTACATCATATAAGTAAGAAGAGTATGGACAGAACCAGGCTGGGAAACATATTCACTAGAGTGGTATTATATGCCAGGTTTGGAAGCATGTGTTCCAGCCCTTGCCTAGACATTTTTGGGGTCACACAAGCCATACTGATGTTTTGTCTTTGCCAGGCATGGAGATTTCGAGTGGAAGATCTAAAATAATGTTGATTCGAGACTTAATCTTTAAACTTGATAAATTCATCTCCTTCTCACATATGCCTGGCGCAGCCCGAAGGATCCTGAGACAATTATCTTGAACACAGGGGTGCACAGGATGCGAGCCAATCCAAGAACGAAATCTGGTGGGCACTGAACTGTGTTTAAAGAGGAGGTTGTGAAGCAATAGCTCAAGCGCAAGCCCTAGGAGAGAGACAACCAACCAAGCACATGCCAAATGACACAAACAACTGAAGCCCTAGCTTGACAATGAGTCTCCAGTAGCACGAAAACCATCTGAGAGGATCCGACAGCAAGTATCCTCCAGAAAACCATCAAGTATGGGAGTGCCAAAGGTGACTTGCCTGCAACACCGGAAATGCCTTGGAGAAAGGCCCAACACGACCTACTATGCACCCCTCCTTAGGCCATCGAGAAGAAGAGAAAGCAGAAGAAATGCCGTCAGGAGAACTCACAGGTTGAATTCCGCTGATCAGAGATGATAAGAGGTGGAGCGGAGTGCATGGCGTAATTCCCCTAAGGCCATGGTGTGATCAAGGGAAGCCCAAAAGCTCCATGTCTTGCATGGGATGGCCACGCAGAGGAGCACACAGAGCTCCACCCCGCCAGAGCACATAGCAAAATGATCGAGAGATTATTAATTTCACCCCACACTGACTATGTCAGAAAGAGAGTGGGAGGGAGAGTTAAGACTCCTTCCGAACCACCTTTCTGCAGTAGTACCCCAATGAAGAGGGGTGCATTAATGCACCAAACAAGGTAGACCTGGTTCATATGGAAGGGTAGAATGGCCGTTAAAAAAAGATCGTTGTAGTCATAAGCCTGAGAAGAAATGAAATCGATACGTGATGATTTCGTACTGCGAAATCCACCAAAAGCTCTTACTTGAAATGAAAAAATGGAGGGAAAAGATCTAGAACTAACATCCCCATCAACTTCAGGAAATGACAGAGATGGGGTTGATGCCAAAGTGAATGAATGGGAGTGTGTATATGTGAGAGGAAGAGAGAGAGAAGGGGGTTAGGGGATGTTTTTGTGCATGAGACAAAATGAACTGAGAACTTCACTATTAGAAAACAAGAAAATGGGAGCAATTGGCCCAAAGGAAGGGTGAAAGTGCCATGCACAAACTCAAATCCTATGCAATTGAGCAAAAAAATTGCAACACAATACTTTACCACATGTTCTTGAACTCTCCAAGTGATGAAAGGCCGACCATCCCCGGCAACGGCGCCAAAAAGTGTTGAGGTTGTAGTAAGGAATGACCAAGAACCCTCACCACCTTGCATGGAAGCAAGAAGGAAAGCTCAAGAGTGACTCTCCTCTCATCCACCCCTACCTCCCACATGTTCAAGCCATTGGTAACAGCCCCAGGCTTTGCCACATGCTTGAAAACAAGGAGAATAGGGAGTCAAGGATCCTAGTCCATGAGGAAAATACAAGAGAATGCAATTACTCTACTCACACAAAGGAGAGACATGCATAGGCACACACACACTACTCTCACACACTTACAAGACACAATACATGTAAATGTAAATAGTCTTCTTGGAGTAAATGAGAACATCTTCCATTGATAAGAGATATTACATGAGAGCACGTCGACCAAAAGCTCCCCCTTTACAAAAATGAGCTTCTATTTATAAGCTAAGCTCTATTCCCCATGTGCTCCTTTGAAAAGTAAAAAAGTGGATCTCTCTCTAACTGTCATATCTTCTAGGATATTCCAAGATCAAATGTGTAACAACCAAATGCCCAAAAAAGACATGCGTGGGATTTTTTACATGGATTCTCCTTAGAAGGGGAAAAAGGGGTGAAGTATTTGAGAGACCTCTTACTATGGTATAAGGAAATATTAAAAAGTGCTCTAGGAGAGTGTTCATATGTGACACTCAAGTATATACAAAAAAGGGTTATTCTCATGGTCTTAAGAAGGGTTCCTGTGCACAATTGTGGATGTGTGCATACCCTACAACCCAACAATATACTAATATAAATGATAAAGAATAATCTTTTGTGTATTTATGTGTATTATTTTTTACATATTATCATATATGTATCCTAATCTAAATCCTACATTTTTATGTATAGATACTAACATAAATCCTAAACTCTAATTTTTTATGTATTTATACATAGATAATAATCTAAATCCTAGAACTTTAATTCTATATCTAATAATGTATGTAGACCTATAAAGTCCAAATCCATAATTTTAATGTATTTATGTCTATATCTATGTATCTATGTACACAAACACACATACACACACACACACACACACACATATATATATATATATATATATATATATATATATATATATATATATATATATATATATATATATATATATATATATATATATATATATATATATATATATATATATATATATATATATATATATATATATATATATGTGTGTGTGTGTGTGTGTGTGTATGTAGGTGTGTGTATGTGTATATGTGTGTGTAATAAACCTAAAACCCCAATGAAGGGTAAGCATGCATTTAATTGCATGCGTAGATAACTTGAAAAGTATTGGAGTTGAACATACGCATGCCCATTAAGGCTTCTTTAATCTATGCCGTATGGTAGGCATACTAGGTATAATATATATCTTTCACCATTCACATCACTTGTTGTTTTGTACACAATGTTCCTTTTCTAGTAAGAAACAATGTGTGAGGATGAGCGAGAGTACTATGTCCATCTTTGATCTCAAAAATTCTTTCATATATTCCTTCAAAACTGTTTTACAGATGCATTTTCACATGTTGCAAAGTTGGTTCCAAGGATTTCCACCATCACTTTTGTTGATGCATCCAATATAAAATACTTCCTAGAAATTACATATCGTCTTCACTCTTGCACCTCCTCTTGCACTATAAAACTAGAAGAACAAGCCTTTTGTGCATCTTGTTCATAAAACTAGGAACCTTTATGGTATTAAGCACCATGGAGACATTTTACATTCTCAAGAAAAACCTTAATCCACATGTTCCTCTTCAAAATCTAAAATGCTCCATGGTGCTTACTATTACACTTCATGAACCCTAAACCCTAATGGTTCTTGGTTTTATGAACAAGATGCAAAAAAGGCTAGTTTGTCTATTTTTAAAAAATGTATGCATGTATGTACACACACATATATACATACACACACACACACACACACACACACACACACACATATATATATATATATATATATATATATATATATATATATACACACACACACACACACACACACACACACACATATATATATATATATATATATATATATATATATATATATATATATATATATATATATATATATATATATATATATATATATATATATATATGTATGTATGTATGTATGTATATGTGTGCGTGTGTATTGGGAAAAGAATCAACACCCCTTTATAGCTTTGGAAGGTTGTAGGTCCTCACTAGTTGTTTCCCACAGTGACCCAGAGTCACTATTTTGGCTCTAACTCAAAATATAAATGTAGAAAAAAATGAAACTTTTTTGAATGAAATTAAACATTCTAAGATATCCAGAGCACTTCAAAACACTTGATTTGGATACTCTTATAGCACAGAAAATCAACCTTTGGAAGTTAGACTAGTTGTCGGTACTATTCTCCCTATGTGTAGAGACACACCTTCACAATTTGCAACCTCACTCCAAGCTCACTCAGAGACTAATTGACTAACTTATACCACACTTAATAAACTCTACGAGCAATCAACCACAAGTGAAATCACTTCAAATGGATATCGAAAGGAGTTACAACTAAAAAAAAATTGTTGGAAACTAGCTCACTCCTCAAAGCAGCAATGAGCAAGGGCTAACTATAGAGGAGTGTAAGCTAACAAAATGACTAACTGAGCAAGGGGGCTACATGTCGCAACTTTCTTATGCTCTAAGATAACTTAGGAAGAGAGTAGAGGTCATGGACTTAAACTCAAGACTTGGATTCATACATATATAGGTTGTCAAAAGTGCTCCTACAATTTTGCAAGTATCTCTCAATCAGCCACTTAATATTTTTGGTAAGCTATAATTTAAGAAGGTGATTGAAACTTCTTGATATCTGAACTTCTTGTTATCAGGTCTCTAAATGATAGGTTCACTTGTCATCCATGCCTTTGAGGCTTTAGCTAAGGTTTAAGGCAAATATCGTAACACTTGTACACTAGAGTGGAGCACTGAGACACACCGTAACATCTGATTGTCGAAAAATTGGAGCACACCAAAACATCCCAAAAATATAATCAGTCAGGTTTAAGGCTTGATTTTTAACGCTCCCCTCAAGCCTTGAACTTAAATCTGCCATGCCAATGCTTCTTTTGAATTTCAGGAGCCTCGTTCCTTCCAATCCTTTTGTAAACATATATGCAAATTAATCTTTGGTACTCACATGCTCCACCTAGCATCAAAAATCGAATTCAAAGCTAGGTGTGCACTACTCATGTGTGTCATACATGATGGGATTTTGTTTGACCTGCAAATTCCAATCTTTAAAGAGCTTCTTCAACCATATAAGCTCACAAGTGGCAAGGGCTAAAGCTCTATATTCAGCTTTGGTGGAAGATAGGGCTACTGCTGGTTGCTTCTTGGAGCTCCACAAGATAGTCTTGCTTCCAATCATGATTACATAGCCGCGTCATAGAATCATTACCACAAAATTATAACAAGATATAAAATATCCTGTCCACATCATAACCAATAACTAAGTCAACGTTGAAGGAAATGTCATGTGAGATACAAATAAATAGAAAATGTGTTACTTACATAGATTTTGAAATCCACAATTTAAGTGCAAATTTTTTCCTTCAATTGGATATAAAACAATAAGACATTGCAAAGAGAAAAACATTGTTCTTACAAATTCATTGGTTGCAATGGAGCCCTAGGGTCCTCAACAACTTGGGATATGGAGTTATGAGGAGTATTGTAGATATGGAGTTATGAGGAGTATTATAGATATGGAGTTGTGAAGAGTATTGTAGATATGGAGTTATGAAGAGTATTGTTGTGGGGAAGGAATTATCAATCTTAGACATGTGCCTTTGTTCTCATAATCAATGGGCACAAAATAGGAGTTGCTTCCTCAAACTTAGGATACATGAGTGTAGGCGATCACTCGTGAAAGATCCATCCCTCTCCACTTTTCAATAGGAGTTGCTTCCTCAAACTTAGGATACACGAGTGTAGGCGATCACTCGTGAAAGATCCATCCCTCTCCATATATACATATACATATACATATATATACATACGCACGCGCGCGCACACACACACACACACACACACACACACATATATATATATATATATATATATATATATATATATATATATATATATATATATATATATATATATATATATATATATATATATATATATATATATATATATATATATATATATAATTGACATTTCCACATTCAATTGCGCATATACTTATTTTCTTTCTCTTCCTTCCTCTCTCTCTCTCTCTCTATATATATATATATATATATATATATATATATGCGCAATTGAATGTGGAAATGTATGATCAATTATATAACTTAGCTAGAGTTAATCGTATATTTTCGCATCACATCATGAGGTGATTCTCAAGCCATCTTCTCTACTCATGTATCGATTGATTCACATCTATAATATCATAATTTCTCTTGCTCTAGGTCATATCTTGTCTACTTTTCTTCGTGAAATTTTCTGTTATCTTGTGCAAGTTCTGTTTTTATCGCCTCTACTATTTTTGAGTGATCGGAAGCTCGTGATTGAAGATAGATTGTGATTGAGGAAACGCTACAACCCAAGAGGCTCCAACGAGTGCTCTGCTTGTAGACTGTGTGTCTGACTGTTGTGGAATACTCATTGTATATGTATTTTGAAGTAATCATTTTTATTAAAAAAATAAACTTAATGTAAATGACAATGTGGTATTTATAAATAAACTCAAAATGAAATGATTCCACATAAGTTTGGGATACTCCTTAAACCTTACTTCGTTGCAGAGGCTTTTGGTCTGACCCCTCTGTAAAATATTCTACTGACATGGAGGAGGAGAGCGCACAGCACATGCGTGCCAAGGGTTCCAAACAGAGCAAGGGCAAAGTTGATTACAGTAGCACCAATGTTGATGACTACTCGATTTTGAAGGAGGGGCAAGCCGAAATACTATTGCGCGGCAACGACGTCTTTTACAATAAAGCTCAGGTATTCTCAGCTATATGCCGTGCGGGAGTGCACGGTTGTGTGTGTGTGTGTGTGTGTGAGAGAGAGAGAGAGAGAGAGAGAGAGAGAGAGAGAGAGAGAGAGAGAGAGAGAGAGAGAGAGAGAGAGAGAGAGAGAGAGAGTTTCTGGAAGGTTTCATTAAATATCCGGAATTTCATGCTGCCCCCGGATCCGGCTAAGCCGAATGAGTGAAATCTTCATTATAATGGCCAAAAAAGTTGATTGCTTTCCCCCAATTACCCAAATGTTTATTTTGATCGCTTATTACTCTGTGCTTCTAGCCATAATGATACTCTACGTCCACAATCCTTGGTGCAATCGATTTTTGTTTTTGGAAGTTCTGTGCTCGTAACAAAGATTTGGATGTGTTACATTCGATGCTACATCTTCTTCATCTCTGTTTTCTATGTTCTATCGCTCATTTTGATCTTTGGTGCAATTTCACTTTTTTTTTTTGTTTTTTTTGGGAACTTCCGCACGTCTGTACTAAGGAATTGATCGGCCTACATTCCGATGTTCCTTTTTCCTTCTTCCATTTTTCATTTTTTTATTCCTATCAAACTTAAACATCTGCACACACTAAATTTTTTCCCCTTTCTTTCTTTCTTACTTTTTTTTTCGGAAATTTTGTGTTCATATTAGAGATTCGATATCTTACATTTCGATGCTACATCTTTTTCCTCTCTGTTTTTCTATGTCCTACTGTCCACTTTGATCTTTTGGTGCAATTTCACGTTTTTATTATTTTATTTTATTTTTTACTTTTTCAAAAAGCTTTCGCACATTTGTACTAAGGAGTTGCTTGACTTGCATTTTGATGTTTCTTCCTTCTTACATCTTTCATTTTTTTCAAAAACTAAAACCTTGTCAATCTGCGATCACTTAATTATTTCCCCCTTCTCTCTTTCTTTTTCTGCACGTTTCGTCTCATTAAATAATGTATTTTGCCTTCGGGAATTACTGAATGCTTGGAATATAGTTATCCTCTTCCATGAAAGCTGACGTACCATAGGGACTCAATAATTTTCACAGTTTAACCAAAATTTCAGTGTAGGTGATTCAAGATTGACATGGTCCACCTCAATGCGTGCTCATATGACATAAAAATATTTTGGACTAATGATTGTGCTTCTTGTGATATTTCTTGTTGATTATGTCAATAAGATGTGCAAGGAAACCAAGAACAGGTTCTTGTAGAATTACAAGAATTTAGACACTGAATGACAAGAGAGGAGGTGTGTTTTACTATTCACTTGCCTTTCTCCGAATGTCTTTATTTGTGGTAGACTCTTTCTTACTGCAATAGTTTAAGTTTGGATTGCTGGAAATCAAGGATGACACGATCTCCAATGAATGGTTCAAAGATTCAGAAAGAAGATGGCCTTTAGTTTCATGCAAGTGTTGCGAGCTAGAGTCTTGAAATTGTGACAAGATATTTTTAAGTGCATTGAGATTTTCAACTGCAAACTTTGCATGATGCAACCTCACACACTGGTTAATCGGTGAATCAAGACTCAAATGCTCTTGATTCATATGTGACCTAATGCATAGAATGATCTTTGTGTTTAGTCTTGCCCATCCCTTGAGGCCTAGTGGCTGCCAGTGCATTATCTTGGTCCTTAAAGAAGAGGATGGCAATTTTTTTTCCAGTTTTCTGTTATCTTTGCAAAATATCTGCAAAAATATAAGATCAAGGTGTAAACTTCGAACAAATGTCTTGCAAGTTATGAGTTTTGCGTGGAGAACAGCTCAAAACCTGCACTTGAAGGCTTTTTTCCTTTCAGCATATTAACTACATAGTAAACACTTTGTTGCTTGAAAATATACCTCCAAGATCGTGATCCTCCTTGGAGTTGAAAATTTGCCTTCTATTTGATGGGGACAATTACTCTAAAAGACAAAATAACTTCTAGGGGGTTATTTTGTGATGAAGAGCCTACGAAGCTATGGAGGAAGAAGAAAAGATAAGATAACATGATGAATTGATAAAGGAAAAGAACTTAGATGCAATGCTCTACAAGCATGAAGATTCTATGAAGAGAGAGTGGACACCCTTGGCAATGAGGTAGAGTGATGAGCATGTGAGAGGTGAGGTGAGACCCTCTTTATATGGAGAGTAGTCTGAATTTCTTTGCATGTGGGATTATGGGATGCATGTACATTTTCACATGAAACAAAGATGGTCATTTCTGATGATCCTTTTTTTGTAAGGAGTTGGCTGTGAGCTGAATTTCTAGTCCTAGGTCACTATAGCAGGGAATTTCTCTTGGTCTTTTTGGGGAGCTTTTTCTCAGTGTTTTTTTCAACTTTCTGATCTTCTGAGATCTGAGGCCGATTTTTTGTAAATCAGACTCATTATTTAGCTCCTCTTTAATGTCTTAGCCTTAATTTTCTTGGTTTTCTGCTTGTTGACGTATAGACCAGAAAAGTAAAGTTGATCAATGAATGACGAACTTGTGTAAAGATTTAAATTAAAGGTGTTGCATACAGATTGTCAACAGGGACTTGTCGATTGCAGTTGTAAGAGCATTTTTGTCTGTCAGAGAAGAGGAAACAAAGAGTGGAAAGAACAAGAAAAAAAATGATCTGCAGAAGCCAGTTGATTCT
>CM035429.1:56803769-56806269 GCA_020310875.1 Ceratopteris richardii
CTCATTTGACATGTATTCACCACCACGATCCGTGCATAGAGTCAAAAGCTTTTGTGAAGAAAAATTTTCAGCCATAGCTAAAAATGCTTTGAAGCAAGAAAATACCTCATTCTTTGCTTTCATAGGATACACCCATGTATGGCGAGTAGCATCATCAATGAAGGTAACAAAATATACATGCTTCCCAAAAGATGGAGTCTTGACGGGACCACATACATCACTATGAACAAGTTGCAATTTTCTTGTAGTGTGTGTTTGACTATCTTTTGGAAAAGAAGCACGATGCACTTTTCCAAGAATGCAACCTTCACGTGCATGCTTTTCAATGGATTCAAGTGTAGGCAAGCCAATAACCATGTCCTTCTTTTGCAAGTAGAGCAACCTATTGAAGTTTAAATGACCAAAACGAGCATGCCAAAGCTCCATTTCAGCCATGGAAGAAGTATGAGCAACTAAGGCATTCGAGACAGCCCTCTTGTATGTATCCATTCGATACAAACCATTACATAATGTACCGGACATCATAATAACATCGCCATTGCTAAAATCATGAACCATACACTTATCATCAACAAAGTGTACATGAAGTCCAGCTTTGGCAATCAACGGAACTGAAATTAAGTTCTTCTTGATACCGGGCACATACAATGCATTTTTCAAGCGAATCACACCTCCATTTGTAGCCGTAAGCTCAATTTCTCCTACTCCAATGATAGGATAAGAGGCATTGTTTGCACACACCACATGTCCTCCTTTAGGTGCATCTTTCAAAGAGGCAAAAAATCTTTTGCATGATGTTATGTGCTTTGAAGCACCACTATCAAAGAACCAATCCGAATCAGCCTCACTCACAACCATACATTTAGAATGTAAAGAAGCATCATAATGACATGTAACAACACATGCCCAAAAATCTTGAGCCATGTTAGCTTCATCATTTTTTGCATTTGCTGAATTTTCAGCAATAGACATGCCCGATTCCTTTTTCTTTTCATTGCGTTTAGCAAGCTTTCTACACTCATCAATAGTATGACCAGCCTTCTGGCAATATTTGCATCTCTTCTTCTTTTGCAAATCACCATCATTAGAGGAATGAGTGGAAGAGGAAGCTTGAGGCTTTGGTTTTGATGAACCCAAAGCTGAACCATACTTGCTTTTCCCCTTTTGTGAGATAGCAAGTGCTTGCATTCCTTCAATCAAACCACTCCTATTCACTCTAGATTGCTCTTCTTGCAAAAGAAGAGACACAACCTCATCAAATGCATACATATTAGGATTTCCTTTTGCAACCAAACGAAGTGTAGTAGCAAAGCTTTGAAAAGATTCCGGTAATCCTTTCAACAATGTAGAAATGAGTGATGCATCCGGAATGATCTCATCTATGTTTGCCAATTGCTCTTTCAAGTCCTTGATGCGTGTCACATACACATCCACTGACTCATTTTCAGCCATACATACATCCTCAAGTTGCTTCCTCAAGTATGTAACACGTGCTTCATTACGCACGGCATACAAAGAAGCAAGAGTGTCCCATGCCTGTCGTGATGTAGAACATGACCGAATGTGTGGAACTATATGATGCTTCACTGAAAGCGCTATCAAAGCATGAGCTTGAGCATCTTTTGAAAGCGCAATCAAAGCATGAGCTTGAGCTTCTCCTGTGTAGGTGGAGAAGGAGAAACCACTGTACTCGAAGAAGAAGCTCCATCTGTGACAGTAGACTGTGAAGTAGAAGCACCTGCCGGTCTTCGATCTACATCTGCCACTATGTTCCAAAGTTGTTTTGCAACAAGAACGTGCTTCATCATGTAAGACCACATCGGATAGTTTGTCCCATCAAGCTTATCTTCAGCTTGAAGCATGCCAAACAAGTCATTGCTTCCCGCCATTTCACTAAGGAACAAGAATGTGATAAAATCTTCACTTCGACGAAAACTAAAATGAGTGCTGAAATTTCAGCTCACAAACCGTCACTCTGATGGCGATTCTGACTGCATGAATGGCTTCGAAATGAGGGTAAAACTCCCGCGCGCCTGGTGGAAATGTTTCCGGGCTGCTGAAATTCACACTTCTATGCTCCGAAGTCGATTTGCACCGTTAAAGTGCGCGCGCGCCGCGACGCGAAAAACCGAAACTTGAGAAGAAGCTGAACCTTCTCTGATACCACTGTTGGGTATATGTAGAAGTGCGAGAGAGACACAAAAAACACACACAAAGGAGCACAAACGCAGCAAGAAACACGGAGAAGACGATGGCTGTAATAGCTCTCTCTATTGATCGATGAATTGAACTAAAGTAGGAGTTGAATAATATCCCTAAGTACAAAGTACCACCACATATGAGAGTATCAAGTATGTGGTAACATGGGGAAAAAACCTCTAGCCAGCACTAGAGTAAAAAGTGCCCATGTATAGGGAAAAGGTTCACATCAAAGCTACTCGAGGAACACGTAAGTGTAACATCGTCATCTCTCTCTTTTTCAATCATCTCCAAAGTAGCT
>CM035429.1:56816269-56936269 GCA_020310875.1 Ceratopteris richardii
AGAGAGAGAGAGAGAGAGAGAGAGAGAGAGAGAGAGAGAGAGAGAGAGAGAGAGAGAGAGAGAGAGAGAGAGAGAGAGAGAGAGAGAGAGAGAGAGAGAGAGAGAGAGAGAGAGAGAGAGAGAGAGAGAGAGAGAGAGAGAGAGAGAGAGAGAGAGAGAGAGAGAGAGAGAGAGAGAGAGAGAGAGGGGGGGGGGAGAGGGAGGGAGGGAGGGAGGGAGGGGGGGGGGGGGCGGGGGAGAGGGAGGGAGGGAGGGAGGGAGGGGAGGGAGGGGAGGGGAGGGAGAAGGGGGGGGGGGGGGGAAGGGGAGGGAGATGGGGGAGGAGGGGAGGGAGATGGGGGAGGGAGAGGAACCATCCAAAATTGGTCTTCTCTCATCACACAGTGTTGAAGTGATCCCTCTATGTGGAATCGAACCCTAAGATTGGCATATGCGGGATATCGTATAGCGAAATGCTCTTCACTCCACACCTTTGTCTGGAAAACTGGGCATGTGCGATCCTCCTAGGTATCCTGCTAGCCTGAACTCTCTGGATCTCCAGTTGGTGTGACGAGACTCAAAACTTCCCTATAACAACACATATACGATGTTGCATATATGTTTGCATGTAATGAGGTATCATGATGATGGGGCTTTTTCATTTGAAGTGTCTTCCTAGCTAGGATCCATGCTATAGCTCTTCTTGATCGATCCTATTTCTCCCCCACAGAGAGAGAGAGAGAGAGAGAGAGAGAGAGAGAGAGAGAGAGAGAGAGAGAGAGAGAGAGAGAGAGAGAGAGAGAGAGAGAGAGAGAGAGAGAGAGTATGCGAGAGCATGTGTATCATATTGTAGAGGTCGTAGCCTATCCATGTCAAATCCATAACTAACCAGCCAATCGCTAGTGTGGGCATACCAATTGAAGCATCTCCTACGAGGGCCAAATCTCGTGATGCTTGGGAAGCCTTGTATGCAATTCGCCCATTGTCCATATGCTCAAACATATTGCTTGGAACAAAGCCTTCACAATATCGGGGTTACAGTCAACTCTTCTCTGATGATGTCGTGTGGTACTGACGTATAAGCCTAGAAATCATGAGTACCTAGAGTCTCTCCACCAATGTCCATATATAGTCTTCTAGTCCTGACCCCCAAATGGATGATCTGTACTAGTACTGGTGTGACAAGTGTGTCAAATAGCCACCCCTTCATGCGGGGCTCTTGAAAGTGTGCATGGTGACATTGCCTTGCCATCAATGCTAATGCTACGTGTCCATGGGTGACCTGATCACGAGCTTCCTGGGCCATAGAAAATGGACCTCACATCGTTAAAGTCACTCCAAGATAAACATATGAACCAATGGTCTTGATGTGTCCATCGACAACTGTGAATATTCTATGTCTTCTTATATGAGCGAAAGTGCCAAAAATAAGTACCTTTGTTTTATCAAGGTTTACTAAAAGACCTCTCTATGAGTGGAAATCATCTAACATGTGTAAACGGCTCTGTAACACCTCAACTGACTCAAAAGCTAAGACCACATATTGAGAATAACAAGGTGTATAGTGGTTCCCCCAAACGCCAGCTCTGTCCCGCCACACGGTCGAATAAAGGCTAGAAACTCATCAATGTATATCTTAAGTAAAGTAGGGGATAGTGGACACCTTTGTTTCACACCTAATAGTGTTGACAAGGGGATCGGAGACCCCACCTGAACATTTGACCCTCCTAGATACAAGCTCATACAAAACAAAGATCCCCCCATAGCATGTCATCAATGATCAAGTAGTCATTTGAAAAGTCACTCTCTAGGCACAATGTCGAATGCTTTGCGGAAGTCTACAAAGGAGTGTAATCCCCTCTTCCTCCGTGCGTGATCGGTTAGACATCTTAGAGTAAAAGGACGTGATCAATGGTGGGAGAGGCACACCAGAAGCCAACCTTCTCTGGAGCTCAAAAACGTGCTTGCTCAACCAAAACGCCGAGCTCGTCCTTAAGAATCGCTCCATACGGGTTGGCCAATATGAGGCCAATCATGATAGTCCGGTATTTGCCATGATCCCTCATATCCCAAGTCTTGTGAATAGGTACAATAGTGTGCTCTGTCCATGAGGTTGGGAAGCCCTCAACCAAGGCTCGGTTGAAGAGGTATGTAGTAAGTGGTACCAAGACCTTCTCGCTATATATAAGATGTTCCATATGTAGACCAAATTGGTTTTTGACTCTCCCATGCTCTAGTCGTGTGATGGCTCTTCTTACCTTCTTTTGTGTGAAGAAAGCGAAAGTAGCCAGACGTGAGCTCTAAGGTATCGGTATTGATGGTTGTTTTGGTATCTGATACAACTTCTCAGTATAATGATGCCATCTCATACGATCTTGGATGGGGGTGGAATGTCTTCTCTCTTGACAATGGCACCATGCAGTTGAACAATACCTACTCATAAGCAAGTGATATATGCCCCAATACTGGTGCTCCTCCCACTTGCCTTTTAGGGCATGTCAATGATTGCATGTGGAGCTTTGCTTGTGTATGTGTGATGTCACCAAGGACCTCATCAGCTTTGAGGCATCCTTGTAGCGCGAAAGAGAGAGAGAGAGAGAGAGAGAGAGAGAGAGAGAGAGAGAGAGAGAGAGAGAGAGAGAGAGAGAGAGAGAGAGAGAGAGAGAGAGAGAGAGAGAGAGAGAGAGAGAGAGAGAGAGAGAGAGAGAGAGAGAGAAAGAAAGAAAGAAAGAAAGAAAGTGTTTTTACGTCTATTAGGAGGCCGAACTCGGCCTATGAGACAAATCGATGTACATGGGTGTATCTTCTGTCTATCAGAGAAGATAAAAGTGCTGAAAAAGAAATTGGTAAAGCTGATACATATCTCCGTGAAATGCGTGTGGAGATACCCATGAAAGGGGGGGGTGTATGGAGTGCGATATCTATGGCAGTCTATATGCAAAGGGGTAGTACAACAAGCATGGGAATGCATCTGAAACGACTAACTAGCTCCATCCTGTGCTAATGGGCGGGTGTAAGATGTGATACATAGGTGGAGAGAGAGAGAAGCATAGTGTTAGCCTTTCCTTAATCCTTGAGCCTTTGCCTCTAGGTTTAAGGCTTTAGCCTCTTAGCCATCATACCTAGATCTAAACAAGAGTGTTGGTAATATGTCACAAGTCAAGCAAAATTTGGCACAAGAGGTAGTGAGAGATCGACATGTAAGTTGTATGGGTACAAAGGCATAGGAGGGGCAAATAGAATAAAAGCCCATCTAATAGGATTTGGAGGTGTAGGTGTTGGGTCCTTGCTCTAAGTCAATGCTAGAGAATATGAAAGGAGAGCTTTTGGAATGAGTTGCAACATGAGAAACAAGAAGAGAGATTAGAGTAGCTATACTTAGTAGTGCACAAAGCTCAGTTCCTCAAGGGTTATCATCACAAGCATCTCAAGGGGAATTTCCTTCATCCCCTCTTATTGAGGACTTGGAGTCAGAAGAGGTGGCACATGCATCTCAACCTCAACAGAGGGACCATGTGAGAGTCAAAGCATTCCTACAGGTTATGGAAGTTTGCATGCATCGTCCCTATAGGCTAGTTTGCAAAAGCAAGAGAGGAGAGAGGCCACCCAAGGTATTATGAAGCTCCTCATTAAAGGTGGGTTTAAGTTTTAGTATAGTGGAGTGCATGAAAAGAGGCCATGAAAGTGGTGAGTAGGCTTGGGGTTGAGTGGGAAGGGCCTACTTATGAGGAGTTAACGGGAAGTGATCTTTGAAAGACAAAACAGAGTGTGCAAAAGCAATTGGAGCCTATGCAAGAGACGTGGAGGAAATATGGCTGCACTCTAATGTGCTAGATGGAAGGACATTAGAAGAAAAAATGTATATAATATACTTGTTCATTGTTGTAGAGGCACCATGTTAGCATGTGCCAGTGATGCATCTACTCTAGGCCTATCCATCACATGGGAGTACATTTTTGGAGAGATTAGAGAGGCAATCATGGACATTGGAGTTGAGAATGTTGTCCAAGTTGTAACCAACAATGGAATTTTGTATTCATAGCATAGACTCACTGAATGAGGATGTTGGGAAGATCTCTTGTGTACATGAGATTTTTCCACATGTTAGAGTGTTCACCTTGTTCACGAAGCGGCCGAAGTTGCTTTCCATTTTGAGATTATATGGTGATTCTGAGCTTTTGAGTATATGTGTATTGTGATGGAGGGATTGCTTCGAGTGAGGCAATAACTTATGCATATAGTTGTTTCTTATGAGTCGTTGGCATGGAGTGGCCATACAACCAAGAAAGCAAAGATGGTCCGCATTACATTTCGTAGTGATAGCTTCTAGAGAGAGGTAGAGGCTTTGGTGGGAGTGATGTAGCCTCTATACTCCATGCTACACATTGTTGACATGGAGGGGAGTACCCTAGGCCTCATCTATGAGTAGATGGACCGCGATGGGGAGTCTCTTGCTCGATGCACTTCTATTTCTTCGAACATGTACGCAATATGCATTTTGATAACATCCAAATTTTATTATTCTAATATTTACTACTATCATGATTCATTTATTATAGTCTTGACTCTCTAGATCATATCATCATTGTATGATCAATGATCATTTGACATTAATCAATGACATGCTTAAATCTTGATTTTTAATTCTTGATTGAAGTGAATTAATAGGATTGAAGTGATTGGAGCACTTGGGCTTTCTTCCACACAAAGAAGAGGAGCCGATTATCAGCTAGAATATTGCCATTGCAACTTATGCTTATTGGAGACATGAGGTCACACAGTAGATGTGCGGCAGGTCAACATTGACCATATCGACATTGAAAAGGTCTGTGAGATGTTTGCTATACATTTAGGAGTCGGAACTTTACAATATGACCATATCAGCAGGTCACATAGTCGATGTGCGGCTGGTCAACATTGACCATATCGACATTGAAAAGGTCTGTGAGATGTTTGCTATATGTTTAGAGGAGTCGGAACTTTACAATGTGCTATATCAAGAGTCGTCTCAGGACTCTCTGATTCTTTGCCTCCTCGAGGGTGAGTCATGGTCCACTAGGGAATGATCTTGCCTCAATCTTGTGAACAAAATGAGCGATCCTCTGTTGTATACCACCCTCTGCTGATCGTATAGGTTATATGAGAGTCTCACGTCTATGGTATGCAACAATGAGGAATTGTCCGAAACGGCACTAGTCCCCTCTCTTCATACATTTGTAGTGTTCCCTCTATCTGGAATTGTACCCTAATATCAATATATGGAGGGCATCGTATAATGAAATGCTTCTCGCCTTCCATCTCTGTCTGGCGAATCGGGCATGTGCAATCCTCCTTGGGTATCTTGGTAACCCGACCTCTCCATCTCTAACTGATGTGATGAGACTCTAAGCTTCTCAATAGCAACCCGTATGTGATGTGGCATATATATAAGTGTGCATGTACCGAGCCATCTCAATAAAACCCTGCTCCAAGATATGTAGAAAAAGCTCACGATAGTGGAGCTTTTTTTGTGGGTAGTGTCTCCCTAATTAGGATCCATGTCATCTGTATATTTTTGTGCTATAACTCCTATTGAATGATCCTTTTTCTCTCTTGTAGAGAGGGAGAATATGTAAGAGCACGTGTATCATATTGTAGAGATGGTAGTCTGTCCATATCGAAATCATAATCGACCATCGAATCTTTGGCCTTGACATACCAACATTAAGCATCTCTTGCTAGGGCAAGACCTTATGTTGCATGAAAACCTTGTATGCAATGTGTCCACTGTCCATATCTTAGAGTCTTGTAGCAAATGTACTGCTTGGAACAAAGACTTGACCAACATCAGGGGTACAACAAGCTTTCCTCGAATGATGTCATGTGGTACCATCACTCGAGTGACAGTGACTATACTTTGTCTGCTTATCTGAGTAGAAGTGCCAAAAATAAGTACCTTGGTTTTACGAAGGTTTACTGAAAGACCTCTATGTGAGCAAAAGTCATCTAATGCATGTAAGTGGCTCTGTAACCCCTCAGCTGTCTCATAAACCAATGCCACATCATCAACATATAACAAGATGCATACAATGACTCCTCCTAGCTCTACCCGTGGACGGCCACGCTGCCTAATAAAGTATCCAAGCTCATTAATGTATATCCCAAATAAAGTAGGAGATAATGGACACCCTTGTTTCACACCGACAATGTTGACAAGGGGACAAGACATTCGACCCGCCTCGACACCCGCTCATGTTAACCATAGATCCCCCCAAGAATAGCTCCATAGAGGTTGGCCAATATGGGGCCAATCATGGTAGTCTGGTATGGTCTAGGATCTGTCATGTCCCCATACGTGAATGGGCACAATGATGTGCTTAGTCCACACGGCTGGGAACCCCTCAACCAAGGCTCGGTTGAAGAGGTGTGTAATAAGTGGTATGAAGACCTCCTCGTCATATAGAAGATGCTCGGCTTGGAGGTCAATCTGATCTCTGGGTCTCCCATGCTCTTGCCATAAGATGTCTCTTCTCACCTTCTTTTGTGTGAAGAATGTGGAAGTAGTCGGGCATGAGCTTTGTGTCGGTACTAGTGTCTGATATGGTATCTGATACAAACACTCTGCATATCGATGCAATCTCATAGGATCTTGGATGGGGGTGAATCGTCTTCTCTATCGTAAATGGGGCCATGCAATTGAACAATCCCTTCTCATAAGCAAGTGGTATATTTCCCAATATTGGTGCTCCTCACACTCTTGCCTTTTATGGCGTGTCAAGGACTACATTCGGCATTGTGCCTGTATGTGTGTCATCTCTTCGAGGGCCTCAGCAGCTTTGAGGTGTCATCATAGCTCATGACACCCCTCATCATACCAGCGTATGTGTATGCTGGGGGCATAGTTGCACTCTTGTGACAAACGAGTAAAGAAGTACGACATGTCTTGTCTAGTTCAGTCCAATAGAACTTGTACGATGGCAAAACTGTTGACTGCTTTCCACTCGAAACATATAGGGTATTTTGTACATTTTCTTATATCTTATGCTTAGTCTTCTCCTTAACGACTAGTAACTCATGAGCATAATGGTGAAATAGGAATCTTGATACATTGTCTACTAGTACTCATGAAATGTACTCTAAAATCTGAATTTTTAAAAATTTTGAATGAAATTTAAATTATGACATATGCATTAAGATTGAAACCTTATATGTTTTCAATCTTGATTCTTGAATTTAGAATAAAATACACGTACATGTTCATATATATGTATATGTAGATACTACAAGGTACATGTACATGTATATGTATTGTACGTATCATACATGTAACCCAAAATTTACAAGTACGGTCTTGTACCGTACGTGAACGATATTGGATGCATCGTATTGGATTGGACGTGACTTCTATGGGTGGCGGGTCTCGTGATATAGAAGAAAGGAGAGTAAAGCTAAGGTATGTGTGATCTCCACCTAGTGGGCGTCGACCTATGGAAAGAGAGTGAATGAGACTCGAGATAGAGATCCTAAAATATAATCTATGGTGCTCTGTCCACCTCTATGCGGAAAGCAAGTGAAAGTGCTTGACCCTCGCCAGCTATGCATCCCATTATAGATAACGAGGTGATATTGGCCACTGAGCTCAAAAGGTGTCTACCATACCCTGTCGTATCCTGACCCGTATCATCGGATGATCTGCCAATCCCAATCTCGTCCGGATCTAAAATCTTCATGATATCAGGCTTCTCCATGTCATACAAGGTAGGATCAAAACTCGAACCGTACACTTTTCCGTACGTATTGTAAGTACGGTACGTATGGAATGTACCGAACCGTACCATACGTGTTCAATGTATCTTTAAATTTATGCAACATTTTCATTTTCTTCCCCTCGATTTGAGCATGGCCACACTCGTTTTTGTCATAGTTCATTGTTTAATGTTGATATTAGTGTTTAGATAACTTGATTCTTGAATATGCAACATATAATATCTGTATATTTTTGTCATTATGAATTGTAAAATTATGGAACAACGTACCGAACGCACCGAACCTCAAGATTCGGTTCGGATCTCGAACCGTATGCGAACCGTACGTACCGAACCTAACCTGCGGTTCCGCCTTGATGTCATATGCCTCACACTGTCCCGATTGTGTATGTGCATTGAAATCCCCAATAAGGAAAACATCACCTTGTGTGGACTAATGAACTGTTCTCTGATAGTAAAATATATGGTGAATCAGTGTCTCGAACGTGACCATCCCCATCATGTCTGGCATATAATGAACCTCATGGGGGAAAATAGCATGTAGCAATGTAAATCCATCTCCCGTTGGTGAGTTCAATGCGAAACCACATATATGTTGCCTCCATCTATGTTCAAAATCTGGATCTGTCTCTCGATGCCGAGTCTGACCAAAATTGCTACACGAGACCAGCGTTTTGTCCTGTCTGGTAGTGGTCCTGAAAGTGAACTCCCATTGAAATTTAGCTGTATGGGACAGCCTTCTGTCTGGGCTCTCATGTGTGTCTGTGATGCAAATAAATTCGTGTAAGGAGTAGGTATTCCAAGCGATCTGATCCGGTCCACAGTGCCCCATTGTAGTTCCAAACTACTTGCCCGAGATATGTGGCCTGAAGTAGTGGTGTCTCATAGGTCACACATCCCTATTTAGTAGGCACCCATCTATGAAAATCTTACCATCTCGATAAAAGGCTTTCTTTCCTTCTCTTTTTCGTTGTAGGATCTGGGGCATAGATGCTCTCCTGTGTTCTATCTCCATTTTTGTGAGGTTTTCATCCATAAATAAGGGTGTTCTTGGAAGGTTTTGTAATGCTGACTGCTTTTTGAAAAAAGCTGTCCTCTCCTCTATTGTGCTGATCTACAATATCAGAACTCTTAAGGCTTTGTATTGTCTTTGCCAACTCTCCATGTGTAGGTAAATGGCATGTCACTATATCCTAGTTGGTGAGATATCTGTGATGCATCTGTCTCAGCAGATCTTCCGTCAGTTAGACCTGTGATCCTCACGTGTAGATGACGTAACTGTCTGAGTCTCTCCTCTCAAGTGTGTCCTGTACTCGGATGTATTGTTTTCTTATTGCATGTTGTTTGACCTCTTTCTTAACATTTTTGCTCACGATTTCTACCCAACTATTTTAGGCTGACTTCACCTCTGATCTGATTTGTTCTTGTATATATGTCTGCCATCCTTTTTTTATTTCTTCCTTGTGTGTGTGCGAGAGAGAGAGAGAGAGAGAGAGAGAGAGAGAGAGAGAGAGAGAGAGAGAGAGAGAGAGAGAGAGAGAGAGAGAGAGAGAGAGAGAGAGAGAGAGAGAGAGAGAGAGAGAGAGAGAGAGAGAGAGAGAGAGAGAGAGAGATTTTCGAATTGCAGGCCAACTTCTCAAAGGTTAATGCTGCGTTGAGCAAAGCAAGAGCCAAAGGGATCCCCAGATTTGTCCCTAACCCTGAGGAGTTCTGGGGACCAAAGCCCAGGGCAGGGCGCCAGCTGAGCAGCAAGCATTTTCATTCACATGGTTTTGTGGCTGCAGTTCAAAATGGGGCTTCCCATGCTATTCAGCAAAATATGCCGTTGGCCAAGGAAGGTGAGGCAGCTGTAGAAGAGGTGACTACAGAGCTTGAGAAAGGAGTGGCAGAGGTGGAGCCTGAAACAAAGCGCCAGAAGGTAGATTCGTGATGGGAGATCTAAGTCATGGTGTTATTTTACTGAAACCGTGTGGTATATTTTCCCATTGTTTGTAATAGCCGTATACCAGTTAACGATTGAGGGCGTTCCCCTGAGGCATTCAGTATTATACAGCATGCAATTTTGTTTCTAAGCTAGCTGCTGATGTGATAGCTATCATCTATGCCCGAGCCAGAGCAGGTGTCCATCGTGAGTTACGTACGTCTATTAAAGTTATTTGCAACAACCGTTCTGAGTTACAGGTTTTACATAGGTGCACTTCTTAACTGTTCGTACGATAACTCGGCTTTTGTTCGGTTTTCCTTTTGAATTGTCAACACGAGGAAGGAAAAGGGGCCATGTTCGTTGTCGTCAACCAGACAATTATCTAAATGACATTGAATAAAAAATAAGACGTGTGTTGCGCTTTTCTACATCCTGTCACATAAAGAAAGAGCATACTAGCTTATTCCCGCATCTGGGTATGTACATTCACGGGACCGCATCCATATACATGCAAGTCTAATGTATTTCAATGTATGTACGAGGCTGCATAAAATTGTGCGTGGATGTACTATACAGACGTACATAGGACCCTCAAAAAAAAAAAAAAAAAAATAAATTTAAAAAAAAAAATATATATATATATATATATATATATTTATATTTATATTTATATATATTTATATTTATATATACATATACATACATATATATATATATAATACTAACACTAATAATAATAAAATAGTAGTAGTAGCAGCAGCAGCAGCAGCAATGGATCCAATTTCAATGGGCCTTGTACAAATATTCATTAGTGCAAGATAATCTATGTTCAGAGAAAGTAATTTGTTTCATGCAATGAAGCTAAACAGTAGGAACATATCAAAGTATCCAAATCAAGTGAAATGTGATTAATGGAGAGGTAAGTAGCACAATGATATGTAGATTCTTAGGAAGAACATCAGCTCCATAGTAACAATAATTATCACTTCCCTTGTTTCTTGTATAACAATATGTAAATCGTGAATATAATCAATGGAAATTTCGGTACTAAGATTAAAAAAACAGGATGCAAAATTATATATGCACATTTGCATGGGTACATGCATGGGAGGACTCTTGTCTTAATTTATTGCTTATGTGGATTTATTTTGGTGGATATTATAACAACGCATATGTTCCCTTTCTTGGTTCCTATGTCTTAGGAAGGGTAGTGAACCAATCTATCCGTGCATATCTATGAACATCTCTACATCTATCTTTGTTCATGTAGATTCCTTTAGACGTACATATATGTATCCCATTTTTACGTTCCACACATTTGCTTATTGTAATTACAAGGACGTTGTCAATGTTTATATGTTTCTTGAGATTCCTCTTCAACAATGTAAAGTTGGTCGTTTTGGGTATCACAATTTTTCTCTTTGTTGTTCCAATTCTTTCATGTTTTTTTTTTCATCATCGTGCTTCATTATTTTATCATTGTAAGGCATGTGATTTCTTCTCTGTGACTCTTCAGGTCTACTTTCATATGTTTCTTTCAAGTTTACACAGTTTCATGTCCTCTCCATGTAGTTTTATACATTGATGTGCTCATACATTTTCCGTTTCCTTTTTGTGTTGGATTTTTCTTTTTTACATCAACTCATTAATTTACCAATGTGATATGTTGTTTCTTGTTCCTTGAACGTGTTTAGAACTCCTTATGATGTTTTTGAGGATATTTGCAAGATTTAGGTATTAAACTAGTGAGCGTTGATTAAGATGGTCCGATATGTTTGCTACGGTATGTGAATGTTTCATGTATGGTATGTGGCAAAGGGGTTCGGTATGGTATGATACATTATATATATATATATGTATGTATGTATGTATGTATGTATGTATGTATGTATATGTATATATATATATATGTATATATATATATATATATATATGTATATATATATATATATATATATATATATATATATATATATATATATATATATATATATATATATATGTATATATATATATATATATATATATATATATATATATATATATATATATATATATATATATATGTGTGTGTGTGTGTGTGTGCGTGTGTGTATGTATGTATGTACACACATATATGTTTGTATTCATTTTGAAGGTGAATAATTGAGAAGGCACCCTACACATTGTGTTTGTGCATGAACTATCTTTTTGTGTAGACTTTTGATGCTTTCACAATGTTTCGTTCTTTGTTTAGTATGACTCAAAGAGGTAGAAAAGTATTCGAATAGTTAAGAGTGGTCCTCTTGTTATTGATGAGCTATGCATGAACTCTTGAAAGTATGCACTATTCATGAAAGACTTGCAAGCGTCACGTATGCATATCGGTGCATGATAAGGATTTTTTAAAACAGTTTCTATCAATGGATAAAATATCCCAGTTGAGACTCCTTTTCCTATTCTTATTAATGGATGCCTTAGTGCATGGTTTCCTCATGCTAATCTTCAATGAGATTCGAATTTCTAAGAACTTTTAGAGTAGGTCCTTCTAAAACAACGCATTTGTAGGCATCTTTGTTGTAGATGCTGTTGATACTTCCAACTTAAGAACACAAATCATTTTGATTCTAAGGCACACGATTCTAAGGCACTAGGAAAGAAGTGGAATCCACCAGACTAATCTTTGAAAGTGTTTTTATATTTTAATGAACATTCCATTGATTTTTTTCCTCTAAATCAGAAAACCATTACTAACAAACAAGTGTCCATAGAATTTAATTGCATGGAGAAGAATAATAGTGTAAGCCGTCAACGTACTCCACATCTTGGGATACCTATGAGTGGATAATGATGAAAACCTCATATTTGAAATGAATGAATTTGTTGTAATTTTTCGGAAGATCGTGTGTTGTTTCGATAATAACATTCTCATTCTAACACTAATGTGATATTTTGCATGCCACTTGATGATTTAATTGTTTAAGCGTTTGTTGTAATAAATGGAACCCAAGATTAGGACTATCTCCTCCTAAACATGAATGGCCTTCTTTCAACTTGAAGATCCCACACTTTTTGACATTCCACATATGGGATGGGTTGAGCTTCCAAAGAGATGGTTCTTCAGGTAGAAAAATCCATTGATAAATTTGTAGGTAGTTTTACTTGGGGATTTCGTTTGGTCTCCACATCACTAAAACTTGTGTGAATTGCAAGCAATGATTTTGATGTCTTTTATTCTAAAAAATGAAATTCTAAAGGAGTGTGTTAGCAGTAGCACTGGTAGTGGCTACAGACATCGGCACCGAGGAAGTATGTAAAAGGAAATGCATGAAGATCGGTGGACCAGGTTTACTCTTTTCCAAAAAATATTTCATTATAAGTAATCAAACTCTCAACAATGATTTTAATCACTCATGTAACATATGTAACATAAAAAACCCAATTTTGTCACGATTCACTCCATTTTGTGCAAACCAATGAGTCCTAGAGCTTGAGGAGCCTAGTCAGATGGCTCATACCAAATTTCGTAACTTTTGGATTTCATTTGGACCTCCAAATGAGCCGGAGGACCTATTTTTTAACTAGGCTGAATACTAGGTTCGAAATTGGTCAAAACTAGTCAAAAAACTATAAAGATAGCTAGAGAGCTCATTTTGAGAGGTTAGAAGGGGAGAAAGTCAGAAGCTTGTTGAATTGAGTGTAAGAGCTATTCGAGGAATACAAGTGCGATTTACGCCTTCCATTGTGTCTCCTTTTGCCTCTACCTTGTGTGTGTGTGCATTTGTGTAAACACTTGTTTGCTTCTCACCTTCACCTTCACGCACATCACTCGTTCATGATCTTCATATCACTCTACCTCTTTGGTGGATTGACAATTAAGGAGGTGGAGCTTGTTGACGCGGTACTTACCATTGTCTAGAACAACGCCAATTTTGGAACCATTGTTGGGGACGAGCTCCAAGACTAATGTGTGATGGTAAGAGTGGAGATTACCATTGGAAGGTAAATAATTAGTATTTTGTTGTTGTTTTGTGTTGTTTTCATCTTCTTTCACCTCCCCTACACTCCTTCTTCATCACCACATCTTCTCCCTACATTGCGAAAATCCACCAAAATTCATCATATCCATCCTTCTCCTCTCATTTCCCTCATTTGCGAGAGCGAGAGAGAGAGATCAATCGAGAGAATTTGTTTGCATGTGTTTGTGAGTTTTCTTTGCAAGATATTGCTTCAGTATAAGATTACAACACTCAGGTAAAATTTCAAACTTTTCACCATCTCTGTCGAATGCTTCAGACCATCGTGATGGTATGAGAAGTTCATGTTTTTCTGAATACATCATATTGAGGGTGTAGAGCATCTTAGCACAATAAAGAATCCATTGCTACATCCTAAAAAAATGCATTTTTTTTTAGACCATTGCGATTGGCTCACGCCATCATGACGACACATCTCTGCCATCGCGACAATACCAGACCATCACGACGGGCTCAAGCCATCACGATGACGTCTGACCATCATGATTGGCTCACACCATCACGACGACTCGCCATACCATCACGAGGACCACCTCGACCATGCCATCACAATTGGTTCGTACCATCACGATGCCTTCAAACCATGGTGCATATTGACCATCGCGATTGGCCCGCACTATCGCGATTAGAGGTCATACAATCGCAATGAGACTGGACCATCACGATTGGCCCATGCCATCACGATGACTATTGACTATTGCATCGCATTCATTGCAGACCATCACATGTGGTTTATTGTAGACCATCACCTGTGCATGACCATTGTGACCCAGCCAAGCCATCGTGACAGTTCGCTGAAAATGGCCAAATTAGGATTTTGAACTTTTTGACATATTTTTTCCTAATTTTTTAATTGTTGATATAGGGCAACCAGAGGTCATCTTTATTGGGAGTTTTTGGTGATCGACAAGCAAAAAGAAGTGGCTTGGTGCAGCGGTGACACTTGTACTAAGGTTGTTTAGGGACTCTGAGGAGAAAAATCAAGGAGAGTAAGTGCTCTACCTACCTTATTCTATTCAATTACTAGCAAGGGATAAAATCTTAGATTGGATAGGGATGTGTGGGAGTGCTAACAATTGTTTTTAAAGGAAGAAGTCTTAAGGTTTGCGAGTGTAAGTGTACCTTGACAAAGAACTCTGTTTTTATGTTGCGACAACTTAAACACATCCTCAAAGGGATATAGTGAGAGCTAGATTCTTGATAAGTCAAGCGCTTAAAGGAGCAACAATTAATGAACCTGAAATTAGAAAAGCACATAGGAAAGGCCGAACGACGTAGCATTAGGTCATCTAAAGCTAGTGTTAGAACCACAACATGATCTTAGGCTCAACAGCTAAGTGTTACGAACTAAACTAAAAAACAAGTGAATCAGAGATGTCCTACAACATGGAGAGACTAGAAGGTGGTTGAGGGTTACCATTCAATTGAAAAACCCTGATCAACTCATCGGATTGGAACATCCAGTGGTCAAATTTGAGAGAGATTCATATAGCGATAAGGAAGGAATGATGTACATAATTTCCAATCAAGCTACTGTTACTAATGAATTCGGAGTAGTAATTCTTGAATCGGAAAGTGGTGACTTACAACATGAACAACTAGATGGGGAACCTAGAACACCGAGAGGTAAATCAGTGTTGACACGGATGCTCAACCCATAACGGATCCCTCAGGATAACAAGAGTATTGAGTTATTCTTAAATAAGGAGACAGATGAGGCATTCTGGAGGTATAGGTCTGAGCAACCAAGCGAAGTAGGGATGGTCAAAATCTATGAGTTCAAGGATCCGAAGAGACCTGGAAAAGGGTACCTAGATAACACATCAGAATGAGTATTTGTGGTATCTGAACATGGGAGACATGCCTATACATGGAGGGGTGGATTGGTTTTCCCCCATCACGAGCTAATGTTGCCTTTGAACATCAAAGGGAAGGAACATCCATCGCTTATGGTTCTCAATGAGGAAAAGGCAATGAGAGACCTGACGTGAGTTTTGCTAACACAGTAGGAAGAGACCGATCAACGGTAGAAACAGATGGGATGGAGAGACCTAGAGAATCGAGATTCCAACGGGTTAGGGATGACTTCTCTCTACCTAGACCGAGAGAGAACCCAAGAATATTGAGACCAACCCAATTGGTGAAATCCATGAAAAACTATTTTGATGGGACAGGAGATCCTTATGACACATAGCCGAGTTCAAGCAAGTGCTAGGAGTGGAACAAGTGAACGGCATGTTCACCCAATATAATGCATTTGGAATCACCTTGAAAAACATTTCCTTAAATTGGTTCCAACCTTTATAACAATGACAATTTAGAGACATCCATCACCTGTTAGAATCATTTATCATCGAGTTCTCTAAAAGCGGGATCATGCACAATACCTCTTCTTTGATTCACAATTTCAAACAAACCCTTAGGAGAGAGTCAGACTAACTGGACACAGTTCAGATAGTACATTGAGAGATGTCCCATGGCAGAGTTACCCACTGAGGCTAAACAAGCATCTCTATTTTTGGATGGGCTACTACGCTCTAATTAAAATCATATGTATTCCTAAAAGAATTTCGAACACTAGAGCAATGTGTGAGGGTATGTATATACATTGAGGACAACTTAGGAGACGAGCTTGAACTCTCCAAGGCCTACAAGGACACACATATTTCTACTCATTTGTCGTCTAAAGACTCTAGTTCAATAGGGGACCTAGCAGAGAAGGAGCTGAGAGGCGAGGAGTCTCAAGTAAACAGACACCTAGGATAACCTCAATCAAGCATTGTTACACCTGTGGAGGCGATCATATGGAAAATTCTTGTCCGAACATGGCACAACCTCAAGGCAAACTTAGTTGCTAGTACTGCACAATAGAAAGACGATACACTAACCACAATACACAAGATTGTCCGTACAACAAGCAAGTGGTTACACAAAACTACCCACAAGCATATCAAGAACTCGGTAGATACCTTGGCCAATACAACACTCAACGTAATTATTATAGATGCCAACATAACTACCATGTACCATACCAAACACAATCTAGATCCCAACCGGTCCTAGGCAAACAACCACCACCCCCAACCAATGTAATCTCTGTCTAATATGCGACTGCAAAAGAGAACCTTAGAAGGGCATTAATACCCTCATCCCCATTGATCACAGGAAATGAGCCTAATTCCAACAGTTTTGATTCTACCCATGTGGATAGCCCCCCTGCATACCATATCGAGTCACCCAAATTTATGGAAACAAACCAATATGAGAGTCCACCAATGGAACCTAGCTCAGAGCCAGACTATACTAATGTCATGTATGCCAATCCCAACCCACATCCCCAGTTGAGACAAACAAACCAGAAGGCCCTAAAGGACCATGTTTTAGGTGCCAAGGTGACCACTATATAAGGAATTGCCCACATCTTCCATGGGTGGGACAACAACAATATTATAGCTTTCAAGGTTTTTGTTTGGACTGCCGCAAAAAACATGTCATAAGAGAACGTCCTAAAAACCCAGCCAATGCCTCTAAAGTGACCCCCATTAATGTGATATGCATTGTCCACACTTCAAATGCATCTACACCTACCTATACAAGCAATGACTAGAGCCCATGCTTTGCTACAAAATGAACAAACAAACCCTGATTAAGAGTAGTGAAGTTGAAGAGTCAAACAAAAGGAAAACTAGATCTTGGAAGGATTCACGATAAAGACTTGAGAGAAAATGGAGTAAAAAAGGAGATTAGAGTCAAAACCTTAGAATTAGCATCACAAGAGTCAAATCAGGTAAACCAGACATTGAGAGCAGGATATGTTCTAGCTGAATCTCGACATGATGTTCAAAGCATACCAACCAAGACTAAGAGAAGGACCCTAGGTGGGAGAATTGAGTACAAACTATCCCAAAACAGACCTAGAAATCAAGAGAACTAAGCTATGCATGAAAATGGTAGAATTGGCTTAGACCATGTTCGAAGCATCTCAATATGTCAATTGGAGCAACCTAGTGAGGCGAGAGCTACACTTTCAAGGATTGTTAGAGAAATTAAAACTCCTTATTTCCAATAATGAGAAGGTCGAACCTAAGAGGACCTATCCTATCTCAGAAGCACAAGAAGATACTCCATCTCTTGTGTCACAAGTGCCTAATACTACTGATTGGGGGAGACTTCCTATGATACATAAGCACTCACAAGGATTTCTAAGAGAAATTCAAGAAGAGAAATGGAAGTTGGAATGAGAAACTCAGCCATTGATTCAAGAGATAGACGATCTCCAGGAACAATTCCCATAGGACATACCCTCTATATATGATGAGCAAGAGGAGGAGGAGCCTAGTGAACATACAAATTTTGAATCTAATTCTCTGTAAGAATTGACTCACTTCATTGGCCCTTGGGAGGCAAAGTCTTTTCGTATGAGAGCACCCACCATACTAGTAAGAAATGAAGATTCAGTTCTTCTAAGGAACACAGATGTAATAGAAAACACTGAAGAGTAGTGTCATCTCACTTTAGAAGAGTTGTTGAAGGTTAAACCAGAGCTATAGAAGCATGTAGCAAACTAGTTACTGGAGACGGTTACTACCCACTCTCAGGAAGAGTCACACAGGAAAGTACCAAAAACACCCATTGAAAGGATTGGAGAGAGAAGCAAAGGAGAAGAGGGAAACACCTATTTACCTATTTTCTACCAAGGCTACACCACTAGAGCAATCCTAGACTCAGGTGCTAGAGTGGCCATTGCCACCACCTCCTTATGGAAATGATGGGGTAAGCCAACCCTAAGACCTACAAGAATAAGGCTCCAAATGGTTGATGGTCATATGAAGAAACCCTTAGGCTTAGTGGAGGGAATCACTCTCAGTAACTATGGTGTAGAGTTTGAGCACACCTTCTCCATTTGTGAGTTTGGAAAGAACCACACATACGAGATGATTTTGGGATGTCCTTTCATGTGACAATTGCAAATCGTACAAGATTGGGGAACCAAATCTTTGTACCTGCAACATCTGGGAGTGACTACTGTTGAGAAAAGGGGAGCACCAGACCCTAACCGCCTCACATGGAAGTGAGAGCTTCTCCAAGTTGGGGCAAAGAATGAGAGGAGAGGTTCACCCATGCTCATGGAGCAATGGCAACAATGGCCAACATCACAAGGAGCAAGGGGAACATCCTCCCAACCATGCACACACACACATGCCAATCCATACACCAAGACCAACGCCATTGCACACAAGGATTTGGATGAAACCAAATGACAACTTCTTCCATTACCAAAATGGAGGCCAAGGCCATGGCCAAGGGACCTCCTTTTACAAGAAATGAGCCTCTATTTATAGGCTCAACACAATTCCCCATGTGCTCCTTTTGACTAGTCAAAAAGGAGCACATGCCTAACTAACATATCTCTTTGTTATCTTGCAAGATATTCTTTCTAACTAACAAATCCCAAAAAGTGGATGCGTGGAATTTCTACGTGGGAAATTCCTTTTATTTGCAAAAAGGTGGATTTATTTCAAGGCCTCCCACACTATATAATAAGGGGTATATTAAGGAGTGCTTAGGAGAGTGTTCATATGGCACATCTCCTTTATACAAAAAAGGTTATTTTTTAGTACTAGAGAAGTGTCTATGCTCAAGAGAAATTATGAGCAACTCCAATAAACCAACACTCTCCCCCCCCTAGACTTTTGTCGTCCTCGACAAAGTTTAGAGAAGAGAAGCATTCATTGCTGGACCGTTCCAAGTTGGAGTCTTCAAGTCTGGAAATCTGCAAGTCTTCAAAAACCTGCAATTCTTGAGTCAATCTGCAAGTCTTCAGTCCTTCCTTCAGTCTATACTTCAATCTGCAAATCGTCAATCTTCAAAGCTGAGCAACACAATCTGCTTGGGGGGCAGTCAGCCCAGCATTCCTCCCACTATGCAGTCTTTTGTAAGGCTGGAATGTCTTCTCCAAAAGCTCTCAATCCTGAAATGTCATAAAAAAAGAGCAAGTAGACTGCATCTAGTAAAAAGATAAACATTGACTTCAAATTTACTTTCCACTTCAGGGAGCATTCATTGCTGCAAGACTTGCTCTACTAGAGAGAAGTCTACATGACAATCTTCTTTCTCCTTCAATCCAACAAAAAAGATAGCCCAAACAAAACAAGGAGCCAAGTCAAGACAAGGAGTGCCTATCTCTTATGTCTCTATGATTCCATACTCTGTTATTTTCAAGAGGGAGTGTGATATTTTGCAACGTAAAGCATGAGATGAATGTAGCCTATGGTCCTGCCATCATTTATACTATGCTCCTAGTCAACAAGCTTGCAAATTAACATGAGTGTTATGTGCTCACAAAAATGATTAGACAACTCCAAGCATTCATGAAATTCAAATAGTCTTATCCAAAGTTATTATTGCAAAGCACAATAGCAATTCATCTGTAGGAGGCAAGAAGGATCCATCCTGAAGTTCTAAGTGTGTTGGCCTGCAATGCAAAATAATGCCGTAAATGAGCATTTGTAAAACCAAGGAGATGTTTGTGAATTTCACACTTAATTAGTAGTTTCGCTTCCTGCTTCATGCCACCTAGATTATGGTAGTAGTAAAACACTTAGTTATTCCACTCTTTGGCTGGTAGCACTCAGAGATTCGAGCTCCGTCTGAGCAACTGAAGAATCCTTGCCTATTTGTGAAGTTATGGACATAAACCTCCTGATCGGTCAATCATGAAGCCAACTCATTGTGATATCAGAGTGATGTTGAAGTGCATTACCCATCAGTTCTTCCTGGCCATGGAGTGCCTTATCCACCCGGTTTCTTAGATGCAGTCCATAACCACCTCAAAAGCATAGTCAAGAATTACTTTGACTTTGCTAGAAATGAGCTTACATCACATTCTAGCATTGCTAGCCCATGAGACAATACATTGAAGTAGCCCCAAATTATGAAACCAATAGGTGTGAACAGTTGCATATAATGAAAGTGCCTCAAAAATGTGTTTCAAACTGAGGAATCATCAATCATATGGAAAGCACTTGTTAACTCCGAACCTCCAATCCTTGAGTCAACACCAAGACTTGCAACCATGTTGCAAAATCCTGTAAGCTTGATATCTTAAGAAGGCAGCGAGTTCAATTAGTGAGTGCATCATAAAATGAAGCCTACCCATGACTTGATGACAACATAGAGGCAAATCAGAACAAAATTTCAAAACCATTAACACTCCACATTCATCTGTCAAACCTGTGAGTACACCCATCATAAAGGAGCCTCCTTTGCATCTGTGCGCGTAGTACAGGGCATACATCAGGTTTCATGCATTAGACCTGGGTCAGACATGCAATTGGACCTGGACAACTATGGAGATTTTCCTCAAAGATCAAGGGACTCAATAATGTATTTCAAGTATCATGCTATCTAATGGTAAAGTCGCACAATCATCTCCTAAATGATGGTAGTAGCTAGCTATATATGGATCAATCGTTAGCCTTGAAGACCAGAGGCTACAGCTAGCCCCCTCTTTGGCAGTGATCAAGAAGATGAACTTAGTGTAAATAAGAACAAATCAGGCACCACCACTCTTTTACTTGTATAACACATGAAAATAGTATAACAAGGTTCGTCATCCATTAGCAACAACAGAAATTTGAGCGAAGAGACACATTGTGATGCACATATGTTCCACTCTATCATGAATGGGAAATCCTCAAGGCTCAGGGACCTAGACACAAAAAGTTACTGGCAACAACTCATAAGGACACGGAAGTGATTTAGGTAAGTTACATTCAACCCCCATTGTGTGAGGATCACAGGGAGCCCAAGATTGTAAAAATTAGCATATTGCAGTTTCTTCAGTCGCCTTTGGAACAAGTTTTAAATAGGAAGAATGTGAGCATAAGCATGATGATTCATATTCTCCTTTACATGTATAACACTAGCGCCAGATTTGAAAACGTTTATGTTATGCAGGCCAAGTTAGGCATCTGTTCATATATAAATGTATATGCGGTCTTTTACCTCTTTGGAGACATGTACAGAAGGCTGAGAAGTGATTCATGATGTAGCTCCTCTTCTCATCTGAATATCAAGAATCAACTTAAAAAGATCAGTGAGCTTACCATCCCCTACAGTGAGCAAGTCGGCCCTTTGCACCGATCTGATAGGGTTGTAGCATACAAGTAACAACAACAAATCATGGTCATCGTGTAAGGTTTTATATCAGTTCTAAGAATACTCCAAAAAGCACGGACACAAACACTTTAAGAGGTGATCACACATCATACATAACTTCCCATCTTGAAAGACAGAAAATGAAAGAAACTGATAACTTTGGTTATGCCATAGAAATGAAAATTACAAGGAGAGACACCTCGCCCATTGCTCTGAGCCAAATAGTCCGAAGTAGATTTTTTTTTTCTTTTTCTGTTGTTCATGGGAACAATGAGTAGAGCAAACCTTCAATGTTGAACTTTTATGTTGGATACGTGGGCGGTCATGCACGGCATACCTAAGTCAAAACAATGAACCATCCTATTCCAAAGACCAGGCAGCAAACAAATCTCATATTGAAGAGTATCACCAATGTCTTCTAAGGCATGCAAGTTTTAAGAAGAATTACAACAATTTCCAAGGAGTGAACCCTTTTCTCGAAAAAACCATAACAAATAGAACCTTTCACCCCGGAAAAGGAAAACACGTGTATACACCCATATCTGAAAGAAACAGTGTCGACAACATCCCCTCCTTGAGCTTAGGTAGCACAAGGGTCATTGAACAGGGATCGTTGGAAGGCACAAGTTATCACTTCTCTTTCTGGGCGAGGGTCTACCATTTCGAGAACTCCGGATCTCCTGCAATAAAAACATGCCCGATAATCTTTTCCCTGCGAAGGTATGCAAAGAACCAGAACTTCCATTTAGCACACAGAGGAGATCAAGATACTTCCAAGGGGAGAGGAGAAATAAGAGAAGATGCCCTGCACTTGTCATAATACTCAGCTTGTTCATTCCGCAATTCTTTAGGAAAAAAAACTAGAGCAACAGGTGCTACTTTGCCCATGCGGGCATCAAAGTTCACGAACCTTGCTATGTGGTAAACAGAAGACAACAAGAAAGCTCCAACTAGATGTTCAGGTGAAGTATCATACCCGGATAGTCATACAAGAATAGCAAGCAAATCATTTCAGAACTAATCAGACTTCTCTTGTTTGGGGCCCTTCACGAAATGTGATAGAGATTACACCATGAACTAGCATCTTCGCATACCAGGAGCATTTCTAGCGAGTATTAAGGTTTTTTTGAATCTTGCGCAGCTAAGGGAGAAGAGAGACCACGCATTCAACCCCATCCTCACTAGTCAAGAGATGGACAGAAGGACAAGCCTCAAAATCAGACTATTCCCATCACTACATACCCCCACTACAATGGAATACCATCCATAAAGCACTAGAAGAAATCAAACGAGTTCAATCTTTAGAATCAGAACCTTCTTGGTTGCATGAGGACACTCATATATGGATATGTAAAGTAGCAAAACAAGAGGAGGAGCGATTAAAAGCCAGAACCTTAGGATCCAATTGACAACCACGTACCCTTCAAGATCCTGACTATGCACCAATAGTATTTCGAGATGAGGAATTTGAGCCTCATGGTTGGGCAGAGATCTTAGCCACCATAGACATAGCAATAAATGAAGAACAATGGAGTCCTCACTGGGATGAGGATGGCTATGATATCTCTATGATCATGGTAGTGCCCATGGAAGATGAACCTATTGTAGAACAGTGTACTGAAATGACCCCAGAGATAGACGGGACAAGCAATGATGATCTAGAGTCCATTATTATGAACCCTTTTGTTCTTCAAAAGAGGAATACCTCTATTTTGTAGAAGCCACCACCCCCAATGTAAGGGAGGCGAACCAAAATAAGCAACTCACACCACTTCTAGAGATCAAGGAGAATGAGCAGAAGAAGGAACAAAAGAAATCTTCTAGGCAAGAAGAAGAACAACCCCTATTGGAAGTACCTGAGAAGTTTAAGAAATATGAAATCAAAGATCAAAGAATCATGGTAAGAATGCCCAAAAGAGAAACAAGCATAGGAGAAGCATATGAAAATCACGAAAAAACTGAGAGGATTGTAATTATAGTCAAAGAAGAAGAAGAGAAATGTACTTATATCAGATATGACTTGACAGAAGAGGAGGAAGAAGAAGGATTGATAGCACTGCTGAGAGAATATAGAGAAGTGTTTGCATGGAGCTACAAGGATTTGAAAGGAATAGACCCTGACATATGCTCTCATGGAATTCCCATGACTCAAGAGGCCAAGCCTTCGAAACAGAAACCATACACTTATAATGATAATTATGATGCCAAGATCAAGGAAGAGATAGATCGTTTGATAGACCCCAAATTTATCTATGAGATTAAGCATACAGAATGGGCATCACCCATTGTTGTAGTGCTAAAAAAGAATGGAAAGCTACGTGTATGCATTAACTTGAAAAAAGTCAATGCAACCACTATTACATGTAGTTATTCGCTTCCTATCACAGAAAACCTATTAGAATGAGTAGCCGGCAAGGAATTCTATAGTTTCCTTGATGGATTTCCACATTACAACCAAGTAGCCATCGCCCCTGAAGATCAACATAAGATGGCTTTTGCCATAGAATGGGGCATATTCACATTTTGTCTGATGACTTACAAATGCACCTTCTACTTTTCAATGCCTAATGTGTCATGTCTTTAAGGAATTCTTATTAAAGAACTTGGAAGTCTATGTTGATGATTTGTGTGCTCACTTCAACATTAGACAAACACACATTGTTGAATTGAAACAAGTCTTTGACAAATGTTGAGAATATCAAGTCTGTTTGAACTTAGAAAAGTGTGTTTTCATGGTCAAGCAAGGCAAGAATTTGGGACACATTGTGTCAAAGAATGGAACCTCAAGAGATGAAGAGAAATTCAGAGTGATTATAGAACTACCTAGGCCAAAGGATGTCAAAGAAGTACAAGCTTTCATGGGACATTGTGGTTACTATCGACGTGTTGTACACATGTATGCGGTTATTGTAAAGCCTTTGTACACCCTTCTGACTAAGTTCAAGTGGACAGATGAATGTGAGAAATCATTTAATGAACTTAAACAATGTTTGTGTTCAACACCAATTATGACTACACTAGATTGGAGTAAGCCATTCCATGTACATGTGGATCCATCCAATTACGGTATCGAGTGTGTGCTAGCACAACCTACTCGTAAGGGCAATATAGACCTTCCTATAGCATATGCCTGTGAGGAGATGGTTGGCTACAGTCCAGAGATAAGTTGGTGTTGCAATAATCTTGCTCTACACGTGCCAATGTGACATGGAACCTTAGTAGACTCCTTTCGATTGCTAAATATGCATTTAGACCCACTATGTGATTTCAGCCATCATTGCTAAATATTTGTACCAAAACAGATAACTTGCACAACTCTGAAAAACTTGCTATTTTTGGACTTGAACCTCTCAAAAAAATATTCAGTTCTCACCCTCTGATAACAATTGACATGAGACCTTTTAGGCACTTCTAATTAAAGGGCTTAGCTACCTATTTCAAGTTATTTCAATAAGTTAGAGTGAGAACACACTAAGAAATGAGTTTAATAATTGAGGGCTTGACTTTTTAGGGGCAAGAAAGTGTACATACATAGGTACCTTTTTTGATTCATAACTCAAGATGCCATGAACAAAATCTAATGAAAATTAATACCTAGCAACTACACTAACCAATCTAGCTATACCAAGTTAAGTAAATCAAATGGTCAATTAGATGCAAAGAAATTGATCAAGCAATATCACTAAAATGAAGAGGTTGTAGTAGAGAGAAGTAGATAGATATTATCATGAACTAATGTATCAACTTATATGTGAAAATGAATATATGATACAAAGGAGATGTAGTGGACTTACTCATACATATGTGAGCTCAAGTTATGCTGAAGCATGAGGCTTAGTGGCTCTCTCTTTTCTATCATATCTAGTGACTAAAAGTCAACTATATATGTACTCATAGAAAGAATTTGAAATTTGAATCTCCCTCACCTAAAAGTGTTCCTGCACTTTAGGTGTTGATTGATTTGATTCCAACCACGAACTAAGTCATGGTTCTTGGCTCCTAACATCACGAGATTCCTCATCTCACTTCCTTTTACTTTTATGCAATGACATAAAGTCCATGACTTTTACAAGGGGTATTCATATGCAATTCTTTTGTGAGCCAAATGTGTGCGTGAGAAGTCCCGATCACTTTTTCAAGCATCTAGGCTTGCCGAATGTACCAACAACTCCCTTTCAAGCCTAAGATGCTTGAGTCTTCAATCCTTTAGTATCTGCTGAAATCCAATCATGGATTTAAACTTGTTGGTCATTATATTTACACATTGCATATGAGTAGATACATAGGAGAGTTGTACATCCTTGCTCACAATGTTTTCTCTAACAAAATGATAATGAACTTCTATATTCTTGGTCCTGGCATGAAAGATAGGATTACGAACTAGATGAACTGAACTCATATTATCTCCAAATATGTATGGAGTGTCAAAATCCAATCCTTAATCTGTGTATAGGGTCTTGATCCACATAGCTTCTTGTGTTGAATTTGCTAACCCTCTGTATTCAGCCTCAGTTGAGGAAAGAGCAACTGCGGTTCCTTCTTTGAAGATCAAGATATGAGCATTCTACCTGCAAATGAGAAATATCTTGATGTGCTTCTTTTCTCATCTTTGGAACTTGCCCAATCTGCATCAATGAAAAGCTTTACATTCAAATTAGATGTGTAGGTGTAATATAAACCTTCATTTATTGTTCCTTTCAAGTACTTCAATATCCTCTTTGCTGCATTCATGTGAGGTTTCCTTGGGGTGTGCATGAATTCACTAAGCACACTTACTCCATAGCAAATATAATCCCTAGTTAGAGTAGCATAGTTTAAACTCTCAAATAGGCTTGGATAGCTTCTTATATCTTCAATAAGTTCTCCTTCATGAGCTCTTAAACTCCTCCTTCATTTGTGCTTTGATCTTTGTAATCCCATCAACATCATCACTTATAATGATTATATCATCTACATACACACATAAGTATATCATTTGAGATTTAATTTTCTCAATGAAAAGTGAAGGATATGCTTTGCTTAATTGAAATCCTTTGTCCTACAAGAAGGTAACTAATCTACGGTTCCAAGCTCTAGGAGCTTGCTTCAATCCATATAGTGCTTTTCTGAGTTTACACACATACTCAGGATGTGATTCATCTTCAAATCTAGGAGGTTATGCCATGTACACCTCCTCTGAAATCCAACCATTCTAGAATGCATTTTTTACATCCATCTGCTAGATGTTCCAATTCTTTGAGGCAGGTATACTCATGAGTACTCTGATTGTTGGCATCTTTGCCATAGGAGAAAAAGTTCCTTGATAATCTATACCTTGGGTTTGAGCAAACCCTTTAGCCACAAGCCTTGCTTTATACATGTTTATGATCCATCTTAGTTCTTCTTTACTTTGTAGATCCATCTAGATCCAATTATCTTCATGGATGGCTTCTTGGGAACCAAATTCCAAGTCTGATTCTCTTGATGAGCTTCTATCTCTTCTTCCATTGCTTCTCTCCATTCTGATTTCTTCTTAGCTTCTTCAAATATTGATGGTTCCTTTGAGTTTAGATCCGGAGCAACGTAAATGGAATGCATAGTGACCGACAAGTGTCAAATCCATACCTTTCTGGACTTCTTTTTTATCTAGTTGATCTTTTTATTGTTTGTTGGGAAGATTCTGCAACATCTCTCAATTCCTATATCTTTGCTTTACCTTCGTTGTTCCAAGCATTGATATTCCTCCTTGGTGTCTTTTGATTATCATCACAATCATCCGAATCTTCATGTATGTGTTCATTCCCCTTTTGCAATGTTGGGAAGTCCTCCTCTAGGTCATAAGGTAGCTTGACTTTCCTGCAATCATCTTCAAAGCAAGAGTTGTTCCCATCAAAGACAACATCTCTACTAACAATAAAACCTTTATTGCTTGGATTATATAACATGTACCCTTTTTTATTTTGATCATACCCAATGAACACACATTTCTCTGCTTTAGGATCCATTTTACCTGTGATTTGAGATGGAATATGTGATTGAGCTATGCAATCAAATATCTTGCAATGATCAAGGCTAGGTCTTCTTCCATTCCATGCTTCATAGGGTGTCATCCCATCCAATGCCTTTGATTGGACTCTATTTATTAAATAGGTGGTTGTGGATATAGCCTCTATCCACAAATAATTTGGTAATGTCTTCTCATTGAGCATAGACCTTGTAGCTTCATCTATGGTCCTATTTCTTCTCTCTGCCACTCCATTTTGCTCAAGAGTGTACCTAGTTGTGATCTCTCTCTTGATGCCCCTCTCTTGGAGATAGGCATCAAATTCATGAGAGAAATATTCTCCCCCTCTATCTGACCTTACCCTCTTTAGTGTTTTTACCTTTTTGATTGTCAAAAAGGGAAAGATACCTCTTGAAACATGAGACGACTACATCCTTATGCTTCATAAAGTATAGGATGATCCATCCTGCTAGAATCATCAATAAAAGACACATAGTACCTGGATCCAGACATCTATGTGGACTAGCTCCAACAAGTCATCAGGGATGTATCCTTTCATTACAAAAGGTTGTCTATGTGATTTCCAAAGTAGACAAGCACCACACTTATATATCATGTGTTGCTTGGAAATATTTGGTAGGCCAAGCACACTTTGATTCCTGCACATTTGCTTCAAATTACTTTCACCGATATGAGCCAATCTTTTGTGCCACATCTCTGGTTCTAATAAGGTGTGACTAAGATAATTGAATAGAGCTATATTTCTAGTGTCTTGGAGCTTAAATGTAACAATTCTGAGTATCTTTTCTCCTTTTGCTATTCTCTTGAATCCTTGTTGTGGACCTTCAACAAAGGCTCCATTCCTTGTGAACCTTATGTAGAATCCTTTCTCTAGAATTTTCCCAACACTTATGAGATTTTTTGTGATGGTAGGGACATACAATACCTTGGTGAGTAGATTTCTCTCTTGTTCTTCTTGTTTTGGTTGTCCTTTGCTTCTGAGGATTGGCATCATCTCATCTCCAAAGATGTAACCATAGAGATTTCTCTCTTGAAGGTATGTTTCCATTCTACGTGACTATACTCAGCAATTACCTCGATCCAATTTATCAATGGATGAAGGAAATCCATCTCCCATGTTGACTTGATGTAGCTCTAATACCATTGTGAGGAGATGGTTGGATACTGTCTAGAGATGAGCTAGTGTTGCAATAATCCTGGTCTACACCTACCAATGTGACTTTAGGGAATCTTAGTAGGGTCCTTTAGCTTCCTAAATATGCATTTAGAATCACTATGTGCTTTGGATAATCATTGCTAAATATTTGTACCAAAACATATAACTTGTACATAGAAGCACTATAAAAAACTTGGTATTTTTAGTCTTGAAACTCTCACAAAAATGTTCAGTTCTCACTCTCTAATAACAATTGACCCAAGACCTCTTAGGCACTTCTATCTGAAGGGCTTAGCTACCAAGTCCAAGGTATTTCACTAATTTAGAGTGAGTACACATTGAGAAATGAGTTTAAGAATTCAGCGGTGCAATCCTCACTTTTTAGGGCGAAGAAACTGTGTAGACACATGTACCTTTTTTTATTCATAACTCAAGATCCCATGAACCAAATGTAATGAAAATTGATATATAGCACCTAGACTAACCACTCTAACTAGAACAAGTTAAATTAAACCAAATATTCAAGTACAAGTAGAGAAATTGATCAAGCAATATTGTTGAAACGAAGAGGTTGTAGGAGAGAGCAGTAGACATAGATGATCATGAACTAATGTATCAACTTATATGCGAAAATGAATGTATGATGCAAAGGAGATGTAGTGTAATTACTCATACATATATGAGCTCAAGATATGCTCAAGCATGAGGCTCAATGGCTCTCTCTTTTCTTTCTTATCCCACACCTAAAAGTCACCTATATATATGCTCATAGAAAGAATTTGAAATTTGAATCTCCCTCACCTAAAAGTGTTCCTACACTTTAGGTGTTGATTGATTTGATTCCAACCACCAAATAAGTCGTGGTTTTTGTCTCCTAACATCACGAGATTCCTCATCTCACTTCCTTTTACTTTTATCCAATGAAGTAAAGTCCATGACTTTTACAAGAGGTATTCATATGCAATTCTTTTGTGAGCCAAATGTGTGTGCAAGAAGTCCTGATCATTTGGTCAAGCATTTAGGCTTTCCAAATGTACCAACAAAGTAGAAAGTTGAATGCAGCTGAGAGAGACTACACCACCATTGAGAGAGAAGGATTAGGCATGGTTTATGCAGTAAAGAAATTTAGACATTAGTTATTGGCAAACAAATTCAAGTTCTTCATGGACCATCAAGCATTGTTATACCTAGTCAACAAGCATTGTAACATGCGAAGACTGGTACATTGGTTTCTACTATTAATGGAGTGTGATTTTGAAGTGGTAATCTGGAAAGGGAAGACCCACCTTAGAGCCAATCATCTTTCACAAGTGACTACGGAGAAGCTCCTCATGGGATAGCGGATGATTTACTAGATGCATAATTGTTTAACCTTGAAGTGGTGCCTGAATGGGCCAAGCCAATCGTCCCTATTCTCACATTTGGACCTAAGAACCCTCAAATCAGGATCAAGGAATGAGAGTTAACTAAATAAAAAAGATATCAAATAATTGCAAGAAGTATTTATAAACACGATAATTAGAAAATCCTCACTTGTTGCATAGGGGAATTAGAATATGATAAATGGTTGCACACATAGGTGCATTAGAGCAACACCATTCATGGCATTGCACCCTACAAACTCTGCATAGATTAGGAGTGTACTGGCCTGTGATGGAGGCAGACGTCTATAGGATATGCAAGGAATGTCCAATCTATTGCATTAGACCACCAGTCGAGCATGCTACTTTATACCATGTGTCTCGAGCACTAGAATGGAGCAAACCAATGATAACTTACTTGTGGACAAAAACATTTCCTCAAGGAATGACTTTAGCAAGACAAAGAAGTCTAAAGTAGGAAGCTCAAAACTACACGCTCATTGGCGATAATCTATACAAAAGGGGAAGAGATGGATATCTAAGAGAGTGTGCTCATGAGAGTGACTACGTGAGCATGTTAGAGCCTACACACCAAGGTGTTCCAAGTGGTCATTTTGGCCCGGTCAAATAATCAAGGCCATACTATTCTCATGATTATGGTGGCCTACTCTTCATATGGATGCACATACATATGTAAAGAGATGCAATGCTTGCCAAAGAGCTCAATTTCTAACATGCAGAGATGAGATGCAAGTGAAACCCATGATCAGAGGACGTGCATTCTCTAAGTGGGGTATAGATTTTGTTGGACCCGTTAACCCCTTGCTAAAGGAGACCATGCGAAATACATCATTGTAGTAGCAAAATATCTCACCAAATGGGTAGAGGCTAAGGCTACCAAAAAGAATGATGCACACACGATAGCAAAATTCTTGCCACCTCACCCAAACGGTTAGCTCACATAGCATGTCATAATCCAATCATCCAAATCATTTCATCATGTCAAATTGCACATACACATGGTCCAAACTTTGTATTCATACCTAATTCTCATGTACATAAGGTCTTTTCCAATTTTCAACTCACCTTACTATCCACATCATCACTTGTATCCATGCATGCACCTACTTATGTCCTTCGCACCATGGCTCAAATGCACCCATACCTACTCATACCTGTTCACATAACTCCTTTCCATTTCCTTCTGTCCTACAATTAAACTAAGCAAAAACATATCATCTACATATTTCCCACAATATACCAATCATAAATTCAAAACCAGAAAAACTCCAAAAATATCACTGACATAATCACAAGCCCGATCCTCACTAGAGAAACCTGCAACAAATCTCAACAAAAACATATGATCCACATGTTTCCCCCCAATCCAATATGTGAAGGTAATCAACGAAATCAATCACCTAAAAAGACTTCCATAACCCAATCATGGATCTGTTGCTCCAAGATCGTCTTGTGAACATGTAGACAACCAAACACACCACATTGTTATTCAACAACAAGTATATGCATACCGAAATCTCCGTGGAAAAGTTGTCCTTCTTCCATTGTCGCACCTCCCTCTTCATCTGCAACTCAACAAACAGGTCAATCCAAAAATATAACAAAAGAGAATCAACAAAAACATATATAACCGTGCATCTATATTGAAGAGCTCGTACACTCGCCATATATATATATATATATATATATATATATATATATATGTGTGTGTGTGTGTGTGTGTAAAACAAAAAATGAGGTTGTCTAAAATGGAGTCTCACTCACACTCCCAAAGAAACCGATCACACATGATGAACCAAGACACAACCAGGGAATTCTCAAGCAGCATGCACCCCATTATGAAATTTTGGAACGAACCTATTAATGACATAGCAAAAGCCAAGTTCGACAAGTCGCTTATAACTAACCGGTCCAGCACATATAATAGTTATGCCACCGTGAGCATTGGATTTGGGCCGATCGATCTATCAGCAACCTGTCTCTTAATCTCGCAAATACACACATGCAAAAACACACTTATCTGGGCGATCACCACCCTCCTCCTCTTGGCCTCTCCCCCTCAGGAGTGGGAATGTTTTTCTTCTCTTTTTTTTCTATTTATTTATTTTAATTGCATGAGTTGGCCTATGTTACAATTGGATGCGACTCGTGGACCTGGCCATCGGGCCAGGTTGGTTCCACCCATCTACCAACACAACATAGCACACAACGACATATACACATATACATACGTGATAGCCCATAGCGAAGCTAGGTGCGGTTCGTGGTATTGATCGCCTTGTCGAGATGGCATAACTCACCTATCAACCCGCTATGACTCGAAGCATCAAACAGATATAGACACGTAGCCGTCCATGCCTATGACGACGCTTGCATCGGATCGCGGTCCTGACCACTGAGGCAGGTTGACTCCACCCACCTACTAGCCTATTATAGCGCGTTGATGTACATACATTTATATACATATGCTTTTGCTTGTATTTTTCTTTTTTTTGTTTTTTCACTTTTCCCATCTCCCATGTCCTGAGAGTTAGGGAGAGGCGGAAAGGAGATTATGCTCACCTGATTCGCACATCATGCAACCAAAAATACACAAAAATACAAAAACATATATGCAGAGCTTATAGATCGATCATCTGTCACCTTGCTTAATTTGGCATAACGATTATATATGACACAATAGACTATTCACAAACAAACCTCTCAAACTGGATTCACCTATCCTACCTCTGAGTCCATTTCTCAGTCGTAATGTCGCACGATGACCTTGAAAGTTTCTTCCTTGTCTTGCTCAATGCAAGTGGTCAATACTCTCCAGGAGGTGAGTCAGGCTCTGCCTCAGGAGCCTCATCGTCGCTTTCTATGACTAACTGACCAACCCAAGCCCAACAAAGTCCATTTACCTCATTAGATATCCCTTGAGAGTTGTCGTAGTAGAAGTAGCAATCCTCTGCATACCTGGCCCAACAAAGTAGATACACTTTGAATTGAGAAAATGAAAAATGAATATCAAGATCTTGGTTTAGGAAGCATACCAACCAATGAGCTTATTCCATGTCGTATTCCATCTGCAAGCTTTCGATAGGTATCTCCATGCTCGCCAGTGCTTGGTCTGTAAAATATATCACAAGGTCGAGGAGAGCATTTTGGTAAAGTTGGTCAGCCATTTTTCATCTAGTCCTCAATGATCCTGCGTAGCAACACACTTGGTCTATCAGCATCCGTGATCTTTGCAAATGAAAGGTAAACTTTTTGATGAAATAGATAAGGCCCCTCTTACTCTGTTCTCGTATCAAACCACATGTCTCTTGTAGGATTGTCCAAATCAAACAAAAAAAGTCCCATCATCCAAGGGCTCGCTCGAAATCCTTTGCGTGCATTCCCTCCTATCGTCCTCTGTGCATGTTGCTCGCTATTCCGACACTTATTTCCATAAAACCTCGATTCGATAACTTTGGCATGCTCGGCATGAGCCACTCTCGAATTCTTTAGGCCGCTGCCATTCTTACTCATACTCTCTGCATGAGGCACTTTACTCACTATGCTTTTTTTTTGGCTCGTCATCAAATGCGGGTCTTCTCCTTAATTCCTCGGGTCTAGGAGTCCTCTTTTCACACCCATCTTGGCTCTCCTTATCTCCCCCTCCCCAAGAGGTCTTTCTTTTGATACTCTGATTCCTTACTCAAGCTCTCGTTGTCCACACACCACTTCTCTCTCCCGGATCTACCTCTGCCCTTGGGGCCTTTCTTGCATATGTCTTTGCTCACGACATCATGCACTTCCTTTGTGCCAAAAGATAAACAACTCCCTTGATTCCCAATCTTTTGATATCTTTGATCATGAGCTTCAGAAGGGTGGCTCTTGCCCTTCGAAGAGCTTCCCTTCCTTTGATAAGGATGAGCCACCTTGTTCACTTTCTTCTCTTTCTTTGTGACTCCCATTTCTATTGTCTCTTCTCCGTCCGTCATGGCTTCCTTTTGTCCTAATAACAAGCATGCACCACTAGTCAACAATTTTTCAGCTTTACCCTCTAGCTTCAGAGTTACTTTCTCCAACTCAACTCTTGCATCCAATCCTTGTGCATTGGGTTTCTTTTCCATCATGGTCTCCATCCCCGGGCATATGCCTTCGAGCTCAACTTTCAAACCTTCGATCCTTCCCTTCATGTGTCCTGCTTCCACTATAGTGGCCAATTCAAGATTTGATCCCTTTCCTAGGATTTTTCCCTCCAGATGATCATTGGTATTGGCTTCCTTTGGGTTTATGTACATTGTATAACACTCAACCTCACTTCTACCTACCAACCATCCTAATAGTTCTTGATCAGAATCATCCTTATGGAACAATGGGTTTTGATACTCTCTCATTTTCGTGTTTTGGGCTTTGGATAACTACAGGTTAAACCCGTCTTGAAGCAGATCTTTGTAAGTATCCATGTTCAAGGAAAACCTAACTCGTTCCATTTGCTACCTTACTTTCTCTTTTGCCTTCTTTTCCATTTCATCAACTATTGGCATCTTCTTCTTGTCGATCGCATTTGGAGATACTTGGATTTGTATTCAGTCAAACGTTGGCCCAATTGTAATGAATCCCGTGCGCTAGTTGTGCACACAATTGGCTTGTACTAACCATGGCTGCCCCAACAATATAGAGAATGTGTCTTCTGAAGTTCTTGGTCTGACTATCAAGTAATCGACACTAAATTCTAATCCTCCAATGAGTGTGCTCACATTCTTTAGAAGACGAGCTGGTTTCACTTGAGTTTGGTTTCACATTCTGAGGGACATTGGGGTCTCTTCCATGTGGTTTAGGCCAAGAGCCTTCATCATGTACTCAGTCATTAGATTGACAGCTGCCCCACTATCCAACTAAGAATCTAGGATTCCATATCCCTTAATCTCAATCGTCACAATAGGAGCATTCGAATAGATTTGGGTTGTGATACTTTGAATGATACCTTGAATGTCTTTCTCTTGTTCTTTTTTCTCTTGCAATTTTCGGAGCTTTTTTATATATTCATTGTAAAACTGCTTTCGATATGCATGGGAACATCTTAGCAATGTACTGGTGTCCAAAGCGACTTTCGTTTCAGCTAGCAATTTCACAATGTCAATTTCCTCCATACTTTGCCTTTCCTTTCAACATTTCAGAGCCTTCAACCTCTCCGGGAATGGAGCTATGCTCGACACAAATTTCTTAGTTACTGGTGGAAGGATCTCGATTTCTTCCCTGTCCTCATATATATATATATATATATATATATATATATATATATATATATATATATATATATATATATATATATATATATATATATATATATATATATATATATATATATATATATATATGTTTATTGTGTACATTCTACAACTCGCCACATGTCATGAAACTAAGCCGTTTGAATCCATAAAAACTTTTTCGATCCGGTTTCATGATTTCGGTACCCTTGAGCCATCCCATTGGCCAAGCGGTCTCGAGTGTCATAGTTCCTATCGATTCGGTGACTCAACATTTTGGCTCCTTGTTCCGACGATAAGCATGATCCGGTCTTCCTCAATCATGTGTTCCTCTTTTTAACAGTCAATAACTCCAATTCACTCCATCAATGCTTGGCAATAACTATGCCCATCCTTCATGTTGCTCACTTTCCCTCTCCACCTTCAACACCTCTTTGAAGGAAAACCCAAATATTCTTGCATCTTCTCTCGTGCAAAAGAGATAGTCCCTAGAGTGGCATGTCATAATAATAATCAAACTATAGTATGGAGGTGTGGGAAGAAGGATCTTGAAGTGCATTGGAGGGTTGAAAGATTGTAAATCTATATAAGAACCATGCAGGAAACCGGTGAAGGATACACACTTGCACAAAGACAATGCAAATATAGGGATGAAGAGAAATAGCTAGACACACATACATAGAGAGAAAACTAGGCAATATGATATCACACAAAAGTCTAGGTTGGTTTTCTACAAAGACATTAGGAAAAAAAGTGAACCCTCCATGGGCCTTGTAAGGATTCCTAATTTTTAGGGATTAAGCTTAATCTTGTACTTTGTTAAGGGAACAAAGTGCATCTAATAGAGCACTTTTTGGTAGGCTGAAGTAGGCTTTTTTTTAGGCTAAGCTAGGATCTTCTCTCTCTTCTACACATAGAGAGAGAGAGATAAAAACCGCTTTCCACCTCATCAAATCCATCCATCTTTATGAATAAAAAAATGACTTTCAGGAAAAAAAGTCTCTTTTTCAGCTATTCTTTATTCAAAATGGCCCATACTTTTATGTATTTGTCAAAAGTTACTTTCTTTAGTCTTGTTTTTATAAAAAATACTATAAAAAAACATAGTTCCTCCAAAAGTTAAGTGCCACATCATCAAACCCGTAACTTTGGTTGTCCCAAAACATGAATTTTTGAAAAAAGCTTATTTTCCCTCTTATGCACTGAAAACAGTCATTTTGACCTATCCACATACCAAAACACACTTTTTTTCTTGCACACAACTACTATACAAGCCATTCCAGCCATCTTTGTGCTTCTTCTTATTCCGTGCTGGAGCTTTGGAACATCATGGTGCTCACATGTATTACGAACATGACACCAACACCAATGCGTTCTCTTCACTCAAAGAGTGTACATGTTCGTGTTCTAATAGAATTTGCACCAACAACTAGAGGTAGCAATGACATAGATTCTCAAAATGAATGACGTGCAGCTGGAGAGAAGAATATTGATCTTTGGGTCAATGGTGATTTGTATCCCTTAGATCCAATGTCTAATGTTCATCATAAATTCCATGGTATCTCCACATTTCTACAATTCCTTGGTAGCGGTGAAGATGGACTACTAGGCTATTGCAAGCGATTGTCTAACAATTCTACATCTATAGCAAATTATTGGATGCAACAATGTCATCACAACCATTTCAAGATACATAGTTTAGAGAGCGCTATACACACTTTAGAAAGTGCTATCAAATCTTTGGATGAGCACAATAATAGACTACAACAAGATGTGGAAGAAAAGGAGAGCATAATTACAAAGTTAAAAGCCAATCTTACACAACTAAAAGCGACTCCACTTGGGATGAGATATAGGAAACAACCATTATCATCCTTTCAAGCTCTTTTAACTGGTGGTGGAGCATGGAAGCAACGTGTTTACGCACTTAGGTATGTGTTTCGCTTGTTTATTTATGTTAAAAGACTTTTAGATTGAGTTTATTATTGTGCAGGTCATTTGTTGAAGATCAGTGCTTCCTCAACAATGGAGGATCAATTGAAGTTTCTGAATTCTTGTCTTAGCAAAAAACATGTGCTTATGATTTCGGATTCACCAATATGAAATCACATCAAAACCCAAGTGATTAAAGATTTTGCAAGCAACTTAGAAGATACTATTAGTCCTAGTGAGGTACAGATGGTATGTGATGAAGCAGGTGTTAGTACTAGAGCATACACTGCATTGTACAATCTTTTGAAGCAAGCTCTGCAAAACGAAGGTATTTTCCAAAGCATTTTTCCATGCGATTACAAGGTATCTTTGAAGAAGAAGATGACCAATGAGGATGTAGCCAATACCCTTGGCAATTACCTACATATAGAAGATGTTATGCCTGCATCATCGTTCATCTACATCAAAGAAAGAGTTGAAAAACGCATCTAGAAAGGGATCCATCTACACAAAGTACAATAATATATTTGTCAATTTGGAGAGGCTTCAAAAAGAAATGGTTAAATTTTACAAATCCTCAATTCAAGGTATATCTATTGTTGTGATAATGACATTCATAGTATTTTTATTAATATAATGTTTGTTATTTGATGTATATTGTGTTTCCAAACTCAAGTTTGTATTGAAGCTATACGAATGTCAAATCATAAAGCGATGACGTATGGAGAGACTTAGTGTGACACTCATGAACGAAGCTATGTCCCATGCTATTATTGATGAAAGTGAAGAATCTACCCATCACTTTACATATAGTGTCCAATCCGAGAAAGATATATGGTGGTTAGGTGCTATTGAAGTACCTGTGATGTTCTTACATGGATTTTCAGTAGGACCCCATGGATCACAGAGGTGATAACTTCTCATATTCATGGTGCCAAAATCACTGTAGAAGGCCTAGGTGATTTTGAAGTAGAGTGCCACTTAGGTGGAGATTTAAAGACTATCAAAGGCATGTTAGGATGCAAACAAGGTGCATCTGCTCTCTATCCTTCTCATATTGCACATGAGGTTATAAACGAACAAAGAGAAAACAAAACAACATAGATGATTTAGTTGATGACACAGATGCATCTCCATCTACTGAATGGGATATAACTTTAATGAGGTGTCGCGTGTTAGGTACCTAATCGTGACATGTCAGATAAGGATTGGAATCCCATTATTCCATTCCCTTTACTCAATGTCCACTTTTGCACCTTGCATGCCTTCATGAGAATTTTCGATAGACTATTGAAGCTCCATATAGAATATGCATTTTCCATGAAGCCAATTGATAAATATATTCAAGCTATATTCAAGCTTTACTCATTGTAAGTGTAATCTTCTTCTAAAAGTGCTCATTGCACTTACCTTTTTCCAATGTACTTAACAATTTTTAGCATATTTTATTTGCACATGGAGCTTATTTCATGCATTGATATGGGTCGTTACAGATTTTCAGTACCCAAGGAATGGAAAAGTCACACTACAAAGCGAGGGGTGTCTACTTCAAAAAAACGTGACATGGTGGTGGTCCAATGCAATCAAACTACATGGAGGAGATGTTTAATTGGTTTTGCCGCACTACATTCTCGAGAAAGTTTTTTGTGGAACGACTTAGGGATTCAAAATTGGCAAAACTTGCGAGAAGGATGCAACACAACATTGCCAGTGAGAAATGGAAGTCATCATTAGGATCTCTCCACCATGCTCAGTGGCGTGCTAGGCGACTACGAGAAGGATCAGCTTGGAAGTAAAGTGAATTCGTTAAGACCTATGATTATTGTAATCTTGGTTTCAATGTGTTATTATTTATATTATATTATTCTATATGTTTTTAAAGAGGTTTTGTCCATTCTAGTGTGAACAAACAACTTCCAGTAGAGCTTGTTCGCGTATTTATAGGAACAATGAGTTGAGCCCACGGACTGCTCATTGAATTTTGTTGCTTCATCTAGGGCATTCTCAACATCTCTCCGATCACAGTCTCAAAATCATATGAAAATTGATGGGCATACTTCAGGCGACTTGGAGTTCAAAACATCTTCGCTTTGTGGCATTGAAATTGTTTTGAGCTCATTTCGGCCTCCGAACACACTGTCACATTGCTTGTGAAAGAAATTTTGTCATTTTGTGCCAAATATATATACAAGTTTTCGTTTGCCATTATAAGCAACTCGAAGTTTGCTATAAGTTTAGTAGAGCTCGATAAAGTGGTTCAATTTGACCTTTTGAGATACAATCATTTTTTTATATCAGGGTATTTAGTTATTGGCCATGGCTGAAAGTAATGATGTATTCCGTATGCTGGATGTTGAGGATAAGTTGGATGGTACCAATTACTCGTTATAAGCATATATGATGATTCATGTATTGAAAGCAAAAGGATTGTAGACTGTTGTGCAGGGTATTGAAAAATGCCCTACCACACCTGTGAATACAATTATTGAAGGTGATGTAGATGGCATTGAAGATGATGATCTTCATATTCCTGCTCATGTTGCGGTTCCTATTGTACCTACTATAGAGCCACTTTGTTGGGATGGAAAATATGCTTAGGCACATGCATTGATAGCCTTGTCTACCAAACATGCCATTATCCCTCATATTCTCTCTTGTAAATAAGCAAAGGATGCTTGGGATACACTTACCGCTTTATACCAGGCAAGAAAAGAGGCTCGTGTTGCTTACCCCTGAAAGAATTTGGAGAGTGAACATATGAATGAAGGAGATTCAATGAACGATGTTTTTGACAAAGATCAAATATTTGAAGGAACAATTCATTTTTGCTGATGAAGTCTTACTAGATACTTCACTTGTGTAGACTTTCTTAATGGTCTTCCAAATTCATATCATAGTTTTGCTTCTACTCTTCAATTGATGATGAAAGGAAATCCAAATGCCTTAACATTTGAGGAGCTAGTCTTTATTTTGTTGCAGGAAGATCAATCCAAGAAGAAGAGGTCTATTATGCATGTTGCACATCAAGCTTTATTAGCTAGTTAGAAGGATAAGGGTAAATGGAGCTCATATACTAGTTCCTATTTCTGCCCGGGTTTAGATATTATCAGTTTGTATCATATTCACACATTGTAATTAAAAATTGGAATATAAGTTAGTGTAGGTGAGCATCCTACCTTACCATACACTTTGAAAATATCCTCTATTCTCTCTCTATCTCTCACTCACCTCATTTTTAACTATTAAGGTGTATATGCTAAGGTTCATGTGTTGGAAGATCCTGTAAACTTGTGATTTATTGTTATTGAGGCCCAACCACTTCCAATAAGGAAAGTGTCCATTCTTAAAAAGAAAAAGAGGTTAAAGGATTATATTAGGACTAATTTTTCTACACATAAGAGAGTTGATGATACCAAGAATTAGGATTAAGTGTATTCCCCTATATCTTTTTGCTATTGGGATTTAGAAGCATGTTTTCATTTTCTTACTTTAAGTCCTTGTAGGTTGCTTGATTAGATGGAGCGAGAGTGAGAGTGATAACAAACATCCCAATCCTCATACACAAAGACTATCCAAATCCTTTACAAGCCATGGTTTATAACTTTTGACTCTTAACCTTTGACTCTTTATGAAGCATATTTCCCAATATAATTAAGAATCAATCGATTTTGATTGTGCAACAGCATAGTCTGATCTCCTTTGGCCTTCAGTTTTGGATGCATTACAAGATTTATAAGATAAATCTTTACATTCATCACGTAATGGAATATATTCTTTTAAATGCCCTTTTGGTTGGGTTTTTAAGCTCTTTGGCTTATTTTTTTGATAGTTCCATGGATAAGGTACACACTTATCTTTAGTTAGTAGGAGATCTTGTTACCGTTAGTGTCCATGTGAAAGACCAAATGGCCACTGGACATTTCTTTGTTTATGTTCTTTAATAAAACATATAGTGGCTTGGTCAGTCACAGACTATAAGTTCGACCGCATTTATAAGACCTAAGAATTCTGTCTTCGTGCTCCCTATGTACTATTTTTCTACGTGTTTTGCAGTCTCTGTGCGGAAGATCATGTGCGGCCTTAGGAGCTCGGTTTTCTACTCCGAGGATATCGTCGTGGAGCTCATGAGAAGGAGAGTGCGTTGTGGTGCATCCTCATCGAATTACTTCAGATCTAATAATTCATCTTTCTATTACTTGTCTCTCATTTGTAGAGAGGGTTGTTTTATAAACATATGTACTTTTATGGTTTTTCTTTATTCCTTTGGTCGAGGATAGTGAATGCTAATAAAGATTTTCTTTGGATGTTCCTTTGGGTTAGTAATATATGGATTCTTTAGGGTATGGTTAATATGCTCTTAATTCAATTTTATATAATTATTCTAAGCATATACTATTGAAATATTGACATAACTAGTACTCTTTTATGATACTTAATGATCAAAAAACTAAATCATGTGCAATTGATATGAACTCATCTCAATTAATCCAAAGTAATAAAACACCTCAAATTTTTAATTATATTTAGAATCTTTTGGAGATGAGGCGGTAGGTTGATCATAAGAGAAACATCATGAAAGATTTAGTTACAACTTAATCATTAGAGAAATATCAATTATATGCGAAAATGGGGGGACAAATTTGTGACTCTTGATTCTTCTACCAAGTATATCAAAGGATTTTTCTATAGAAAATTCCTTGGGTGTGTTTCTATAGTTTTTGATGTTTATTTTCTTCAAAATGTTCCACACGATCTCACCCCTAATGGCATATTAGAAGGCGATGGAGCATCCACTAGCATCTTGGGCACCACATCTTGTCAAGAGATATCCTACTAGGAGCCTTATGTTGATGCCCCAAACAAGGCATGAAAAACAAGGTGCCTAATGTCTTCCTCTACACTAAGGCATCTTTTAAATCACTTCAAAACCTTGCACGACTTGTGAGCTTTGACATTCATTCAAACGCCATGGTGGAGAACTTCATAGAGGAGAACAACTCTCTTCCTCTAGTTCAATCAATGAAGTGCCTAAAGCTGGCTCAATCAATGCGTCCAAAGGCTCTACTAGCTCAATCAATGGATGCCAAAAGCTTTGAAACTTCAACTATCATCTCATATAAGTCCACTCCAACCTCCATTTTTGGTTGGGCTTAAGATGGACATTCAAGTCTTTGAAGATTTGAGGGATTTCTTCGATGTTGTAATTAAGAGGATTTTCATGGAGATAAAAATGCTTTTGGTAAAGTCCACTCTCATATCTCTAGTTGATGATGGATGGGTGCACAATGCACTGTTGCAAGAAGCTTCCTCCCATCAATGTTTTATCTCCCGCCTAAAGCTTTTCAGCAATCTACTATGATGTCTTTCAGTGTTTTTTTTTAAATGGAGGTTCAGCCGAAGCCTACTCCCCCGGACTTTTATTTTGAAATTGCAACTGTACAAGTGAATGGGCATAGTACCCGTCGGACCCCCCGTATCCCACAGGGGTTAGACAAAGAGACTTGGTTACAACTAAAGAAAACATGGTTACAACTAGTTTTTAACTGGCCCAAGCCATGACATGTCTAGCCCGGGGCTTGAACCCTGGACCTCCACCTCAAGAGGCCAAAGCTCAACCAACTGCCCCACGAGACGTGGACATGTCTTTCAGTGTTGCTCTTCTTTTGGTTAAGTGGCTATTGGCGATGGAGTAAGAGATTCACTATGCATGTTTGCATGTCACTACTCTCAATTTTATGAGTTTTTTTGAGACTCATCATATGCTCATTTTGCAGGGAAGATTTTGGCAATAATTTTCCAGATCTTAGATTTTCAACTATATAGTGGTTGACTTTACTCCTTACGAAACTTATTGGTGTGAGTACATACATTCTCACATAGTCTATTTGGTTGTTCATTACTCTTCATTGATCCATTTTTTTGAGAATACGATACTTGGTCATCCTTTTCTGAGCCTTCGTGGTATTTGGACTCTTCTAGCTCCAAAATCATTATGTTCAGTTCTCTATCATCATGGCATCAAAAATCTCATGCACATCTGGTGGATCATGGTCTTGTGCCCATGTTCCTCCGAGGAGTTAAAACTTATAGGCAAAATCCATTTTGAGATCCGAAAATTTGATGGCAAAAACTCTCCACCTTTGCTCAAAAGACCAAAGCCAAACCACTTGAACTATGCAACATGGATAGATGATGCAATTACAATGATAAGTCAATCATTACTAGCTTGTTCGTCCTCGTTCTTCTGGGAATTTTGCGACAGAGCTGCACTGATGGAGTGACGGAATGTCCTACGGCCTCACCTTTGTCAGGCTTTTTCATCGGCAAAGCCATAGTTCCTTGTCTGCGCGCTTGAGTCTTCCTTGTGTGTCGTGACAGAGCCTTTGTTTTTGTGATTTTTGCGACAGAGCCTTTGTTTCCAAGGTTATCGCAACAAGGCTTAGCTTTTAGTGTCTCGTCTTCCACCTGCGAGAGCCTTTTGGGATAGCAATTCTCGCTGTCGGGCTTCTTTTGGTCTGTCAGCGCTTCCTCTCGCTCTGTCGTGAGCATTTGCATTTTTCTTTTTTTGTCATGGCTTCTTGATCACGTGGAAACCATCTGTCAGGCACATCCTTGTCGCAGCTCAAATGCCTTGTGGCCTGCCTTGCTTTCGAGGTTGGCTCCCTTGCAAGTGTTTCCCTTTCTGTTATTTGGGAGTTAGTGTGAGTTGAGATAGGGTAATACATTCCTGGTGACTCACCTCAGCTATAGAATCTGAAATTCACATAGAGCGATGGCTCTTTCCAAACCTAAATAAAAATTGTATATTTATTAGTTGAGCAATTGAAACGATCAATTAGAACTCAATGTTAACCCGGTATGTTTTCGTTCCGAGGGGGTAGCTCACCTCAATAGACGGTGGAGCCATAGCATTTTGCATTTTCAATTACCCAATAAAATCTTTTGACGACACAAATTGTACCGCTTCTCTATGTGAACCCAACCTTACTTGGATTTCTTGGATTTTAAGCTTTTAGTTGTTAGCGGGCAAGCTAGTTATTCGTAAGTGTGGTTTTAAGTTTTCTAAGAATAAATCTTCAAGTATTTCTTAAAGTGTGGGGTTTTTGAAGGTTTGGATTTCTAAAAGTTTTGGGGTTTGAGTTTTTAGTTCTTAGCATGCAAGTATTAAAAAAAAAGAGAGAGAGAGTAGAAAAAAGAAGTCTCATTAAAGAAGGTGAAAGATAAGAAAAAAGGAAAAGAAAAAAGAGTGCTAAAGGGAAACGGACTTCATTAACTTTTCAGTCAGAATTGAGCCCCTATTTGGTTCTCCTTTTGCCAGTCCTCTCTCTCTTCGGGATATGGTAGGGGTAGTCCCCTTATAGGTGGTTATTAACTTGGGTTTGTCGTCAAAGGACAAGGCTTCAAGTGCATCTCTGGGACTCTTTGGAAGTAAAATTTCAGTTGCCACCCTTCCTAGGGAGAACATTTTGACTAAGCAAGAAAAGCTGAAGAGAATTTGCCTCATTGGGCAGATGCTTGGTCTTAAGCCACCTTTTGAATCCTTCCGACAATGGTTTCGTAAGAAGTGACCCTTTGGATTGGTTGTTAGCAAGTTTTATTTTCTATTGGCAAATCATCTGCTTTTGATATTTAAAAATGAGGAAATGGTCTTCCAAGTCTTGTAGGTATGGCACAAAACATTATGCCTCTTCAAGTGCTTCCCAAATTTTATCCCAAATAAGTCAAAACCACCACATTATCCGCCTTAGGAGGAAGTCCCTAACTTTCTCTACTTTGTTTAAGGATTTATTAGGGAGATTATCATGCCGATCGGCCAATAGTTGGTCTATAGGGAAGATGTTAGTGGTGTCATTTATGAAGGTGCGGTGTCCTCATTCAATGCGGGATGGCACTTTCATATCTCTACTGATGGGGTTCTTAACTTGGATATACCCTCCAAAATTAGAAATAGAAGTCGATGAAGAAGAACCCCTCAAATAAGAAATAGTATACAAAAACTTGCCTAATGCATTCTTTCATTGCGGTGCACAAGACCACAAGATCAAAGATTGCTCGTTAAGACAAAAATCATTGAGAACAAAACAAGATAAGGAAAATGCACAGGATACGATTACCAAAGACACTATGACTCAACAGGGTTGATGAGTGTGCCTCTAAAGAACATTCAAAGGAACTAGAGGAAGTCGAAGAAACATGGTTAGAGGGACATAACTATGAGGCTTTCACGAAAGTGAGATTTCGAAGGAGAAGAAGCCCCAAAGATTGTTTAGAGATTAGTTCCTCTGGCTTGGTACCTGAAACAAATATCTTCCATAATATGAAAAAGGAGGTCAATCTTTTACACTACCCGAGTGAAATGAATCGACAATTGAGTGATGAGGAAACCCTAGAGAATAGTTCCTCAAGCAAACAAGACAATAAAAAAGGAGACAACAAAGAAGATAATCTTGATAACAAAAGTTCAAGCATTGGATCTACGATTCTTGATCCGATTTTGACATTGTTTGCAATGGTGGCTTCTCCAAAAGGCAAACATTGAGTAGGGTTTTCTTGGAAGAGTCCTTTCAAAGGGTGTCTTGTGTGCCAAGAACCTTGAAGATCAAGAAGAATAGACAAAGAGAAAAACAAAAAAAAGAGGGACAAGTCATTGACAAACAAAGATCTCTATCGTAAAGTTGTTTCGTTCAACATCCAAGGGATGTAAGACCCCTCAAGAGCGATCGTGATTGGTCAGTGGTTTTGAGATAAAAGTATCAACCAAGACTTCATTTGTCTTCAGGAGATCAAAATTGATAGTTTTGAGCTTCGAAAGAGTCTAAAAAGTATTTCAGCATCTCATTAATGGTCCATCTCACAACACTTGAGGGGGAGAGTGGCACGACTATAAACTTTGGGCTTGTCTAGTAAGCTTTCTTGGTAGAGACCTTGGAAGATCAAAACAATCAGTGGGTTGCTGCATATTTTTAAGGGCCCACTCCAAGTCACTATTGCCTCAGTATATGCAGCTAATTTAGACATGAAAAGATTGTCCACATGGCATTCTTTGGAATCTCTTCCCTTTGAGGTCATCCTATGTGGAGAATTTAATATGGCAAAAGTTTTACATGATAGATGGGACTAAAGGGGATGAATTATTGATGGTCTTGAGGAAGACATTTGGGACCAAATTAAACTCCACTATGATTTGGTGGAAGTAAAGGATGAGCATGGCTCCCCTTGGACGAACCTCCATGTGGATGCTGATTCACAAAAAATTAGACTTGATAGAAGGTATATTATGTTATCTTTAGTGTCCATGTGAAAGGTCAAATGGCCATTATAAAATTTTAAATATGTTTTGTAATAAAACATATAGTGACCTAGTCAGCCACACACTCTATGTTTGACTACATTTATAAAACTTAGGAAATTTTTGTTCATGCTCTTTATGTACTGTGTGATTTCTATATATTCGGTAGGTCCAGTGCAAAGTACTATGTGTAGCATCCGGAACTTGGTTTTTTATTGTGAGGGTATCATCGTGAAGCTCACATGAAACGGAATCCATTTTGGTGCATTGCTATCACGTATCAGAGCACTTCGAAGCAAAAGGTTTTTGCTGATGTTTTTGTTGTTGTGCGAGCGAAGCGAGCACCCATGCGAGGCTTTCTCCAAGGCGTAGTTCTAAGGCAGCGAGCAAAGCATAGACATCGAGCAAAGCATAGACCTTGGCGAAGTCACTGTTGGCACCATTGGCTACATGCCAGGGAGGACCTCAATGATCAAGGAAGACCAAGTCTCTAGATGCCTTCTGAGAGGTCACCCATTCTTGTATCGTTCTCTCCGAAGCTCGCTTAACTAGCATTTTTTTGTCATTAAGCTACACTTTTGTGGTGTTTTAAGATGGGGAAAGACTAAGGTTCACATTATCTTGAACATATTTTGGACCCTCAAAGCTTCATTCTTTGCTTTCGAAGCCTATCTTGAACATTTTTAGGGTGATTTTTGAAGCTAAATTTAGCAATGGGATTTTTTATCCATACTAAAAGCTAAAATTATTGCGATCAACTTTTAAAAACAGCGATAGCTGTTTTTTTGGACAACGAACAGCTTTTTTGAATATTTTTTCCCTATGCTTTATTTTGGTACTCAAATACTATATAAAGAGCATGTGTGCACAACTCTTGGACAATTCACAAGCTAGAGTTTGAAGTTTTGAAGCTTTGGAGGTGAAGATTTGGTGAAGGAGAGGCTACTCTCTTGGAGCTAGAAGTCTTCTACAAGGTGGTGGCAGCTATCTTTTGTAAGTTAGCCTTATATTCTGTTTTTAGGGTTTCTGCACCCTAATTTCAGAATTAGGGTTTGGTGATTTTCAGATTTGTTTCACTATTTTGTGAGGTTAGTTTCACTTCATTGCTCATTCGTTTCACACGCACGCGGATTATAATAGCATAATCTGAATTTTGTATCATCATCTTCTTGGCTATTCTTCCATTAGTGAGTGCACCACATTATATGGTTGAGTAGTACTCCCATGTTGTAATTTGGACATCTATTTTTTAGTGAGTAAGCATCCTGCTTACGTTCCCTATCCTTGTCTCAAGATCTCTTTCTTTCTATCTGTCACATATCATCTTGATTAATTAAGTGTGTATGTTCAAAAGGTTTTTAGTATTAAGTGTGTATGCTCAAAAGGTTTTTAGTATTGGAACGATCCTGGGGTCCCAAATTCCAACACTTGGTATCATAGCATAATTGACATACACATTTAGTTAAGATGAGTGAGATTTGAATTGAGATTGAGGACAAGTTGGATGGATCTTCTAATTATCCCATGTGGAGTTTCATGATGATGAATTTGTTAGTGACAAAGGATTTATGGAGTATCGTCAATGGATCGTTAACAAGACCAAGACGAGAAGGCGAAGAAGGGGCTACAATAGCTTCAAGATGCACTGGAATTACTATTACAGAACAAACTGAAGAAGAGATAACCACTTCTACATCCAAAGTCACAGGTAGATCTTGACCTAGGGCAAGATGGGATTCTAGAGATGCTTTAGCACTCTCATTCATAGCAATGAGTATCAAGAAGCATATTCTACCAGAGATCAGATCTTGCAGAAGTTCTAGACAAGCTTGGTTGAAGCTTGAGAATCTTTTTTAGAGCAAAAATCTTGCTAGGAAAGCTCACTTGAGGAGACAACTAGCAAATACAAGGATGAAGGCCGGTGAGTCAATTCAAACCCACATTACGAGACTCGTTGACTTGAGAGATCAACTTCTAAATGTAGGAGTTAGAGATATCTGATGAAGAAATGGTAAATACGTTGATTAATTCACTTCCTATCTCATATCGATCTTTCATAACCACTCTTACCCTTACCACAAGAGATAGAGAGGTTACATTTGAAGAGTTAGAATTCTTGTTACTTCAAGATAAAGATGAGTTGAAGAGAATGGAAGAGAATGAAGAAGCACTTTTATCTTCATCAAAGGGTAAAAAGAAGAAGAAGGAGAAGAAGGAAAAACAATCCAAAATAGAAAGTAAGTCTCTTTCACCTTCTACTTCGGATTTTGTTTCTACTACATCTAAAGAGAAGTCTTCTAAGAAGAAGGAAGTAATATATTAAAACTGCAAGAAACTTGGACATTTTAAGTCAGCATGTTATAAAAGGATTGCAACAAAAAAGAAAAAGGCATGAGGTAATGTTGCAGAAGATGATAGAAAAGGGAAATCTTAAGGTGATTCTTATTCCTATATCACCATTGAGGAAGTATTTTTTGATCAGGCAGCTTTACAAGTTCTTTCAGCAAATCCTTGGATATTTGACTCAGGTGCTACAAAGCATATGACAAGTTGCATATGTGTTTTCTTCTCTTTCCTATTCTATAGGTAGAAGAGTTACTATTGGAGATGGCAATGATTTGGATGTTGTGGGAATAGGTACAGTAACCCTAAAGTCAAGAGAAGGTGGTAATTTTCAGATTTCAGATGTTTTATATGTACCTGAAATGAAGAAGAATCTGCTATCTATATCTTCATTTCTAGGTGATGGTTTTAAAGTTGTATTTGAGAGAGATCTTTGTAAGATCTTATCACACAAAGAAGATAAGTGTATTCTACAAGGTGAGCATAGAGGAGGGATTTTTGTTTTGTCAAAAATCAGTCAAGCATACGCGATCAAATCTTCGTCACCGGTGAAAGATATGAAGCTATGGCATGAAAGATTTAGACATATTAGTTTTGGAGCTCTCAAGAGTATCAAAGACAGAGGTATGGTTGAGAGTTTACCCTCATTCGAGCTGACAGGTGATTCAGATATATGTGAAGGTTGTCTTGAAGGTAAGATGCATAAACTACCTTTCAAGAAACATGGTCATATTACAGATACGAGGAAATTGCAGATTATTCATTCAAATGTGAATGGACCTATGAGAGCATACTCTATTCAGGGTTTCAGGTATTTTGTTCTATTTGTTGATGATTTTACAGATACTCATGGATCTATGGTCTTAAGTTGAAGTCAGAAGTCTTTCCTATGTTCAAGAAGTTTGTAGCTATGGTTGAAAATGAAAGTAAGGAAACTATTCAGATTCTCACAAGTGATAGAGGTGGAGAATACTTGTCAAATGAGTTCCAGATACTTCTTGATGAGAAGGGTATTACTTGACACCTTACTATTGCTTATACTCCTTAGTAGAATGGTGTTGCAGAGAGAAAGAATAGATTACTTGTTGAAATGATGCGGAGCATGATGGCATCCAAAAAACTTTCACCAAAATTCTGGTATGATGCAATATATACAGCTAATCACATTTTAAAGAGATCATCTACAAAAGCTTTAAAGGTAATCACACCTTATGAAGCTTATTATGGTAGAAAACCTAATGTTACTTCAGAGTATTCGGATCACTTTCTTATGTACATATTGAGAAAAAGAACCGATGCAAACTAGATGAAAAGGCAAAGAAAGCTGTTTTTATTGGATATCCTGTTGAGAGCAAAGGATACAGGTTTTATGTTCCAGAGACAGGTGAAGTTATTCTTTCACATAATGCTTATATTGCTGAAAATAAGATTTATGATAAAGAAGCAGAAATTCCAGAGCTCATTAGTGAAAATAACTATGGATTTTTTAGAAGGAAGTTGGATTTACATATTCAGCCATATGAGGAGGGAGTTAAAATTCCTAGAATCGAAAAAAGAGTTGAAGAAAGAGGAATTTCACAACCTTCTACATAGTGAGTTCCACATGAGACTTTAGTTCCAGAATGGAAGAAAGTACTAGAGTTCCAGAAAGTCCTAGTACCTCAGGACAAGTTCCAGAACCTGTGGAAGCTTAAGGGTTAGAAAGAGTATCACCACTATTTAAGGATACACCTACATGGTTATATCACACTTGGAAAGATAGTGGTATAAAGACTTTTACAGGAAGAACAAGGAGTAAGACTAAACAACAACAACAAAAAGATCATGTAAGTTTTGCTGTAAGACTTTGAGATTCATGATATTTTGGCACTTACGACAGTTGAAGATGAACTTGCATGTGTTAAAGATGCACTTAAAATTCCTATTTGAAGAAAAGCGATACAAGAAGAGATTGATTCTATTCATAAGAATCAAACTTGGCAGCTATGTGAGTTACCAGAGGGAAAGAAAGCTATAGGTGTAAAATGGATCTTCAAAATCAAAAGGAAAGCATCAAAAGGAAAGCATCAAAAGGAAAGCAGATGGTAATATTGACAAGTACAAAGCAAGATTAGTTGTCAAAGGATATGCACAACAAAAAGGTATTGATTATGATGAGACATTCGCTCCTAGGTCTAGGATGACTGTTATTACGTCAATACTTGCTTTAGCAGCACATTTTGGTTGGCATATATATCAACTTGACATAAAGACTGCATTTCTAAATGGTGATTTACATGAGGATGTGTATATTCAGCAGCCATAAGGTTTTGAAGAGATAGGTAAAGAACATTTGGTATGTAAGCTTATAAAAGCTTTGTATGGTTTAAAATAGGCACCTAGAGCATGGTATGAAAAGATACATACATATCTTTTGTCCATTTGTTTCCATAACTCAGATGCAACTCCAACTCTTTATGTCAAAACTCAACCAGGTATGATGATTATAGCAATCATTTATGTGGATGATATTATAGTCACAGGTCCCAAAGATGAAGATTTGCAGATGTTCAAAGAACAATTGAAGCAAACATTTGATGTGAATGATTTAGGAATCTTGCATTATTATCTTGGGATTTAGATTGTGTTTAAGGATGATTGTATCTATATGTCATAACAGAAGTACATTGAGAAACTTTTGGAGAGGTTTCAGATGAGTGATTCTAAACCTATGCAAACACCTATGGATCAGAACGCATCTTTACAGATGGTAGCAGATGCAGAGTCATTTGATGCTACTTTATATAGTCAAGCATTGGATGCTTGATATATCTTTGTAATACACGACCTGATATACAGTTTGAAGTTTCTCAAGTATCAAGGTTCATGCAGAATCCAACAGTGTTACATTGGAAAGTAGTAAGGCGGATCTTCTGATATTTGAAGGGAACTTCAAATTATGCTATGGTATTTTCAAAATCTACACATTTGTTACTAAAAGGATTTTCAGATTCTGATTTGGCAGGTGATAGAGACACAAGAAGAAGTACTAGTGGATTTTGTTTTTATCTTGGAGATTGTCTTATCTCATGGCTTTCGAAGAGACAACCCACTATTGCAACTTCATCATGTGAAGCTGAATATCGTGCAGCATTTACAGCTACTCTAGAGTCAGTTTGGTTGCAGAAGATTTTCAGTTATCTAGAAGTGAGAGTACATGAACCCATTCAGATATTTTTAGATAGCCAGAGTGCAATAGCTATAGCAAAGAATGTAGTGCATCATGCAAGGACGAAGCATATAGAGGACCGAGGTACACTACCACTATATTAGAGAGCAGATAGCAAAGAAGCACATTGAGTTGGTTTATGTTCCTTCTAGTGAGAATGTTGCAGATATTTTTACCAAAGCATTGACTAGAGATAGTCATGAGAAGATGTGTAGGTTACTAAAGCTTGTACCAATATGACACTGAAGGAGGGATTGTTGGAAGTCAATGTACATATGGTCCATATTCCAGCAACTCTACATTTTGGACTTAGCATTTTTTGTACGGTTTAGCTAGAACTTTTTAGGTTAGATAGATAGAGCTTGGCAAGAGCTATCTAGCGGTATGCTTCATTTTTCCATCAGAGGTCAGAACAGGGAAAAAAGCCAATTCCTAATTTAGATCAAAATGGAGGAAAAGCATTTTTTAAAGAACTAAATTCAAAGTGTACAAGGTTATGAAGTGAGATGGTTAAAAGCATCTTTTATTAGCGATCAAATTAAAAGAAAAGCTAAATTTAGCGAAGGGATCTTTTATCTATACGAAAAGCTAAAAATATTGCGATCAACTTTTAAAAACAGCGATAGCTGTTTTTTTGGACAACGAACAGATTTTTCGAATATTTTTTCGCTATGCTTTATTTTGGTGCTCAAATACTATATAAGAAGCATGTGTGCACAACACTTGGACAATTCACAAGCTAGAGTTTGAAGTTTTGAAGCTTTTGGAGGTGAAGATTTGGTGAAGGAGAGGCTACTCTCTTGGAGCAAGAAGTCTTCTACAAGGTGGTGGCAGCTATCTTTTGTAAGTTAACCTTACATTCTGTTTTTAGGGTTTCTGCACCCTAATTTCAGAATTAGGGTTTGCTGATTTTCAGATTTGTTGCACTATTTTGTGAGGTTCGTTTCACTTCGTTGCTCATTCGCTTCACACACACTCGGATTATAACAGCATAATCTGAATTTTGTATCGTCATCTTCTTGGCTATTCTTCCATTAGTGAGTGCACCACATTATATGGTTGAGTAGTACTCCCATGTTGTAATTTGGACATCTATTTTTTAGTGAGTAAGCATCGTGCTTATGTTCCCTATCCTTGTCTCAAGATCTCTTTCTTTCTATCTCTCACATATCATCTTGATTAATTAAGTGTGTATGCTCAAAAGGTTCGTAGTATTGGAACGATCCTGGGCCCCCAAATTCCAACGCAAACTTTGCTCTATGGAAGAATCAGATTAAAGATGTGCTGATTCAGGGGGCTCTTACTACTAGATTATACATTTATCACATTGAAAAAGGACCAAATATCCTTGTGTAAAAGATTTATGTGATATTTTGTAGAATGATATAGAAATTGCTCAATCTTAGCTATTTTTATTCATACTCAAGATGACTCCACTTTTGTTGGAAGTCAATGTACATATGGTCCACATTCGAGTTTGGGTAAAACTTTTTTAGGCTAGATAGATAGAGCTTGGCGAGAGCTATCTAGTGGCATGCTTCATTTCTTTATCAGAGGTCAGAACAGCGAAAAAAGACAAACCCTAATTTAGCCCAAATAGGAGGAAAAGCATTTCTGGAAGTCAAAACACTCAAACACTAGGTTATATTGTCAACTTGATCAAAAGCAAGTAAATTTGGGCGATGGAATTAAAGCAAACCATCTTTTTTAAGCGATCGCGAATTTTCAAGTAAAAGCAAAATCAAATCGTTAAAAAATAACGATTTCAAAATTTTGGCTAAAAAGAATCAGATTTTCGTTAAATTTTTCACTATGCTTTATTTGGGAGACACTAACTTATATAAGGAGCACCTTGGCACACTTTTGAACAATCTCAAGCTAGAGTTTTGGAGTTTTGAAGCTTTGGAGGCGAAGGTTTGGTGAAGGAGAGGCTACTCTCTTAGAGCAAGGAGTCTTCTACAAGTTGGAGGCAGCTATCTTTTGTAAGTTAGCCTTATATTTTGTTTTTAGGGTTTTTGTCATTTGAACCCTAATTTCAGAATTAGGGTTTGCTGATTTTCAGATTTGTTGCACTTTCTTGTGAGGTTAGGTTCACTTCGTTGCTCATTCACTTCACACACATTCAGATTATAACAGCATAATCTGAAATTTTGTATCATCATCTTCTTGGCTATTCTTCCATTAGTGAGTGCACCACATTATATGGTTGAGTAGTACTCCCATGTTGTAATTCGGACATCTATTTTTAGTGAGTAAGCATCTTGCTTATGTTCCCTATCCTTGTCTCAAGATCTCTTTCTTTCTATCTCTCACATATCATCTTGGTTAATTAAGTGTGTATGCTCAAAGGTTTTTAGTAACGGAATGATTTTGGGGCCCCAAATTCCAACACTTGGTATCAGAGCATAATTGACATACACACTTAGTTAAGATGAGTGAGTACAGAATTGAGATTGAGGACAAGTTGGATGGATCTTGTAATTATCCCATGTGGAGTTTCATGATGATGAATTTGTTAGTGACAAAGGATTTATGGAGTATCATCAATGGATCCTTAACAAGACCAAGACGAGAAGGAGAAGAAGGGCATACAACAGCTTCAAGAGGTACTGTACAGAACCAACTGAAGAAGAGGTAACCACTTCTACATCAAGAGTCACATGTAGATCCTTACCCAGAGTTCCTCCTACTGAAGATCAGGCAAGATGGGATTCTAGAGATGCTTTAGCATTCTCATTCATGGCAATGAGTGTCAAAAAGCATATTCTACCAGAGATTAGATCTTGCAGAAGTTCTAGACAAGCTTGGTTGAAGCTTGAGAATCTTTTTTACAGCAGAAATCTTGCTAGGAAAGCTAACTTGAGGAGACAACTAGCAAATACAAGGATGAAGGCTGGTGAGTCAATTCAAACCCACATTACCGGACTCGTTGACTTGAGAGATCAACTTCTAAATGTAGGAGTTGAGATATCTGATGAAGAAATGGTAAATATGCTGATTAATTCACTTCCTATCTCATATCGGTCTTTCATAACCACTCTTACCCTTACCACAAGAGATAGAGAGGTTACATTTCAAGAGTTAGAGTTCTTGTTACTTCAAGATGAATGGAAGAGAATGAAGAAGCACTTTTATGTTCATCATAGGGAATGGAAGAGAATGAAGAAGCACCGTTAAAGGGAATGGAAGAGAATGAAGAAGCACTTTTATGTTCATCAAAGGGTAAAAAGAAGAAGAAAGATAAGAAGCAAAAGCAATCCAAGATGGAAAGTAAGTCCTCTTTACCCTCTACTTCAGATTCTTTTTCTACTACATCTAAAGAGAAGTCTTCTAAGAAGAAGGAAGCATTATGTCACGACTCACTATTGCAAGAAACCTGGACATTTTATAGCAGTTTGTCAGAAAAGGATTGTAGCAGAAAAGAAAAAGGCATCAGGTAATGTTGCAGAAGATGATAAAAAAGGGAAATCTCAAGGTGATTCTTATGCTTGTATCACCATTGAGGAAGTAGCTTTTGATGAGGAAGCTTTACAAGTTCTTTCAGCAGATCCTTGGATATTTGACTCAGGTGCTATAAAGCATATGACAGGTTGCAGAGATGTGTTTTCTTCTCTTTCCTATTCTATAGGTAGAAGAGTTACTATTGCAGATGGCAATGATTTGGATGTTGTGGGAATAGGTATAGTAACACTAAAGTCAAGAGGTGGTAATTTTCAGAATTTAGATGTTTTATATGTACCATAGTTGCAACGCAACGCGTTGCGTAGCGTCTGCAACGTTCGCAACGCAACGGCGTTGCGTTGCGACGTACGCAACGCGTTGCGTTGCAGGCATGTGTTAGGAAGCTCCTTGATGTAGGCATGGCAGAACTACTGAATGCTGCTGTTACTTGATGTTAGAAATTGAAACTTTATGAATCAATGCCTTTATATATTTGAAGCTCCTTGGTGAAGGCATGACAGACCTTCTGAATACTGCTGTATATTTATGGAGTCAATTTCTCCATAGGCAGATTGCTTCCTAGGAGTAATCCATCAGTATGGATGCTTTACAACTTAAGACTTGATTTCCAGAGGCTAGATTGGCTTGAAAAATCATATGCATGAAATATTCTGAATGGAAAACCTATCCTCACAAGGTTTTGAATTTGAGTGCTATAAACAAGGAGCATAGATGCTCTTTATATTTAGTTGTGCCTTGGTTTTACCGAATGTGCAATTGTGCATACACATCCGTCATTTTTTTCCCCTTGCCCCTTTTCCTCTCTCTTTCTCTGTTCAGTTACCAGTATATACTGCTGATGAACTACTGTACCTTCCAAGTTCCGACAGAGCTCCTGTTTAATATGTCAAGAAAAAGGGCATTTTTCAAGATCATGTCCCAATAAAGGTAATGAGAACAGCAGGATTTGGGAAAGGCGGAATTTCTGCCTTCGTTGTGGGAATATGGGGCATGATATGTCTATCTGTGACAGCGAATATGATCCTGAAGATTTAAAGGTATCCTGAACATTTCTAGAACCACTGAGTTAGAACACTCATACAGCCATTGATTCATCAAACTTTTAATTTTATAGGGGATTCAGTGCTATGTTTGCAAGGACTATGGCCATTTGTGCTGTGTTGATGTTGCATTAAGCTCAGAAAGGACTGACACATGCTATAATTGTGGTGAAGCTGGGCATACTGGAGTGATATATCTTATATTATAATAAGTATTTTATGGTATATATAGTCATATCCCACCTTATTACATATCATAGGACCCAAAATATGTGAAAAAAAAATATAAAAATTTTGAAAAATAAATAACTTTATCGCAACTCCTAGGTCCAGACGTTGCCCTCGTTGCTAACCCGTTGCCGTTGCCGTTGCGAAAACGTTGCTTTCCACTATGATATGTACTTGAAATGAAGAAAAATTTGCTATCTATATCTGCATTTTTAGGTGATGGTTTTAAAGTTGTATTTGAGAGATTAGTTTTGGAGCTCTCAAGAATATCAAAGATAGAGGTATGGTTGAGAGTTTACCCTCATTCAAGCTACCAGATGATTCAGATATATGTGAAGGTTGTCTTGAAGGTAAGATGCATAAACTACCTTTCAAGAAACATGATAATATTACACATGCTAGAAAATTGCAGATTATTCATTCAGATGTGAATGGACCTATGAGAGGAGACTCTATTCAGGGTTTCATGTATTTTGTTCTATTTGTTGATGATTTTACAGATACTCATGGATTTATGGGCTTAAGTTGAAGTCAGAAGTCTTTCCTATGTTCAAGAAGTTTGTAGCTATGGTTGAAAATGAAAGTAAGGAAACTATCCCGATTCTTAGAAGTGATAGAGGTGGAGAATACTTGTCAAATGAGTTCCAGACATTTCTTGATGAGAAGGGTATTACTCGACACCTTACTATTGCTTATACTCCTTAGTAGAATGGTGTTGCAGAAAGAAAGAATAGAGTACTTGTTGAGATGATGCGGAGCATGATGGCATCCAAAAAGCATTCACCAAAAAACTGGTTTGATGCAATACATACAACTAATCACAATTTGAACAGGTCATCTACAAAAGCTTTAAAGGTAATTACACCTTATGAAGCTTATTATGGTAGAAAACCTAACGTGAGTTACTTCAGAGTATTCGGATCACTTTCTTATATACATGTTGAGAAAAAGGATCCAAGCAAACTAAATGTAAACGCAAAGAAAGATGTTTTTATTGGATATCCTATTGAGAGCAAAGGATACAGGTTTTATATTCCAGAGACAGGTGAAGTTATTCTTTCACCCAATGCTTATATTGCTGAAAATAAGATATATGATAAAGAAGCAGAGATTCCAGAGTTCATTAGTGAAAATGACTATGGATTTTTTAGAAGGAATTTGGATGTACATGTTCAGCCATATCTGGAGGGAGTTGAAATTCCTAGGATTGAAGAAAGAGTTGAAGAAAGAGGAATTTCACAACCTTCTACAAATTCAGATTCAGTTCCATATGAGACTTTAGTTCCAGAAATGGAAAGAAAGTACTAGAGTTCTAGAAAGTCCTAGTACCTCAGAAGGACAAGTTCCAGAACTTGTGGAAGCTTAAGGGTCAGAAAGAGTATAACCACTATTTAAGGATACACCTACATGGTTATATCACACTTGGAAAGATAGTGGTATAAAGACTTTTACAGGAAGAACAAGGAGTCAGACTAGACAACAACAACAAAAAGATCATGTAAGTTTTGCTGAAGACTTTGAGATTCATGATATTTTGGCACTTACGACAGTTGAAGATGAACTTGCATGTGTTAAAGATGCACTTAACATTCCTATTTGGAGAAAAGCGATGCAAGAAGAGATTGATTCTATTCATAAGAATCAAACTTGGCAGCCATGTGAGTTACAAGAGGGAAAGAAAGCTATAGGTGTAAAATGGAGCTTCAAAATCAAAAGGAAAGCAGATGGTACTATTGACAGGTACACAACAAGATTGGTTGTCAAAGGATATGCACAACAAAAAGGTATTGATTATGATGAGACATTCGCTCCTACATCTAGGATGACTGTTATTAAGTCGATACTTGCTTTAGCAGCACATTTTGGTTGGCATATATATCAACTTGACATAAAGACTGCTTTTCTAAATGGTGATTTACACGAGGATGTGTATATTCAGCAGCCAGAAGGTTTTGAAGAGACAGGCAAAGAACATTTGGTATGTAAGCTTATAAAAGCTTTGGATGGTTTAAAACAGGCACCTAGAGCATGGTATGAAAAGATACACACATATCTATAATCCATTAATTTCCATAACTCAGATGCAGCTCCATTTCTTTATGTCAAAGCTGTACCAGGTATGATGATTATAGCAATCATTTATGTGGATGATATTATAATCACAGGTCCCAGAGATGTAGATTTGTAGATGTTCAAAGAACAATTGAAGCAAACATTTGATGTGAATGATTTAGGAACTTTGCATTATTATCTTGGGATTCAGTTTATGTTTAAGGATGAGTGTATCTATATGACACAACAGAAGTACATTGAGAAACTTTTAGAGAGGTTTCAGACGAGTGATTCTAAACCTATGCAAACACCTATGGATCAGAATGCGTCTTTATAGATGGTAGTAGATGCATAATCATTTGATGCTACTTATATAGTCAAGCAGTTGGGTGCTTGATATATCTTTGTAATACACGTCCTATATACAATTTGCAGTGTCTCAAGTATCAAGGTTCATGCAGAATCCGACAGTGTTACATTGGAAAGCATTAAAGCGGATCTTCCTATATTTGAAGGGAACTTCAAATTATGCTATGGTATTTTCGAAATCTACACATTTGTTACTAAAAGGATTTTCAAATTCTGATTCGGCAGGTGATAGAGACACAAGAAGAAGTACTAGTGGATTTTGTTTTTATCTTGGAGATTGTCTTATCTCATGGCTTTTGAAGAGACATCCCACTATTGCAACTTCATCATGTGAAGCTGAATATCGTACAGAATTCACAGCTACTCTAGAGTCAGTTTGGTTGTAGAAGATTTTCAGTTATCTAGATGTGAGAGTACATGAACCCATTCAGATATTTTCAGATAGCCAGAGTGCAATAGCTATAGCAAAGAATCCAGTGCATCATGCAAGGACAAAGCATATAGAGGTACATTACCACTATATTCGAGAGCGGATAGCAGAGAAGCACATTGAGCTGGTTTATGTTCCTTCTAGTGAGAATGTTGCAGATATATTTACCAAAGCATTGACTAGAGATAGTCATGAGAAGATGTGCAGGTTACTGAAGCTTGTACCAATATGACATTGAAGGAGGGATTGTGGGAAGTCAATGTACATATGGTCCACATTCCAACAATTCTATAGTTTGGACTTAGCATTTTTTGTACAGTTTGGGTAAAAGTTTTTTAGGCTAGATGGATAGAGCTTGGAGAGAGCTATCTAGTGGTATGCTTCATTTCTTCATCAGAGGTCAGAATAGGGAGAAAAAACAAACCCTAATTTAGCCCAAAATGGAGGAAAAGCATTTCATGAAGTCTAAACATTGAAAAGCTAGGTTATATTATCAACTTGATCAAAAGCAAGTAAATTTGGGTGATGGAATTAAAGCAAAGCATTTTTTTCAAGCGATCGCAAATTTTCAAGTAAAGGCAAAATCAAATCGTTAAAAAATAATGATCGCAGGATTTTGGCTAAAAAAAATCAGATTTTCGTTAAATTTTTCGCTATGCTTTAATTGGGAGGCACTAACCTATATTAGGAGCACCTTGGCACACTTTTGAACAATCTCAGCTAGAGTTTTGGAGTTCTTGGTGAAGGCAAGGCTACTCTCTTAGAGCAAGGAGTCTTCTACAAGTTGGAGGCAGCTATCTTTGCTGATTTTCAGATTTGTTGCACTTTCTTGTGAGGTTAGGTTCACTTCGTTGCTCATTCACTTCACACGCATTCAGATTATAAGCATAATCTGAAATTTTGTATCATCATCTTCTTGGCTATTCTTCCATTAGTGAGTGCACCACATTATATGGTTGAGTAGTACTCCCTTGTTGTAATTCGGACATCTATTTTTAATGAGTAAACATCTTGCTTACATTTCCAATCCTTGTCTCAAGATCTCTTTCTTTCTATCTCTCACATATCATCTTGATTAATTAAGTGTGTATGCTCAAAGGTTTTTAGTATTGGAACGATCCTGGGGCCCCAAATTCCAACCTTTTTATTGGGATATAAGGGGCTATAAAACATCTCTTTAATTCTCCACAATAATAGAGATCATTTTAATAATAAAATCTATAACCCCCCCACCCCCTTCGGACCCCAATATTGCCTAAGTGCAAAAACCATAAATTTCATGTTGTTCTTAGTATCTTTTGAGGAAATCTATTTCTTGAAAGTAGGGAAGACCTCATCGTTTCTCTTGATAAGATACATTCAAAATTTTGTAGTATCTTCATCTATGATGGTGAAAACTCATGTTGCACCTAAAGATATGAAAAAAAATATATGAATAGTATCCAATGGTCAAAACAAAAAGACCAACTTAAGGTTAATTGAGAATTTTTGGTTTATTTTCAATTCAAGGTATACTAATGGAATGGAAAAAAAAAGTAAGAGAATAATGTAAGTTTCCAAAACAATGTTCTACTTTTTTCCACTTATGGAACAATTGTGCATGTTAAATAATAGCCATATGACATTTCAAATTTCTTAGTTGTTTGTGATAAAAAAACTCAAAAGAATCAACTCGTTTCCTCTAAGAATAACCATGTTTCATTTCCACACATGATAGGATAGAAAACCGAACACAACTTTGTATTCCATATCACCAAGATACCCAACTAACCTCAAGCTTATAATTTACTAAGCCTTAAGATATGAATAATACATAACAAAATTCATGAGATTTGCAAAGCAATTGACATCTCCAATGATGAGCACATCTAAATCATATGAATCACAAAGTCTAATTGTTCCAAGGGACTTTGCTTTGAGAAAGATAAATCACTTCCCATGTATTATTATATTAAAGTAAGGAATATTCTTATAGTGAATTATGGGAAGGAGAAATTATAAGAAATCCTTTAGTACACTAAAATATATACTATTAAAACATCGACGTCCTTTAGAAATAATGGTGACATTTGCCGGCGTTATTTTTGAGGAAGAAATTGCAAGTAACTAATTGACATGTCTCTCATCTTCATCTACTTTTGAGTCATCCTCAAATACATATGAATCTTTCTTCAAGTATCTTCTTATCACGTTCACCATTGTTATGTTTGTCTTCATTTTTATTATGTTGTTTCTTATTAGCATGGCTTGTTGATGGGTGACCATATCCCATGAGCAAGCCACCATACATCTAAAAGTTTTCTTCTCACAAAGTAAATCTTTGAATAATAAGGATAGAAGACACAATCTAATAATTCAAAAGTAAATATTACATTTATTCAAAGCATTACTATGCCTAGTAGTATGCAGATTTTGGCATGTGATGGTCGCTTAACATATGTTAGGCCGCATATCATTTTGGAGATTTTCTTCAAGGGAAAACATATATGGTGGAAAATTTTGCATAACTTTATAGGAAGATTTGTAATTTTCAAAGGATATTGAGAGATTAACCTTCACATAATTCTTTTTTCAAATACCCCTCTTAAAGTGAAATCCATAAACTCAAGAATATGTGTACTCTCTTGGAAAAAATGGGTTAGTTACTTGCAATGGAATGGCAAGAAAAGAGTAAGGGAAGTCCAATGAAAGTTGAATTTACCTTCTAGAACTTCATTCTTCAATCTCCTTTAGCATATGCACTTAATATTCATGCCAAATATAAAAAAAAACAATGAGTCACTTTTTTACATCACTATTATGAGGCTTTAGCTGCTTAGATTATATTTGTAAATGTGAGGAGTTTCCTTTCTTTGAAAAGTCCTACAAATCCTCTTTGAATTCATGTTGGAAAATTTACTGAGAATTTAATACTTCTCAATACTTGTAAAAATTCAAGCTGTTGATATCATATTCTAGAAGGGTGCAAAAATTGGTAGATACCTCATTATTCTACAAAACTTCCTCCCAAATGTTAGTCTTAGCACTTTAAGAAGTAAGAAGTGAAACTTAATAAATCTAGCATATGATGTTCCATAAGCAAAGGCTTTTTCGACGAAATTCATGCCATCACATGATGGAGATTTTGCATGGAAAGTATTTGGGGCTACATGTGAGAGAAGCACTAGATCAAGCCTCCCTAGGCTACTAGTAGAAGAAGAAGAAGAAGAAGAAGGAGGAGGAGGAGGAGGAGGAGGAGGAGGAGGAGGCCTAGGCTACTAGTAGAAGAAGAAGAAGGAGGAGGAGGAGGAGGAGGAGGAGGAGGAGGAGGAGGAGGAGGAGGAGGAGAAGTAGAAGGAGGAGAAGGAGGAGGAGGAGAAGGAGAAGGAGGAGGAGGAAGAGGAGGAGGAGGAGAAGAAGCAGGAGGAGGAGAAGAAGAAGGAGAAGGAGAAGGAGAAGAAGGTAGAAGAAGAAGAAGAAGAGGAAAAAGGAGGAGGAAGAGGAGGCGGAGGAGGAGTAGGAGTACTAGGAGTAGCAGAAGGAGAAGCACAAGCAGAAGGAGAAGAAGAAGGAGAAGCAGCAGCAGCAAAGCAACATAAGGAGGAGGAGGAGGAGGAGGAGGAGGAGGAGGAGGAGGAGGAGGAGAAGAGGAGGAGGAAGAAGAAGAAGGAGGAGGAAGAGGAGGCGGCGGAGGAGGAGGAGGAGAATGAGCAGGAGGAGGAGGAGGAGGAGGAGGAGGAGGAGGAGGAGTAGGAGTAGCAATAGGAGTAGCGGAAGAAGAAGGAGAAGGAGAAGGAGAAGGAGAAGGAGAAGGAGAAGGAGAAGCAGAAGCAGAAGAAGAAGAAGAAGAAGAAGAAGAAGAAGAAGAAGAAGAAGAAGAAGAAGAAGAAGAAGAAGAAGAAGAAGAAGAAGAAGAAGAAGAAGAAGAAGAAGAAGAAGAAATAAAAGACTGAAGAATCCACAAATATTGAATGTGACTACACGAGCACGACTCCTGAATACACTAGTACATGACTTGTAACTTTTGTATCAGGCAATATTATTATTTACAAAGTTAAACTTAAAAATACCCTATACTACAGCATTGATATGTTATGTGAACTGACAAAGGAAGATGCAAATGGAAAGAATAAAATTCAATATTATGAATTGCTCTGTCTATCAAACATATTTCGACTGTCATACATAGAAGCCACTGAATGATCGGAGCACCTTTTCTTGCAATAGTTATATTGAAAAGATTCAAGTTGCATATACGCCTCGAAAACCATGTACCCTATTTAGCTTTGGCTGGTAAGAGTATCATGGTTACAATACTCTTATGAGTCGTTGAAATTGGCGTTCATCTTCCAAAGCTAAGAAAACAGATCCCAATACAAATGACAATCAAGCCAATAAATAATGCATAGCTTCCATAATAAGAAACCAAGGTTGCATAAACTGCCCAACAACTTTCCAAAAAATCTTAATGAGAGTCCATGGCACAACCAAGCCACACAAAATTGTAAATCATTCTGTTCGAGGCATGTCACTCTGCTGAGAAAAATCAACTGTGAAGCTAAGTATGGCATAATGATTTTGGAATCAACCTTCTGTACTGCTTCTGAAGGTTTTCTTTCTCGGCTTTGGCCTCCAAGAAAAGCCACTCCATCTGCATGCAGATTACAAAAGATTGGGAATATCTTTTTCATAAGATTTGTCATTAAATGAACAAATGATTATGCTCGTTGAGGTAACACAAGGTAAACCGAAACTACCTCCTCTTTCTTTTTCATGAGGACAACATTAATTGCCTGTTGAGTTTCTAATTGAGCAGATGTTCTGTCCAGGGTAAGAACCAATTGCTCCATCTCTTGCTCTTTGATCTCCAATTGTGTCACTTTATCCTGAAGGAGAATAAGCGCATTCAAAAGGCAATAGTTCAAATAATTAAGAATATGAATTGGTAAGTGCCACAAACCTGCATCTCTTTTACTTCTGCCAGATGTTCAGCCTTCAATTTGGACATCTGGTTATGAAAACAATAGTCACAAAAACACCCTGATGTAAGAAAGAAAAGAGAACATGCACATGTGTAAGTAGATTTAGTATACTGTGGAAGTTCTGCAATGAAAGTACTGAAGGTTCTTTTTTCTTATAAGTAAAACAGATATCATGAAAGATGTCACAAATTATCCTTCTTTTCTTTTTCAATAATAAAGATCAGGCTTTGGAGCCAAAAAGCACCCTAAACTCAAGACGGTAGAAGCTTTTGACACTGATTTCATGGCAAAGGACATGGATATGCTCTTAATGAGCATTTTGGAGCAATCCATTTCAGAAGGACTACACATATCAGTAAACTTAGTGCACCCTTCAACATTCTAGCATTGTGGAACATGTGGCCTCACATATCGGAGCCATTTTTGTCTTGATCATTGCGGCTCCCCTATAACATCATGCTTTGTCGTCCACTGAGCCTCAACCATGGAGAAGACATGCGCGATGAGGGACTCATAGTGGAAGACTTCGACAAAGCTGGCTTGATAAACAATCTGGATAGCGACATCTGAAAGTAGCATGGACAGCCTTGAAGGCCTCATCCAATACGGGAAAAAAAAACCAGGGATGCCATGAGTGACGGATGGGGGAGACAACGCAGGGTTCTTAGAGGCGAAGGGGAGGTCCGAAGAGTCTTTCTTCATTGAAGGTCCGTAGGTCAAAGAAGAGGCACCACGAGAGGTGGTAGTGAAGGTGGGGGATAGAGGGAGGCTGAATGTCCAAGGGAGTGAGGGGGGGGGGGGGGGGGCCGAGTGGGTGGAATGGGAGTCGAAGAGTGTGGGGAGAGAAAGAATAAGGACCCGGGAGAAGGCTCCAGTAACCAAGGAAGAGGTGGGGGTAGGGAAAGGTGTTGGCTGAGTGAGGGTGCGAATGACGGTAGGCTAGGGTATATGGAGGTTGAGGGTGCGGAAATCCGGAGATGGTTGGTGGGTGATAAGAGAGGTTGTAGGTGCTCCAGGCACTATGGAGGTGGTGGTGGTGAACTAGCGGGGGGCAATGGGGGTCGAGATGGAGTGGGGATGGGATGGGATGCTAGTGATAACATAGGTATAGTGGAGTGCATATCCCTACTCTTTAGGAGGAAGAGTGGAGAGGGTGGCCATATCATCATGAACATGCACATAGGGAAGACCTGAGGCTGAGAATAGAGAGATTGAAGAGTGGGAGGACATCGAAGCCAAAGATAAGGAGGTGCCAAGAAGAGATGCCATGTTCAGCCGGTATGAGAGGGAGGAGGTAACGTGCCAACCTTAGAAGAGATTTGCGGGTCCAACTCATGGCGCTTGGAAGGCACAGTAAGGAAGCCATGTGATTCCCCTAACCCTTCCACCTTGGTGGAGGAAGACATAGACGGAGGGTAAAACAGATATGGAGGCGGCTCCCCATACTGTAGACATTGTCGTTGTAGACAGATGATCGATCCAAGGAGAATGATCCAGTATCCTCCTACACTGCATCCAAATTCACCAAGTCCACCAAAGGTATGGAATGGGATTGTGCCATGGTGATGAATTAAAAAAACTTCAAAAAATATTGGTGAAGATGGCAAATAGCATAATGGAGCAGGAGGAATCATGTGCAATGAACATGAGACCAAAAGAGCACAAATAATATGATGCAAGTAATATAATGCCGAATGATAATTCAATTTGATCATGAAAATGGAGAATTGTGTGTGGCTAGTGGTGAGAGAATGAGGGAATCATGCAGAATGATAGTTATGCATGTAAGATGGAGAAGGATGTGGGCTGGTGTAAGGAGGCATAGGATGCAAGATAGATGCAAAATGATGCTTACGTGCCCTTGAGCATGAAGTCTTGAAGGTCAAAGCTTGAAGGGGAGTGTTGAAAATCAAGCTCCAACCTTCAGAGCATATGAACCATCTCAATTGATGACACTTTGATTATTGTGAAGCAAGGAGCCAAGAGTGAGTATTCGTGCATTCAAATTTGAATATGAATCCCCCTTATCATTCTCAATCAAACACCTATCACGCTTAGGTGTGAGGAACCTATTTTCTAGGAAAACAACATCCTATCATTTAGGGAATCTTTTCCAGTTTTGTAAACACATCGTGTACTTCGAATTATTAAGATCCCTCCTTTTTTATCACTTTGTGAGGGCCATGCACCGGTGCAATGTGGGTGTTGTGCGAGGTGTGAGGATGGGAATGGTGCTTTGCACATGGGAGTGAATGTGATTCATTCCAATTGGGAGAGTAGGTTAGAAACCTCCTATTGTGCAGACATCTCGAGTGGGACAAGTGGGCAGACTCCACATGACGTGGAGACACCTTGAGGGGAATGAGTTAAAGAAGACTCCTCGTTTTGTGAAGACCCCTCTAGTGGGGAAAGTCCGGAAGACTCCATCTATTGTGCACACTGCAGACACCTTCAAAGGGAAGACATCTACGGATGGGCAAGTTCCTCAAAGGGGGCAAATGTTAACAGTAGACTTGCCTACACTGTTATGTGAATGAATACCAGGTGAATAGACCAACTTGGACAAATTTCATTATTGCATGTCTAGAATATGCAGATCATGGGCAAGTGCCTCTAGCCAAAGTAATGACCCAAAAGCTCTAGATGACCTCCCATTTTCAAAAATCCTATATGGCTGGACCAATAAGAATATTATTGAGCACATGGAAGACCTCTTTGGTGAGGGCAAGGTAGAGACACTAGTACAAAAATTCAACTAGGGAGATGAGGAGAGTCATCAGATAGCTCATTAAGCAACTTGCCTATGGGACTATCCATTCTTATTGAAGAAGATAACTTCACTTCTTTACACTTACAACAATGCCTTTGCTTGGTCCTACAAGGATTTGTCGCATATATCAAAAGAGCTTGGACTCCACAAGATTCCTTTGGTGGAAGGAGCATCTCCAATATGCAATAGACCATAAAAGCTGAACCTAAAGGTACCAAAATGGACGAGGAAGGTATTATAGTTCCTATGAAAAATTCCAGATGGCTTTTGTCTATGGTGTTTTTACCTAAGAAGAATAGTGAGAAAATAAGGGTCTTTGTCAAGTTCTGTGCATTAAACAAGTCAATTTTCCAAGATGGATTTCCATAGTTTTTACTAAGTAGGTACTAGAGGAGGTAGCCTGATACACTTTGTAGAGTTTCTTCAATTGGTTCAGTGGCTACAACCAGATTTTTCATCCACACTAAGGATTGCTACAAACTGCTTTTGTAACTCGGTGGTGCACTTACCGCTACACTTGTATGGCATTCAGCCCCGAAAATCCACCAGCTTTCATTAATCATACTATGTATTTGATACTTGGTAAATGACTAAAAATCTTTTTGTGCATTTTTATCGCTAATTTTTCCATATTCTCACGAGTCACGAAGATAAGAGAGAGATTTGGAACAAGATTTTCATCAAAATTTGGGAAATCTAAAGGAAATCTTCGACCAATGCATCAAAATAGCTTTGAAGTTAAATCCCACAAGTGTTAGTTTCTAGTCACAAGTCAATTTACTTAGTCATATTGTATCTACTCATGGTATTGCAATGGACTTTGCTGAAGTATCAAACATATTATCCATGCCTATCCCATGTACTCCTAAGGAGGTAAAGAGTCTCTTAGGCCATGAAGGATACCGCAAGAGGCTAGTAAGAAGCGGAGAGCATTTCAACGAGACGAGCTCAAACTAAGATTATGTACTGCTCCACTATTAATTGTTTAACTGGTCATTCGAGTTTCATGTGCATTCACATGCAAGTATCATGTAGTGGAGGCACTACTTATGCAACCAGTAGTGCATAGAACAAGTGGACCAGCCCATTGTATATGCAAGCAGGGTACTCACCAAGGCTCAAAGAAACTAACACATGATTGAAAGGGAAGGTTTGGCCATGGTTTTTGCCCTTCAAAAGTTCAAGCATTATTTTTTAGGTGTGCACTTCATCATCATTTCTTACCATCATCCCTTTAGATATTTGATTAATAAGCAATAAGTAGCAAGAAGACTATGGCACTAGTTATTGCCCTTTCAAGAGTATGATTTTGAGATTGGTGTATCAAGTATCAAGGATAGCTAAGGGGGAGAGGCCCACATGTATTGATGATGGGCCTCTAGACAATTCTCTCCTTCACATCGCTTCTCATTCTAATTTGTATGGAGAGAGTTAAACTTCTTACAATAGGATAATTTTCCCCAAACATGTCTCCATTACTAAAAAAGAAGTTTCTTTTTAAAGCTAAATCTTTTTCACTCATAAAGGATAAGTTGTATAAACATTGTCGAGAGTGGAATTCTGTGTAGATATCTGTATCGACTCTTTTGCTTGCAGTGGCACACAATGAAGGACACTTCAAGGGAGAAGACTTGGCACAATATTACTCAAAGATTTGTGGTGGCCTCATCTCTACAAGGATGCTGCCAAGTTTTCAAAAGGTGATACATGCCAAAGCTGTGCTCCTTGACGTACAAGGCAAGATTTTCAACCCTTGGTGATCAAAACAGGATGGAAACCCTTCGAGCCATGGGGTCTAAACTTCATTGGAAACATCAATCCAATTGATCAACCCAAGAATAAAAGGTACATTCTAATAGCTACGTATTATTTGACTAAATGGGTAGGGTCAAAAGCCATAATGAATGCAATGCATCAATTGTGGCAACGTTCATGTATAAGAAGATTCTCGCAAGGTTTGGGTGCCCTCTTAAGACACTAGTGATAGATGCACTCACTTTGTGAATTAGTTACTACAACCCATTTTTGACAAATACAAAATCTATAATAAGAAGTCATGTGCATCGTACCCTAGGGCTAATGGACAGGCAAAAAGATCTAACAAGATCTTGATCGGGCTTCAATGAAAGCTTTCATTGAGCCACCAAAGTGCTCAGCCAAGAGCATTGATCATAACAATTTGGACATACAGGACTACAAGTAGGGGTGCTATAGGTGAAAGTCCCTTTCTCTTGGCATATGGTAAAGAAGCACTTGTTTTTTCTTTTAAATTTCATGATTCAAAAGGATATGGAAAAAAGATATGTTAATGATCTTGATTCACACATATGAAGACTAGCAACCATAGAAGAATACATAGAACAAGCAATGCGAAGACTACAACACAAATACAAAGAGCACAAAAGTTTCCATGACAAATACCTAAGAGCCAAACAGATAAAAGAAAGATCTCTAATCCTTATACATCATATCCACACTTAAGGTCAGGGCCTTACAAAATGGTACACATGCTACCTCAAGGTACCATTCAACTTGAAGGTTTGGCTTGACAAATGATGCCTATGGTTAACATTTCTAGAGTGAAGCCCGACTATGCTTAAGACATGAAACATGAATAATCATTCCATTGTATATACCACCAATTCATGTCATTTTTGTTCTTCATTCTTTTTATAATTGCAGGATGATTGGAGTAAGTGTAAAGACTTGATGTGAGGGTTTATATCACATTTAAAATGCTTTGATTGCAAGAAAGAAGGAAAAGAGTGGTAACTCAAGTCTTGCAGGAGACGATGTGAAGTTGTCCACCTAAGCAAGTTTGGCTCGCCCAAAAGGGATTTTTTTTTTGTGTGTGTGTGTTTTTTTTTTTTTTTTTTTTTTTTTTTTTTTTTTTTTTTTTTTTTTGGGGGGGGGGGGGTGGGGGGGAAGTCAGTGTAAAGTCGCCCATGGTAGGTGAGACCACAAACACAAAGACAACGAGGGAAGCATGAGTATAAGTTCCTGAGGGCAGCACGAGTACAAGTCTCCAAGGCTGCTCCATCAATAGAGGTCCTTGATGTTGCTGCACAAAAAGGAAGTCACCTCAAGAACGAGTGTGCAACTCAAGTCGCCCATGATGTCATGAAGAGAGATTGAACTCTCCAAACAGAAGGCTTGATGCACTCGCCCATGCAAGTTGTGGTGGGCAGCACAAAGCACTCACCAAGTTAGTAGAGGTAGCACACGGCACTCGTCCAAATGGGCTGCCAAGGGCACGTGAAGTCACCCCAAGTGGAGATGATCAAAAGATTCAAGTCACTTGATTGTTGGCGCATGGACTCGTTTAGAGGCTAACATAGAGTCTCCCATTTAGCAAATGAATTCACCCTACTGAGTTGCCCAAGTAGCATAGTCGTGACACACTCGCCCATCTTGGCACCAAGTTGAGGGTCAGTGAGGTGGCAAAATGTGATCCTGGTTCAAGGAGAAACGCAGGTGGGGTCACCCATATTGACCAAATCCAGATGTTGTCACCCAAAATCCTACGCTACAATTAAGAGGTCGTCCAAGGATACAACCTGCAACAATGTGAAGTCACCCACCCATGTGGCCATATGCGGAGCTGCCCAAGTTGTGTGGGTATTAGATAAAAGTCACCAAAATTGTAGACTCGTTTAAGGTGTAGTCACTCAGTGAAATGATAGTGTGGCCCACATATGGTCACTTTGGAGTGAAGTCCATGATCATATGGCAAGAGTAACAGAGAAATGCATACGAGGTCTAGGAAAGGAAGAAGCATCCAATCCAAGAAGAAAAGTTCAAAGCAGTTGCATGGATGGAGATGAAGTCCAACGTGGACAACTACCTGCCCACTGTGGACCAAAACCTAAAGGGGCTCCTGCCCTGCCCACGTGACTTGTGGTGTGCAGGCCCATGTCAATGGGCACCTTTTTCTCCACTTGGGCTAGCCCTGTACATGCATGTCCACCCAAGCGGACTCAGAGCATCTATATAAGGAGTGGTTTTGGACTCTTCTGGATACACACGTGTGGAGGAAGGAGCCTTTATGCTATAGCCACCACTTGTTGTGATGCCTATGTGTTGATCTCTATTTGTGTATTCTTAGTAATGGGCTAGTCCCTGTAGTATGCTTGGTTAGTCCATCTTGTGAGTTGGGCTATTCCTAATTGGTGTGCTGGGAAAGTTGTGTGACAAGTCTCTGTAATATTCTAGACTGATTCTCTGTCGAGTTTTGGGCTAACCTCTATACTGTGCTGAGCTAGTCCCGCTGTACACTTGTATGCTCGAGCAGATCTTTTGTCAAAGTTGAAGCGATGGACTGCTGTAATTTTATATTGGGAGTGGACTGCTTTAACTTCTCTGTGGTATCTCTGATTGTGTGTGTCTACTGCCTGGTCATCTCATATAAGCAGTTGTCTAAGTGCCCAGCAAAGTACCACGTGCTGCTCGTGGGCCAAGTGTAGCCCTGCTAGTGAAGGTGACTGAGCAGGTAGCCTCTGTTTAAGTGGGCAAGTGGAGCTCCATGTTTGCTTGACTTAGGCTAGTTTTTGTGAGTTGTTCCCTAGATGTACAGTCCACGCTTTGAGTACACATCTGTGGAAGTCCTTAGACTATTTGGACTAATTTTGGGCTGATATATGGTCTCCACCTGAGTTTCTTTTTTCTTTGTCTTGTCTGTTGTATATGTTTTTTAGACTAAGATTCATTTGCTGACCTCCATACATTTGTCTTCAATTCATTCATCACCTCATGTGATATATATGGTTGCTGTATTCTTGTTTTAGGGCATTGTTTTGTATGGTTGACAGTTTCTTTTGGTTGTATACAGTTCAGGTCACTGTTTTGCGAGGATGTAACAGATATGAGTATCATATATCCTAGGATGCATTACACTCTACTCATACCTAATATTCCTTGTGGCTTTAGAATGAGTGGGTCTGTAAATGATGATGAGCCATACAAACATCCATATATATTAAAGATGGTGAAGGATTTTGCAGAACTGATCCTCTCACCCTTGTGGAGAAATGTGATTTTCCACGGCACAGTTCAGTCCTTTTCTGAATCCAGAGCATTGATGTCCAGACGTCATGCAATTGAGGGATTGTCGAGTTGAAATAGGAAAAAAATTACTCAAAGGAACTAACATCTGAACTAAAGGAACATTATAATTCAGAGTTTATCATGTTATGTTGGTCTCATAAATCTCACATTATGTAGAGCATTGTTCTAGCGTCCTTCCACATAGATATCATCTTTCCTTTTTTCTCTTATTTTCCTAATCCCTGATATGACTTTTCCCATGTGGGAAAATTAGAAAAGATAATGTTGTCAGTCACAAAGATGCCAATCTTCTTTAAAGTGAGCCTCTGTTGTACGAAGTCATTAGCATGAACAAAAGAGAAGCGCCCTCTCCGTCTGTGTCTGCCCATTTTCCTTTCCAATTCTCCATGGTCTTGCATGCGTGCATTTCTTAATTTGCATCATGACCTTGCTGAGAATTATGGCACTTCTTATATGTCTTAATGGAGCTAAGAATCCAATTTTTTTGTGTGCCTCTCTTGTTCTTGCAGCTAGATACGTTCTTTGCTCTCCTTGCAGATGAACGGCAGACCTACATCCAGGCTGAGCTTGACAGGTTGCCATGTCAAAACATTAATAGCAACCAAGTTTGACCTCCTAATAGCCGATGACAATGAACAGCAGAGAACATTGGGAGAGACTAGACAACTGACATTGTCTTGCATGGAGCCTGAAGGATCAATTACGGTTTTGTACCTCTGCTCTCTACTGAACAGCAGCACTATGTTTCATTCATTGGCCCAGAGCTCCTCATGGTCTGCCCACATCAGCAATGTGCTCTCCTTAGCCCGCATGTCTGATACCAGGACATGGCATTTTTCCTTATCCCAGAAACACGCCCACCCCCAACCTGCATTGAAGCTAAAGATTATTTTCCAAAAGCTTGTTTTCTGAAGAAATTGGGAGAATACTTGTGACAGTTTTCTTGGAAAGTGAGTTGCTCATTCAACAGCATGTAAGTTGAGAGGAAAAGAATGTTAGCACTGTCTTAACCTTTTTTTTTGAATTCAGAAAGGACAAAGGGAGACAATGTCACAGAACTAGTAGACGACTGCAGGATGAAAAATCACCTACAAGCATGATAGGAGACTATAACTTCTTTATCGCACTCTACCAAAAAGTATGTTATATTCAAAGATCTTGGAGGATCCAAAACAAGCCAATCAGAATGGTTTTACCTCATGATTATTCTCCTTAAAAACATGTGACAGCGTAATTTGTGAGAATATGAAAGGAAAGTTTAGCATTCAACAAAGCACAAACATTCAGGGATAGCCAAACATCTTCTGGATGTTTCTGATTCTCCCGATGTGTTCTTGAGTCTCGTCCCTTTGCCCATCATTATGATAGAAATGGTATGCTTGAAATAAGAAAGATGAATGTAAAAGTCCATTTTTCACACAAGTACCGGATCCTAACATTCCAATCCCCACACTTTTATCAGTACTCAATACTGAGCTTACCTGTTCGTTTAACCCTTTAATATCATTTGATAAAGCATAAACCTCTGCTCTAGCATCTTCTTTTTCCTTCCTTTCCAAATCTAGATTTGACAGTATTTGCAATCTTTCCTCCTCTAGTCTCGCAAGCCTGGAAAGAGAAAGCAGTTAACAGAGGAAAAATATTTTTCCACTTACAGCTCTGTAGCAATAGAGCCGAATCATAAGCACGTATGTACTCCACAATCCGTGCATTAATAATTCACAGAAGTGTTTCTTACTCATAAATATGTACCAGAGAGAACATGAGATTTCATGTAGCAAGCAATGGAAATTAGTTAAAAAACTGTATCTATTCATGAGAATTTCAGCAAGTGATAAGCATTTTATGCAGATCCCCCACATCATAAACAAAAAGCAAATCATGCAGAGTATTTCAAACATAAAATCATCTTATGAAAATACTCCAAATATCAATGGGACATGAAACAGCTAATGGAAAAATACCAAATTCAGCCTCTACAATCTCAATTGTCTACTCACATTATGCTGGTTCCAATCCAAAGATGTTGCATGAGATTGTTTAGTGTTTCTCATTAGTACTTTAAGAGAATCGAGAGGGATACATACATAATATATGCATGTATACCTCACTTTTTAAGTGTGAAGTTTTTTTAGGCACACATGATATTATAGACGATTTATACACATGTATTAAAAAATAGCAAGGCCACTATCACGTGTCACTAGTAACAAAGAAATATTTACATGGAGTAAAGAACAAGATAGGGCATTTCAAGAATTGAAGCTCAATGTAATGCACCTCTTCTAATTATGCCAAATTGGTCCCTAGAGTTTCACACCCATGCTAGTCTTCATGCACTAGGGGCTCTCATGGCACAACCATATGAGGATTACAAGTTAGTTCGACCAATTTGCTATGCTTGTAAGGTGTTGACTAAAGAGAATGGAATTATAGCACAATAGAAAGATAATGATTGGCCATAGTCTTTTGACTACAAAAGCTTCGACACTATTTGTTAGGGGTACACCTCATAGTAATATCAGATCATCAACCCTTGCAATACTTAGTCAATAAAACTCGAGTGGCTAGAAGGATCTAGAAAGGGTTGTCGCTTTTCCAAAATATAACTTTGAGATACACACGAAGCCTCGATAGGAGCACCATCGCCACGTTCGGAGATGCATACACAAGTCAAGTGGTAGAAACAAAACTTCGGAAGCTATGTCAAGGTAATGGCCGTGCCTCTACCTATGCATCAAAATTTAGGCAATTGATATGTGATCTCACTTGGCATGAGGATTATTTCATAAGCCAATTTAGACAGGTTTAAGAGATGATGGGAAGGACCTTCTGCTCACGATTCTAGAGGTTAAGACATTGAATGAATACATCATCCAAGCTGTTCAATGTGATAACCACCTTTTTGAAAGGAAACAAGAAACACAAGTAGAAGGAAGACTTCGGTAATGGAAACCCTTCCAACCCACTCCTAGAGAAGAACCTATGACTGAACACACTTTCACACTTCTTTTAGAGTATGCACATCTCTCTCTCTCTCTCTCGTTGGAAATCAATGTACATATTGGTCCATTTCCAACAAATCCACATTTAGGACTTAGCATTTTTTGTACAATTTAGGTAAAACTTTTTTAGGCTAGATAGATAGAACTTGGCGAGAGGTATCTAGTGATATGCTTCATTCTTTCATCAGAGGTCAGACTTGGGAGAAAAGTCAAACCATAATTCTGTCCTAAAATGGTGGATGAACATTTTTGAGATCCAAACTCTTGAAAAGCTAGGTCAATTAGTCAAGGATGGCAAAAGCAAGTTATTTGTGGCGATCAAATTAAAGCTAGACCAAAATTTAGCGATTGATTTAATTTTAAGCCATGAAAAGCAAAAATAGCGATCCAATTAATTTAAAACAGCCATAACAGCTTTTGGAGCTTACGTTGGATTTTTTCACAAAAATTGGCGCATGCTTTATCGGAGGACTTACAAACCTATATAAGGAGCACCTTGGGCACTCTTTTGGATATCTTGGAGCTAGATGTTGATGCTTACTTGTGTCAATTTTGAAGTTTTGAAGCTTTGGAGGTGAAGGAAGGTGAAGGAGAGGCTACTCTCTTGGAGCAAGGAGACTTCTACAAGTTGGTGGAAGCTATCTTTTGTAAGTTGATCCTATTTTCTGTTTTTAGGGTTTCTGAACCCTAATTTCAGAATTAGGGTTTGCTCATTTTCAGATTTGTTGCACTATCTTGAGAGGTGAGGTTCACTTCGTTGCTCATTTACTTCACACACACTCAGATTATAACAACATAATGTGAATTCTGTACATCATCATCTTCTCGGCTATTCTTCCATCTAGTGAGTGCACAGTTATATGGTTGAGTAGTACTTCCATGTTTAAATTCGGCCATCTATATTTAGTGAGTAAGCAATTTGCTTACGTTACTTACTCTTGTCTCAAGATCTCTTTCTATCTCTCTTATCATCTTGTTTAATTAAGTGTGTATGCTCAAAGGTTTTTAGTATTGGAGGAGCTTGGGTCCCCAAATTCCAACACTTGGTATAGAGCATAATTGACATACACACTTAGTTAAGATGAGTGAGTATAGAATTGAGATTGAGGACAAGTTGGATGGATCCTCTAATTATCCTATGTGGAGTTTCATGATCATGAATTTGTTAGTGACAAAGGATTTATGGAGTATCGTCAATGGATCCTTAACAAGACCAAGACGAGAAGGCGAAGAAGAGGATACAACAACTTCAAGAGGAGCCGGTGTTGCAATCACAGAACCAATTGAAGAAGAGGTAACCACTTCTACATCCAGAGTCACAGGTAGATCCTTACCCAGAGTTCCTCCTACAGAAGAACAAGAAAGATGGGATTCTAGAGATGCTTTAGCACTCTCATTCATAGCAATGAGTGTTAAAAAACATATTCTACCATAGATCAGATCTTGCAAAAGTTCTATACAAGCTTGGTTGAAGCTTGAGAATCTTTTTCAGAGCAAAAATCCTGCTAGGAAAGCTCACTTGAGGAGACAACTAGCAAATACAAGGATGAAAGCTGGTGAGTCGAAACCAAGATCCTTAAACTTCTAGGAACAAAGTGATATTGATATAACACCCTTGTTCGAGATGGCTTACCGAATCGCGGTAGATTTAGGGGACTTCTCAAGATTCTTGAGCCTCTACGATGAGGACCCTGATAATTTCATGCAGCTTTTCCGAATAACTTGCGACACAAATGAAGTCGAAGAACAAGGGTAGAGATTAAGGATCTTTCCTGCAACCTTTAGAGACGAGGCGGCCAACTGGTACAGGAATTTGACACCCAAGGAGAAGGGGACATATCAGATGCTAAAGGATGCTTTTTTGGCGAAATTCTGTAGGCAGGGATTTCAAGACTGACTAGCCAAGTACATGGGCTATATGCAACAGGAAAGTGAATGAGAGTATAGACCACTACATACAACATATGGAAACACTAGTAAGGAAAATGGTCTCAAATGCTCCAAATGATGAAACCCTGAAAAGAAGGTTCATTGCAAGATTGAGAGATCTCACTCTACATCAACATATAAGTCTTAAACGGCTAGCCAACTTAACGGCTGCAAAAGAGGAAGCTAGGGTATGGAAAGAAATACAATTAAGCCAACAGAGAAGGAGAGAGCTACTATATAGGCCTATGGAAGGACTAGGAGGTGCGCCCTTGAGGAACAAAGCCTACGAAAGCTAGACTCTGAAAACACTTGCTTTTTTCACGGACACAAATACCCTGGGTGAAACTAAATCTGATGATAGAGGAAAAGATAATGGAACAAGTAACTCAAGTAGTGAAAGCTCCAACTCTCACTCACGAGAAATTCAGTATAAGGCATCAGGCGGTCTCACCCCGCAACCAAAGTGTGCTTAGATCTAAGATCTGGTTTGAGAAATGCCATGGCTATGGCCACATAGCCATAGAATGCCCCACGGACTAAAGACTTGGTATAGATAGACCCCACCTAGGAGATTTTGCACATTTTGCAACAAACCAAATCATACTGAGGACCAATGCTATTGGAAAATGGCTTATGCAAACTTCGAACACAAGAGAGGGTCCTTACACAGGACTACATGCTCATAGTGGACTCCTATTCCTTGCTTGGAAACAAGACAAGCATACGGGCACGGTGCTCAAATCCAAGGAGGTGGCCACCCTAGCGTAGCAAAACAAGAACGAAGAGAAGCTTCTCCAATTCAATGTTGGAGATGTGGAGGCAATAGACACATAACTCGAGTATGTCAAAATGAAAAGAAGCCTATTGGATTCACTCCGTTATGGAGGTATTATAGTGGAGAAGGACATTATGATGAAGATTGTCCTAAAAAGAGAGCCGACAATGGCAAAGGAAAGGGGCCAATCCAATGGTCAAACTACGTTGAAATCAATACGCAACCCACTCCTTAGGTTCAAGAACAAATCCCTACTGTAGAGATGGTATTTAGAACACTGTAATCTCAAGAAGAGCATTTTGTAGAGGAAGACCAAGGTAACAAAGTTCAAAAAGTACCTATCGTGGAAGTCGTAACGCGAACCCAAGAATACACCAAGGGGGATGCAAAAAAGAAGAGCTCAAACGTAGCTAAGGAAAAGAAACACGAGTATGATGAATGGAAGAGGAAGAGGAAGAAGAACCTTTCAAACAAAGGGAATTAGACGAGCGGGATGAGTAGAAATACTACGGCCAGTTACAAAGAGATTCGTACCAGGCATTCCCCCATTCCTCGAGAAGTTGGAAACCACCGAACTTCAAAAGAAAAAGCAAGTGAAGGAGAAATTGATATGGTGCAGAAATTGGCCGAACGAAAGTCACCTTAGACCTTGGTACTCTATTGAAATGTTGTATTGTATGTAGGAAGCACTTCTATCACAAATACATGAAGAAGCCCCAAAGAACTCTGGACAAGAAAAAATAGGAAAAAGAGATCCAATTCACAATTGAGAGTCTCACGATACAAACCGACTCAAATGCTCATATGGTAACTGTAGAGATCAATAGTGGAGCCGCAATAAATTTGATGATAGAATATATGATCAAGGTCCTCTTTCTTTACCAAATGGAGGATACTCCTATGTCCCTACGAATAGAAGACCAAACTCAAGTAAAACCTATAGGCCTCTTGAAAAACATAAGTTTTGGGGGATGAGAGTTTAATATTGACTATTTGATAGTCAGAACAAGGACAATTGAGGCTACCTTTTCTATATTATTGGGATGATCATGGTTGGTACAAGCCCATTGTTTGCATGACTGGTACATAGGTTTTATCACCATTGGACCAAAGTCCGATTGTGTGCAAATCCAAGTTTCTTCCAATCCAACTACCAAGAGGTTGGTGACAAATAATGAATTGGAGAAAAAGGTGAAAGAGAAGGAAACTCAAAAAGAAATTTGAGCGCGGTTTTCTTTAAACACTAAGCCTTATAAGGATTTGCTTCAGGATGGATTCAACCTGTAGGTATCCAACTCACGGAGCACGAGAATGGGGGAGTACGATAACCCACTAGCTTATAAAGATGACTCAGATCAAGAATTGCTAGGATGGTTGACGGGCTTGAGCCAATTTGAATGTTATATGATGAATATAAGATCACGTAAGGGCAAGACTAGCACTTCCTTGGATGGAGGAATCCCATAAAATGAATTGAACCTTGAACCTACAACAAGATAAAAAATAAGACGGTTGAAAAAAAAAATTGAGAATCTCAAAGTTGAACTTGAAAAGAGGCGCCAAGAGCCAGAAATAATGAAGTAAAGGGAACAAAACACACAAGAAATGCTTGCCAAAGCTGAACTGAGGAAATTGGGGTCAATTAAAAAGGAGAAGATTCATGACTTACTGGCCAATAATGCATGCACAATCGGTGAGCATTTTCTGATTAGAGTGATGTTAAGGAGTGAAAGATACGAAAGAGAAGACAATGTGGAAATGTGGGAAATTTCTCTCGGAAAGTTCTTGATTACAGGGTCACAGTTGCATGACAACACGAGGGAAAGCATAAAGTTAGTGCTAGAAAGGTATAACACAGCCTTGGCATGGATGTATTGCGACTTGAGAGGAATCAATCCCAAAATTTGTCAACATTACATCGATGTAGAAGATGGCGTAAGACCTATATGCCAACGACTCAGGAGAACGAGCTTTGTTTATTCAAAATTAGTTAAAATTGAAACGACCAAGCTAGTGAAAGCAAGATTTATATATCCTATCGCATGTAGTGAATGGGTGTGGCCGATCATGGTCGTTTCGAAAAAGAACAACAAAATCCGAATCTGCATAGATTACCGGAAATTGAACGAACCAACCAAAAAGGACCACTTTTTGTTACTCTTCATTGACCAAATCTTGGGTAGAATACCTTGACATAAATTGTATAGACGACTTCAGTGGACATAACCAAGTCCACATTTAAGAAGAAGATAAGCCAAAGTCCACTTTTACCATGGAGTGGGGAACATATACATACCGCATCATGCTGTTTGGTTTGTGTAATGCACTGGCCACATTTCAAAGGGCTATGATAGCGGCATACCAAGATTATCTCTAAGATTGGATGTAAATCTTTCTCAATGACTTCGCCATCCAAGGGGATGAGATGATAATATGACTATGTGGATTGAGGTTGTTTTAGAAAGAAATATTGAGACAGGAATCATGTTGAATCTTGAGAAATGTAAGTTTTGAGTGAGGAAAGGATTACTTCTGGAACATCTAATTTCGAGCAAGGAATCTCTATGGATGAGGATAAAATAGAGAAAATTCGACAACTTTTGCATCCTCAAAACCTGGGACAACGCAGGGGAGTTTTAGGACACACCAATTATTATTGATGGTTTATATTAAACTTCCCCTCAATAGCTTCATCGCTAACACAACTTCTAAGAAAAGTTCGACAATTTCAATGGACTATGGAGTGCTAGACAACGTTTGAGTCACTAAAAGGTAAGTTGATGAATGCGCTAATCCTGGTAGCATCGAATTGGACAAAAGAATTCCATGTGAATACAGATGCATCTCATACTACGCTGGAGGCACTACTTTGTCGAGTTGATGAAAAGAAATTGAACCACCCAATTTATTATGCGAGCCAAACTCTTAATAGTGCTGAAAGATATTACACTACCACCGAAAAGGAATGTCTATCCATGATCTTCAGAGTAAACAAATATAGGCATTACCTAATGGGTAAGCACTTTACATATTATGTGGATCATTAAGCCTTAAAATATATCATCAACAAACCAGAATTAACAGGATGTTTAATGAGATGGATGCTCCTTCTACAAGAGTTCCACGTCACGGTGGTAACCAAGCCAAGGAAGGCTTACATATTGAAAGATCATTTGTCCCGCATAATAAATGAAATGAGTATATATAACACCTCCACCTCAATGTCAAACCTATGGTGAACTACCTCCTTGGTCCAATGCGAAGCTCTAGAAAGTTTTGATGAAGCTTCTCTCTCCCAAGAGACTTGGTGAAGATGTCTACTCCATTTTCTTCGGTTGGATAATAGCTTATCTCTAGGACCCTGTCAACTCACACACATAGTCATACTAAATTTCTACGTGCTTGATACGTGCATGGAAAACAGGATTCTTGTCGATGGCCATGCAACTTTCATCGTCAAACTTCAACCCTATAGCCTCCTTCCTTGTATTCCTATATGCCATAGGATCCTCCTCGACCATAATCCTTCACATGCTACAACACATGCTTTGTACTCAGCTATAGTAGAAGATAATGCTATGGTTGGTTGCTTCTTACTGATCGAAAAGAAAATCCCTGATCTCAAAGAAAGGCAATATCCAGAAACTGATTTTTTGGTATCAATATTTCCTGCCCAATCTAAGTCACCGTATCCAACTAGAGATGATCCTTTTCTCAGGTGTACCCGATGAACCCCATGATGGCCATCTATTCCATATAGAAGACAAAATCCCATGGTATGTCTATCTAGTAAATTTTCTATGTATAGCCAAGTATCCCTCGGAAGCCACCAAATGAGAAAAGAAGAAGCTATTATCTTTGGCAAAATATCATAGCATTATTGATGATCAACTATATCAATATTTTATCTGCATGAGCATTTTACAAAAGATGCCTTGAAGAAGAAGAGGCAACCACAATATTAAAGACTGAACATGATGAGCCTTGTGGTACCCACTTCACATGCGATCTGACGGCAAAAAAATCCTGTTGGCAGGATACTAGTGGCCAACCTTATTCAGGGATTGTCATGCTTATTGTAAAAAGTGTGATAAGTGTCAAAGGATGGGAAAACCTACACTGACACATGCAACCCCCCCTCATGCCTATGTTCGGCTCTAAAGCCTTTCGAGAAATGAGGAATTGACTTCGTGGATCCCATCGATCCTCCCTCAAGACATAGATCAGACAGATACATCTTGGTATGCATGGACTACGTCACAAAATGAGTGGAAGCCAAAACTCTTAAGACAAATCGGACCATCAATGTGGCGAAATTCTTGTATGAGCAAATAATTACCCGATTTTGATATCCCTTAGAGATAGTAAGTGATAGGGGTTCACATTTCGTCAACGAACTGATGGAGCTATATAAAATCAAACACAAAAAATTAGGTCGAAGTCACCAATAAGATACTTGAAAAAATATTGACAAAGACAGTGACTCTTCATAGGAGAGACTGAGATAAACGATTTTTAGAAGCCTTGTGGGCATATCGAACATCCTCTTAAGTATCAACTAAGTGCACTCCATTTACACTAGTCTATGAAGAAAAAAGAAGTCCTTACACTAAGGGAAGCCATCGAAACTAGATTAGGAGAAGAAGAATCACTAAAAGAAAGGTACATTCAGCTCATCAAGTTAAAGGAGAAAAAGTTTTTAGCACAACAAAGCTTCGACGCGATTGAAAGAAGGTGAAACGATAAGCGAAACAAAAAACTTAGAACGTACGCAATAAGAAAAGGCCATCTAGTGTTGGTTTATGAAAGCAAATACTACAAATTTCCTAGAAAATTTGACGAGGTGGATGTGCCCATTTAAAGTAGTGGAAGTGAATATAAATGGGTCATTGAAGATACAAGACATAGGCAGAGGAAGGGCTTCAATAAAAGTTAATATGCTTCATGTCAAACCATATTTTAATTAGGAAATAAGAGTGAAACTGAGCAATAAGCAAGAAATTAGGGGAATTGTACCCAAGAGAGAAATTTTTGTATATGTATATATATTTGTCTTTGCTTTGTTGTAGTTGAATAATTAGTATTTGTATTATTATATATATAAAAAAAACTAAAATATATAAAAAAAACTAATCAAATGTGTTGGAATGTGGTGATCTTTAGGAACTGATTGACACATGGCTGACTGATCACCTAACTCAAAGATTCTTTTTAGATCTCATGATATATTTCTCGAACTATGCACTAGCCAGTATGGAAATAGATTTGAGATCTTGGAGATGGAGTATGAAGTAGAGTAAGCTTATTGGCTTGTGTGTTTCCTAAACAAGAGCTTAAATATTAGCTTTCACGTTGCATGGTTTGAGAGCCATTTGTTGGTATGGGCAAGATGCACAAAGGATAAATATTTTTACTATGACCCGTTCAAGAAATGCCTAACGAGAAAAACAATTTGTGTTGGGTTTGGGATGAACAACTAGTTATCCATGGACCACAAAGATGATGAGGCTCCTGAAGCGGAACTTGACTCACCTCATGTGGAACATTGATCGTCACCATGAAACGAGACTAAGTAGGGATTTTTTGGATAGGCTTATACAACATCACCACCTAAGGAAAGGCTTAAAAATAGAATGAGAGAAATCCAGTTTGGTAAGTTCGTTTGCAACTAATAAGTTATGATATATAATCTTTATACCCTAGTAGGTAAGAGAAAAATATGTGTATATATGTGCGCCAATGTGCTATGGCGGGTTAGTAGGTAAGTGGAACCATCTTCACCTGCTGGTAACGACCGGGAGCCGCATCTAGCTTCATCATAGGCCTAGACACTAACGTTTGTATATATGTTTTGAGCTATGCACCAGAGAGGGTTGGCAGGTAAGTGGAACCATCTTGGCCGGGCAGTCAAGACCATGAGCTACATCCAGCTTCACTATGGACTAGCATGTGTATATGTTTTTGTACATCGTGTCTATATCCTTGCACGCTATCTTATGTTGGTAGACGGGTGGAACAAACTTTGCGAGGCGGTCACAGACATGAGTCACATCCAATTGCAACATAGACCAACTCGTAAACTAAAAATAAACAAAAATAAAAGAATCTCACTCATGAGGGGGAGAAACAAAGAGGAGAGGGGAGACGATCGTCCGGAAGGATGTGTTTTAATGTATGGGTCCACAGGGATGGATGATGACTGTTGATAGATCGATATGCTCGATGCCAACACTGACAAAATGTATAATTATCATGTGTATAAGTGGTTGATTTGTAATCAATTTATCAGATTTGGTTTGTCTCATATTATTGGTAAGCTCGTTCCGAAGGTTGTTGATGGTATATATGCTTTTTAAAAAAATTATTTATTTATGTCTTGTTTCAAATAGGAACTGGTTGGTTCCCTCTTAACACTTCCATACATTCGAAGACAACCACTAGTGGTTGTGTGGCTTATGAAATCTACGATTGGCAGCCTCCTAAATTTTAGGAAGCTGCCCCCACTTACTTTCTAACTACCCCTTCTCTCTAACTTTTGTCAAACTCCCTCCCTGACCCTTGTTAGACCCTTCTCTCCAACTTTTGTCAGACTCCCTCCCTGACTCTTGTTAGACCCAATACCCCACTCCTCTTTCCATTCTCCCCCACTCTATCCACTCCTCCCCCCCTGACAAGAGGACCCCAACTCTTGGGGTCAGTCAAGGACCTTTGAACCTAAACGTGCAAAAGAGTGACTCTCACCCCATTCTATAAAAGTGGTGTTACCTGTCAGTAAAGGGGTTCGATGATTTTATGAAAGAGGAAGCACCACGATAAGTGAGAGGAGTCTCTCGACTGATGTAGAGAGACACCAGCAGGTTCGATGGAGGGAGATAATCAATCTGCAGCTAGCACTCTGAGAGAGAGTTCGACCAGACGAGAACGAGAGAGAGAGAGAGAGAGAGAGAGAGAGAGAGAGAGAGAGAGAGAGAGAGAGAGAGAGAGAGAGAGAGAGAGAGAGAGAGAGAGAGAGAGAGAAATGAAATGAAATGAAATGATATATTTACGTCTTCAGAAGGCCAAAATGACCTATGAAACCAAAAGTTACAAAACTGGTGAATCGGATACAAAATCTGAGTACCAAAGGAAGTGGTATTGAAAATGAAAGATGTAAAATGGCTGGGAAAAGGCTAACACCAAGACTAATACAACAAAGGGCTGATACATAGGAGGGATGTGCCGATATACAAGGCTGGAGATCTCTCCTCATCTGCACTGTGGGCGTCTGAAAAGTACATCTCGAATCCTCCGCTGTAGTCTCCGTCGATACTGTGTAGCACCTCTCACTCTCGGTCGTCTAGATCTCCCTAGCTCCACTTCTCGGTCTATGAGAGTGCCAGTAGTGGCTGTATGAGTGTGGACAGAGCTCTATACTAGATGCTCTACTAACTGCTCCTCTAGCTGCCCAGTGTCTGGTGCAAAGAAATCCGTAATCTGTCTCTGGGACTGTCTCCCTCTAGCTCTCCTCAGTAGAATGTCTCTATGTCTGTGTACCTCTAGTAGATATAGTCCAAGACATCTCTGATCCTCAAAATTCATGACTCTAGATAGAGGCCCAAAACCCTCTCTGAATAGACAATGAAAACGGCCCCGTATCTCATAGTATACCGTGCAATGACATATGTAATGTAGCTCTGTCTCTGGCTCTAGGTGACATAGATGGCATATCCTGCTATCTGCTGGTACCCCTCTGAATCTGACAGTCTCAATCTCAAGCTGATGTGCGCAACTGGCCAATGGCACAACGCAAGGCATGGGAAAGGTGTGTATCCATATAGCTAGGTAGAGTCACAAACCCATCCGTTATGAGGTGTAGAAGATGCTCTCTAGAGAAAGCCATATTCGTACCCAACTCCTTTGTAGGCTCAATCCATGTCCTCCTCGTGTCAAGCTGGATCAGATCCTGACGAATGAGTCTAGTAATCTCCACCCGTGTCAGGTACATCAGGGGTGTCTGTAAAGAGTACTGGAAAGGAGGCAGCCTGTCCATGGTAAAACCATGTGTCTGAAACCATGATGTCATCTGTGCAAACCAGCATGATGTATCCCCCTGCAGGGCTAGTTGTCTGGATGACTCGAGGGCGAGCCTCGTATATCTATCTCTGGTAGTGTCCCACAAGCTGTGTACAAAGGAGACTTCTCTAGTGAGTGCCTCAATCTCAATAGGGGGGGCAGCTAGCTCCACGCGAATGATATCATGTGGTACGGAGGCCTTGGCTCTAATCAGCCTAGAGATCATAGATACCAAGGGACTCTCCATGACTTTCCACCCATCGTGGCCTATAGAAGGTCCCCAAACCTGTACCCCATATAGCATAGTAGAGGAAACCAAAGTATCAAAGAGCCATAACTTTGTCCTGGGTTCCTGAAACTGAACTTGCGAGCACATCCTCTCCAATCCTCCCAAAGCTGCAGATGCTCTAGTCAGTCTAGTCTCTGCTTCTCTCCTCAAGGAAAATCTCGGTCCAGTGAATACTACCCCCAGATATGTGTATGCATCTGAATACTCCAAACAACCTCCTGCCCATATGTGAAAATAGGTGTTGATCTCCTTATCCACTGCGGTGTGGTGTTAAACACCATAACCTTGGTTTTACCAAGGTTTACAGACAGACCACTATCCTCTGCAAAGCCGTGTAGAGCATCCAAGTGTTGTTGCATACCCTCCCGTGAGTCAGATATCAAAACAATATCATCAGCATATAACAACAATGGGATCCACGTCCCTGCCAACTCGGCCCCTCTATCACCCTCTGTGTCAATGTCCTCAGACACCTCATCAACATACATACCAAATAGAGTAGGAGACAGTGGGCAGCCCTGTTTCACTCCAATAGTAGAGTGAACTATATCAGATACCCCTTGTGGGGTGCAAACTCGTCCCACCACTGATCTGTACAAACCCATAATCCCCCACATCAACTCTATGGGTACCCCCATCTCCTTTAGTCTGCGCATCAATCGAGCTCTCGGCACCATGTCAAATGCTTTGCGGAAGTCCACAAAGCTACAATAAATCCGCTTCCCGTGTGACCTTCCCTCTTCAATGATGGCTCTAAGTGTCAGAATATGATCAAGAGTGGAGAAACCCCTCCTGAAACCTGCCCGACCCTTTGCCCGCATACCCTCACCCTGTGCCCAATCACTCAAGTGCTGCTCAAGAATGGATGCATACAACCGTGCCAATGTGTGTCCAACCATAATAGTGCGGTAGTTTCCCGGCTCTATAGGATCCCCTACCTTGAAGATAGGCACAATAGTAGACAATCTCCAAGTCTCAGGTAACCCTTCACACATGGAACGATTGAACAACACTGCAAGAACCTCCATCAGCATATCCCTAGCATGAATAAAATGCTCCGCCACTAGACCGTCATGGTCATATGCCCTCCGTTTCCTCATCCTGTCAATGGCCCTCTGTACCATTCGAGCGGTAAAGAAAGTGCTCGTGGTTGGGCACGGCTATGCAGGGCCCGGAAGGGGTTCCTGTCCAGGAACCATATATAACGATGTCGCATATTGACCCCATACATCAGGTGAAGTAAACGCTGGGGGAGTGGAGTGCTCATGAAAAAGTCGCCATGCCTCTCTTGAGTCCCTGCTCAAGAACATCTGATATAGATCTTGCTCCAACTGAGCCAGGTAAGCCCGCTTCTTCCTTCTCACAAGGCGACGAAAAGCAATCTGAGACTGTCTGTAAGTGATAACTCCTAGCAGAAGATTCCTCTGAAGCTGGGCTCTCATCTCTCTGCATTCCTCGTCATACCAACTATTCTGGGGCATGCTCCCAGACTGTCGCCTCCGAACCGGCCGGGTGTGTGGATATGCCAATGATGCGGCACTATGCAATGTCTCCGTCAGTAGAGTGGTGCACTCCTCCAGTGAGAGATACCTGGACAAACTGTGCGTAGACTGTCCTAGATCTCCTTTGTATAAACGGAATCGGTCTTTGGTGTAAATGTGTAACGGGTATGTGACCTGCCTACTGATGTCTGAGCTGTACTGTACTGAGAAGAGACTTATAGTGTCAAAAGAGCATGATCCACTGCCACACCCACTGGTCTAGCTCCCACTGTGAAATCCTGAATGCAGGGGATGAAGCTCGGCTGTGTCATGATATAGTCCACTGTACTGGCTCCATGTCTATGTGGAAAGCAAGTGAAACCAGCTTCCCTAGGAAATCGGTGTAGGCCATTAAGTATGGCTAACCCATGCGTAGTCGTCATGTCAATGAGATATCTCCCATACTCTGTCTGCTCTCTATCATGCGAGCATCTGTCGAGCCCCAACTCACCCACATCCATCTCTCTAAGCATCTCATTTGAAGTGTTGTAGAAGACTGTATGTGAGTTGCCCGTTCAGGCATTGAAGTCCCCTAGGAGAATGATATCACCATCCCTAGAGAACTCCCAAATATCATCATCTAGAAGAGAGAAAGGTGATTGCCCACTGGGTGAAGCATATGAGAGAAAGGTGATTGCCCACTGGGAGGGAAGTAACATATGGCAATGTATAATAAACGACCTGTCAGCTCTCAGCCTCACCCACATATATCGAGCATCCTCATCTCTCCGTATGATATGTAGTAGTGGATGCAACTCCTCTCTGAATAGCACTTCTACTCCACATGACCCTCTAGTCCCATGTCCCGATCTCGTGTTTAGTCTGTGGGCTGTCTCCCATCTATATCCCACCACATGCGGCATCAACTGTCCAGGGGCCTGGTGGGTCTCTGAGAAGAAAACAATGTCTCTATCTCTGAAACTGTCCTCAAATGCACCAATGTCCAACCTCATAGATCCATTACAGTTCCAGGTAGCCATCTTCAATGTGGTCCCATAGGTCTCGCACTGTCATGTAGTGCGTCGCTCGAGAATCACCACCCGACCATCTCTGTAGAAGGCTAGCTTTCCCTTCTCTCGTGCCGCTCTAATCTCTGGCATTACCTCTCTCATATGCGTAAGCTGTGAGAGAATGAGGTCATCGCCAAGGAAAACACCTGTCTTCTTGAGAATTGGTCTCTTCCTCAAGAATTACTTCTTCTCTTCCAATGAAGGAAAGCGCAATATAAGAGATCTCTCCTTTGAAGATTCTCCAAGGCCCTCGCTTTTCTTGCCTACTCTCCATGCCTTTGTATGCAAAGGCTTTTCTATCCCCATCATGGATGTGAGAGTTTTGACCTCCTTTTCCACATCATTTATGTCCTTGAGGCCGGTTACTCTCACATGTAGTGCCCTTGTCCGCCTTCTTTGTTCCTCTTCGAGGGTCATGTTGATAAGAGTAGGTGTACAAGGAGTTTTCTTACTTTTCCCTTTCTTAGCCAAATCCATTTTTCGGCCTCTTGTACTTTCTTTTGCGTTTCGGATATGACTGCAGCCCATGACTTCTCCTCATCTTCCTTGATGGTCCGTACCTGTTCTTTTATATCTTTCAGCTCCTCGATCACCGAAGGCTGAATTTCACCTTCTTCGAGAACACGAGATGCCGCCAATTCCATCAACTGTTGTTCAAGAGTTGAGACTTTCCCTTTGAGTCTATCAATTTCACCTCCCATCTCTTCTCGTTCTTCATTCCATGACTCGAGCAGGGCTGCTTTTTCTTTCATCGCTTCCGCTCTCCATTCCTTCATCTCTCTTTCAATATGCTTCAGCTGCTTATTAGTTCTCGTAAATGTAACTTTCGTCGAAGGGGAAGCCATGAGAGAGAGAGAGAGAGAGAGAGAGAGAGAGAGAGAGAGAGAGAGAGAGAGAGAGAGAGAGAGAGAGAGAGAGAGAGAGAGAGAGAGAGAGAGAGAGAGAGAGATAAGGTTAAGTTTTTTTGCTTCCAACTGTGAAGGTTTTGGTTTTGGTTTTGGTTTTAGTTTTATGGGGTTAAGGTTTTGGGTTGAGGTTTACTGTTGTTTTTAGGGTTTTCTGCAGGTGGCGGGAGGAAGATGGCGAGGTGCAGGTGGTGGGAGGATGGCGAACTGTGGGTGTCGAGAAAAAATCTGGCGGTAGATCCAGCTGGACGGAACAGATATGTGAGCAGATTTGCTTGGCGGGAGAGAGAAATGAAATGAAATGAAATGCTATATTTACGTCTTCAGAAGGCCAAAATGACCTATGAGACCAAAAGTTACAAAACTGGTGAATCTGATACAAAATCTGAGTACCAAAGGAAGTGGTACTGAAAATGAAAGATGTAAAATAGCTGGGAAAAGGCTAACACCAAGACTTATACAACAAAGGGCTGATACATAGGAGGGATGTGCTGATATACAAGGCTGGGGATCTATCCTCATCTGCACTGTGGGCATCTGAAAAGTAAAGCTCTCTCCTCTGCTGTAGTATCCGTCGATACAGTGTAGCACCTCTCACTCTCGGTCGTCTAGATCTCCCTAGCTCCACTGCTCGGTCTATGAGAGTGCCGGTAGTGGCTGTATGAGTGTGGACAGAGCTCTGTACTAGATGCTCTACTGACTCCTCCTCTAGCTGCCCAGTGCCTGGTGTAAAGAAATCCGTAAGCTGCCTCTGGGACTGTCTCCCTCCAGCTCTCCTATGTCTGTGTACCTCTACTAGATATAGTCCCAGACATCTCTGATCCTCAAAACTCATGACTCTAGATAGAGGCCCAAAACCCTCTCTGAATAGACAATGAATAGAGAGAGAGAGAGAGAGAGAGAGAGAGAGAGAGAGAGAGAGAGAGAGAGAGAGAGGGAGATAGTGGCCGATTGCTTTAGGTCTATGAGTTATCCCATAGGGGAACATTAGGGAGGCAAGAAGATTGCTGTTATTAGGCTGGGTAAACCAAGAGAAAGGGAGAGAGCGCAACAATCCACAGCACACTGGATTGGAGCTCTGCAGGGAAGGTGATTGGCAAGAATACCAAATGCAAAGAAGACCCCATGCACGGAAAAGCGAAGCTCTGGGAAGTGCTGTGAAGCTGAGGGAGGAAAAGCAGCTGGTCTTAACGTGATCTTGTGTGTCCTACTTGCTCGATTGATTGGCGAGATTTAGTATTCTGTTCGGCTGGGCTCCCTACCAGGTAAGGAAGACATTTTGTAAGGTACACTAGTTTGGGTGGCCTGTATGCATGAAACTGGTATAGTCGCTGTTAAGTCTGCTCCAGTAACTCCAGAAGCTCTGGTTTGCCAGAGAGTACTAGAACCATTCTTTCAAGTTACATACTTCAACATGAGGGGGAAATCTTGGAGAGAGTTGAGATTCATAAGATTAGTCTTCTGCTTCCGAGCTGCAAACATCTCTTCCTGGGCATTCTTATAGTACAATACAGAGTGTTTTTTGATGTACTTCCATGAGCTCGAGCTGTAAATCTGAAAGCATTCTTTGGGTCCGCACACCAAAATTAAAATCTGCAAATATATGGTATGCAAAAAGATTTGTTATTTGTCTAGCAGTATGGTGGAATGTTGCATTTTACTTCAGAAAATTTAGGGTGGATTTGGACATTAACATTGGCCTTACGTACCTGAGTGGCTTTCTTCTTAGTCTCTGTTTTTGTTTTTATGACATGATCGAGCCTTAGTATTCTGTGTTAAAGGCATCATACATTTGAACTTGGATCGGGTATATTGACGGAGGCATAAGCCTATAACAATAGCATTCATACTTCTACCAAGCAGACTCCCCTCTTTGCAAATTATGGATAACACGCAAGGATGGATATACAACTCTCAAATCATGTCAAGAACCCAGCTTCTTTAGTAAGGCCCAATACCACATGGATATTCACCAAGAACTCAAGCAAGAAATCCATATAGCTCAAGAACAATATAAGCATTATGCATATTAGCATCGTGTTCAGAATCCAATCTATCGCATTGCGGATAAAATTTGGTTACTCAAAAACAATTTGCAGACTTCAAGGCCTTGTGCAAAGCTAGACCATCGTAGATTTGGTCTATTCACTATCTTGGCCGAGATTCATCGAGTCACTTTCTAGCTCCGGTTGCCAAGTACCATGAGAAAACATCCAATTTTCCATGTGTCCATGTTGGAAGCATTTCAGATTTCACCAGTGATGGGGGAGAGACCTAGTCCTTCACCACCTATAGAGATTGATGATCACGAAGAATTTGAAGTCGAGCATGTTTTAGATTCGAGAATATAAGTACCTTGTTCATTGGAAAGGGTTTGACATCAGCAATCCTACTTGGGAACTTGCAGAAAACCTTTAGAGAGCACACAATCAAGGTCCGACAATTTCATAATATTAATCCAATGAAGTCGAGACCAGAGAACATGAGCACTCCTCGTGGAACTCATTGCTTGAGGAGAGGTGATAATCATGAAACTCAAATTCCATGTGACTTTCTATATCTCATGATTTTTCCAGAATTTGAAGAAAATAATGCTTCCATTGCATCTGAAACATGCCAAAACCCTAAGATCGACCATCTACTTGCGAGATTTTGACATCCGGAGGTCCTATTTCGGATTGCTGACATGAGGGCTTGACCACATACATCCTCAATTTTGCCAATGCTAGTCTTGGGAGCTCAAGGAGTCCTGATCACCAAGTAAGTACTTTTGAAGTTTGAGTTCTAGTTCTTGTCTTCATTAGTCATCAAGACCCTATTAAAATATTTATCACATTCTCTAATTAATTTGTGCATGGAAGCAACAATGAATTCCCATTTTGTACAAGAAGACACATTAAGAGAAGTAGTTTGGTGAAACAATGCTTCTACTTTTGCTTTAAGGAGCGGTGTCAAAATCCACAAGTGATTCAGCCTTATGGGCATCTAGACATCATATTTGACATCATTGCTTTTGAGTCAAAATCTTGAAGGAATATCATTATTGGACTATGATCAGACTAGTGTAGATGCATCAATATGGGCTTTAGAAGCATTGTGTAGTCATTGGATGTTTGAACCAAAATGGCAACCCTATAGGTTATGATGACAGATCCTTGGTCTTGATACTCATAAAAACTTTCTTTGGCATAGCAAAGCAAAGACTGAAGTTTTCATTAATGGAAGTCCGGAAAACCTAAGCGTAGGGAGTAAGTTGGCAATCCAAGGAAAGTAAGTAAATGGTGCTAGAGGTCACAATCCCATTAAGCAATAGATCAAAGGTGACTTCGAGTTTCTGGTGAAATTAGCAGTCTAATTATAATACTTGGTCAGAAGTAAGCACATAAAGCATTTTCTAATTGCAAATGATGTGATACTCACCATAGTGCAAATAATATTGTATTATATTATGCTTTCCCCACGGCATACACAAAGAAAGCATTGTGTAGTCATTGGATGTTTGAACCAAAATGGCAACCCCTATAGGTTATAATGACAGATCCTTGGTCTTGATACTCATAAAAGCTTTCTTTGGCATAGCAAAGCAAAGACTGAAGTTTTCATTAACGGAAGTCCAAAAAACCTAAGCGTACAGAGTAAGTTGGCAATCCAAGGAAAGTAAGTAAATGGTGCTAGAGGTCACAATCCCATTAAGCAGTAGATCAAAGGTGACTTCGAGTTTCTGGTGAAATTAGCAGTCTAATTATAATACTTGTTTAGAAGTAAGCATATAAAGCATTTTCTAAATGCAAATGATGTCATACTCACCATAGTGATATTTCCTCCAGGCATCATCTTTTAAGCTAAGTTAACAGATAATATTGTATTATATTATGCTTGCCCCACGGCATACACAAGCAGAAGAACACAAAGAAAGATATTGAGGTTAGTCCATTATTCATAAGATCTTGTTGGTATGGTTCCTAGACTTCATTACCTGTCTCTTAAACCCATGGTATGTTGCAAATTAATTTCTGCCTCCTGCAGCTTCTGTTCACATTCCCTTGTTTTTGTTTCGTAGTCCTTTTGGAGAAGATGCAGTTCCTTCTCAAAGGCATCAGCCTGATTGTATTCCAATGTCAATGGTAAGCATTAGATACAGACTTAATTTTATACACTGGGTATATCTTTGTATTGAATCTTGCTTTACATCTTTTTCTCTAGACTCTGGATGTTAAAATACTCATTGGTCACAGATCTCATGTTTGTACCACCAACTTCAGAACAATCTATGAAAGAATCAGCTCACCTTACTCAAACTACCCATTACTGTATCCTCAATTTCTGTTGAAACCTCCTCGAGGAATTTCAATCGACCAATTTCCAGCTGCACTGAAAGTCATTCATTCAATCATAAAGGTAAGCCCACTCAGGAAAAGAGCTAGAAAGTCCGAGTCTTTTTCGGAAAATGGCAATTTTAATGTTTAGAACAAAAATGATCAATTACCTGTTTTGCAAGCTCACGCTGTTGTTCTTGTGCTACTTGCAGTGCATGGTCACTTCGTTTCAACTAAAACAAAGAAAGAAAACCATAAACATAAGTTTAAAGGAGCTGATATCAATTCATACTGTCCAATATACATAAAAATCAAGAAATCTACTCTAAAAGAAGAGGATATTGAAAACAATGTTTGGAACAAGTGGTAAGAATGTAGAATCATATTTAGGAGTTATGAATATCTCGACAAAGGCCAATAGATTTGTACAAGCTTTTTCTTTTCATACAGTTCATAACACCTTCATGAGGAAAACCATGTTGTCTGCTGTAAGTCGCGCAACTACCTGAGGAAACATTAAGAGAATAAATTTTAGTTCTCATATCATACATCACCGAAAGACTGCCTACAACTATTAGTTTTTGGAATGTGTATTTAAATCATGCATTCACATATTGGTTAAATATATTTCATATCCTCAGTTTTCTTTTCTTCTTCCCCAACTGTGTGAGTGTGTGTGTGTGTGTGTGTGTGCGTGCACGCGTCATGAGTGTGTGTGTGTGTGCAAGTGCATGCACATGGGCATGTGTATGCGTGCGCACGCACATGTGCCTATGTGTGTGTGTGTGTGTGTGTGTGTGTGTGTGTGTGTGTGTGTGTGTGTGTGTGAGTGCATGTATGTATGTTCAGGGACATGAATGTGCATGTGCATAGGTGATCATTTAATGTGAGGAACATGAAACACGTATCTTCAAACCTAGTATAGGTTGTGATTTGTAATTTGTAAACCGCTGGAATTGTGAATGAAATATGCAATTCATCTACTCTAAATTCTCATGTAGTGTGTCATATGTGCATAAAATATACACACACATCTATCTAGGGCTGGGTTTACACAGAGTGGTGGCACACTTTGTGTTGTCACATGGAGAAATTTTATTGCATAATCGTAAAGGCAAACTGTTCCGGGTCCACCATCATTTGAGCCGAGCTACCCCCCTAGAATAAGTGTACCGGCCTTACACTGTGTTGTGTTTGGTTATTTTAATTCTTCAACCAATAGATATAGATTTTCCTTCTAGGTTTTTGGGAGACCTCCACTCTATGTGAACTGCATAGCATATAGCTACATGTGAGTCGGCATAAATGTACCGCAATGTCTGAACTCACCCTAAGTGTCTGTGTATGTGTATACATACATACCTTTGTATGCATGTGTGTGTGTATAATCTATGATGTGGACTAAAAATATGCCCCTCTCTCCCCCTCCCCCTCCCCCCCCCCACCCCCAGTCCCCCGGGAAAAGGAACAACAATAATAAAATATGCATGTACATATGTGTCGATGTACTCAGATGTGGTATGTGAGGCTCGATGGAGCTTCTACTATATGCATTTCTACACTGCAAGCCAACTGCGACACTTTATCCCTTCGTTTTCTCTTATGTGCCCATCTTCTGAATGTCCACATACCCTCCTGCTGTTCCAACCTAGCTTCCTTGTTTTGCTCTGCATTATATATAAAGACCTGTTTTCCTCTGAATATTGTCTGTGTACCCTTGTGTAATCTGCAAATACCTACTTTTCTCCGCATATTGATGGCATCAACATCCTCTGCTCCTGCTCACCACACGAAGTATGCTGTTTCCAAACTATCTCCTGCTATGCCTTCTCACCCTCAGGAAACATCTGCCATGGCTAAAAAATGTTACAGCCTCTCCTGCTTTGGTTCATCCCAACTCTAACTTGCTTCAAGTTCACTCTGCTGATCAGCTGCATTCTAACACCTTTGATCCCATGCCTCGAGTATGATCTAGTGTTGGATGGCATCAACCTGACGTTTTCCTACCTCAAGATTGAGCAAACCTCAAAATTACAATATGTCCTTGACACAAATCCTGATGCTATTGGTGATGTGAAGGTGACAATGAACCAGAAAAATCGCTGCTAGAGTTTGTGCTTTTCAAAGTTGAAAGTAGAGATTGTTTTGTACATCCTTGACAAACCTTGTTTAATTGTGAACATTGTAGAAACAATTTAATGCATTCTTTCATCATGAAGTCATCGACAAGATACATCTCCCAAGAGAAGGCTTTTATGAGATTAATTATCTTCAAGTCCTCATTGGATCGAGTTATACTGGTAAGCTACTTTGCTACCCTTCTTTTCGGTGGGATGAATTGTGTGTCCCCATTGAAGCCAATTTGCTACCCAGCGTTTTCCTACCATGGGTCAAACGGTTAATCTTTCGTGTTACCATGGGATTATGTTGTTTATGCTACAAGGAATTGAAAAAGGTCCTATATGTTCCCATCTTTGACTCCTACAGGGCATTGTATCCAAATTATGTTCCCATCTTTGACTCCAAATAGGCACTATATCCAAATTATGTGGGATGTGAATACACCTTCTTTTTCCGGTGAAACTTGGGTTCATCTTAAATGGGGAAACTTCACTAGAGCCTGGTTGCTTTTTGAGATCTTGTCCTAGACTACATGGTGATGATATCCCTATGGTTCGTGCATATTAAGGTAGCTCTATAGAGGTCCCATATGAATAGATATTTTGATTGACCTTGTCCTTTTCCATAATCACCTCCCATGATGACATCCAGTACTAAATCTCTTGTGATAGAGCCTTCTACAACAGAGTAGCGGAAAATTATGGTTGCTGAGACTACTTTTGGTGCTTCCTCATATTGGGTTACTCTACACTCGCATCCGCCCCCAAAAAAGGAGCAAAAATGTCAAGAAAACAAAAATGAAGTGAGATTAAATGCATATGGAGGGCTCTTCTACACGCTCAAGGAGGAGGCTGCTCATGGAAAGAAAAAGAAAAAGGAGAAAAACCAAACAAACAAAACAAAACTGGCATGGGTCTCGAGACAGTCAAGGCTTCAAGTCTCTTCCAGCAAGGTGACACAGCCTCATGGAAACTAGCGAAGATCCAGATACTCATTATGGAAGAGAAAGCATAAAAAAGACACAGAGTTGGAAGATAGAAATTCTCATGGATTTGAGGGAACAAGCCATCATGAAGAAAAGTGGTGACATGAGTAATGGGAACGACATTATGAAGCAAAACTACTTAAGGGACTGAAATCAGAGAAAATGGTATCACTATTGGGAAAGCGAAGGATCGTCACGGGGGGACTAGAGGATCATCTTGGGCTACAGCAACATCACATCATCACTATATGAAATTTAGCATTTGGAACACAAGTACTTTTTCGCTACACTTTGGTGCTTATACCGCACTCCTTGAAAGGACCCCTAGTGCATTCCCCTTGCAAGCCATGTATCCCATGTTGTAACTTTGTGCTATTCTACAAATAACAAAGATGATTTTTGTGCAAGCAAAGAGTGTTGGGTTGTGTCATTGTCCTTTGTCTCTTGAACTTTGGAGCTTCTATTTGGGGACCAATTACTACTCTTTGATAATGTGTGCATGGTGGGAATGTACTTGATTCACAAAACTAATGAAAATGAGCATTTTACGAATTCTTGAGTATCCAAACTTGCTTTATGAGAGTTAATTATGGTTGTGGTTGAGTCCTTCTCTTTAATTTGACCTAATGAAGGTTTTTATGGCTCTTTGATTTAGCCCTCTTCTTCTTTAGTGGATAGGTTTGCAAATTTCTTATTGGAGATTGAACTACAGGGTGTAAATTCTATAACAAGATTTTGGGTAGCCATATCTAAGATCTTCCTTGTTGCACTTTAACTAGGGTCTTCGGAATTCAAACTTGTCTAAACATATGCTCCATTGTTCCGAATGATTGTGTTCTTGGAGATATTGGGTTGTTTGGGGTTTCAAGCTTTCAAGCCTTGAAGTAAGATTTTAGAAATCTTGGAGGCATCTTTCAACGCATGTTCCTCATTGCTTTTGATAACTGTTGTCAATCCCTCTCTCATTGCTTTTACTTCTTCATAAATCTTGATTTATCCTCATTTTCACTTGATTTATTTTACTAAGACATTCTAGTCTCACCACATATCTATTCAGGCTATCTAAGAAGAGTGGAGCACCAACCATATTGTCTCTTGCATACTCTAAAATGGTTTCATATTCATGGGAAGGTGAACTAGACGGAAATAGGTGCACCTCTTCTTTATTAGAGTTCCTTGGAGACATCATTTCTTCCCAATCACTCTCCCATTCATCAGATGAATATGTATAGGGAAGTTGAACTAGCGAAGATGAGACCTTGCTTCTCATCAATTTAAGCATACCTCTTGTATCCAGATCTCAGGTGCATAAGCTTTGCTTATCTCCATTTAATGACACTCTAGGTTCTCAATTCTATGGTAGATCAAGTCTCTTCTCGACAGCAAGCAACCAAGCTTCATGTGCATAGTATGATAAAATGCATAGGCAATTGATTGCACTTGGTGTCCAATTAAAAACACACTTTATGTATGCAAAGACGGGGGTGATTTTATAGTGCTTGTTCTTTATGTTGATGACATCCTCTTGACTAGGTCATGTGATGAGAAAATTGGCATGCAATCAGTTCCCCAAAGATCTTCACACTCTATGGTCAAATCAAGTGAAATGAATCAATTTCCAGACCATTGGATGTCAACTTCAAGGTGATCTAAATTAACCACATATCAACCTCAGTAGGTCTCCCTTAGAACTTGTTCCTATAATTAATCTCAAGACCTCGGTGTGGTTTGGCACCAAGGTCAACTCCTTATAACTATCAAGATGTGTTATATGTCAATAATCATGCCCCTCGTGGGAATAATCACCCTATTCGCTTCACATCAAGGGAGCACATAATTGAGGAAAATTTCCTTGCTTAAATTTTGAGTGATCACTCTATAAGCGATAGTGCAAGTTATTTTCCATGTTGGCCTCCAAAAGAGATCATCTAGGTATCAATAGTGCAACTTAAGCAATGCCCAAGTAATGATGTACAATTATCCTTTTTCTATGCAATTTGATTGAATTTCCTCATAATAACAGTGCAATCTCCTTCCTTAGAAAGTGAAATTACCCTACATCATTAATTATTGACCCTTGTATAATCAAGTACAATCAACCTCCTTTATCATGTAAAATTTACTCTTATAACGATGTGCTATCGACTTTTTATTGGGGTTCATTCAACCAATAAATTATAGAGCCCATCATCAATCAATAAGATATAACGTGCTCAATTTTGTATTTCCTTACTAACTTTGGATTGCCAAATATATGTGCAATTGATCTCATAAAATAAGTGTAACCAACCTTCTTTATCAAGTGTAACCACATTTTATTAAGGTGTGCAATCAATCCTCTTCATGTTGTGCATTTGACTAAGAGCATGAAGTGCAATTGCCCAAGAATAGATAATGTGATCCTTTATGTAGTACAACGGGCACATGAAGCCTCATGTACAATCACCTTATGCACTGGTCTTCCAGGAATCCCCACTTTTGGTTCGTGGATCTTTACCTTCCTCCCACACACACCAATCACGCTTCCATCAGTTCTTTCTTGCTCGCCTCTTCATGAGAAGAGTGCTTTTTGAACACACCCAAAAGAGGTGCAACTTTCTCTAAGCATTCAATCTTCTTTTATTATGCAATTAGTTATGATCTCTTGAGAGTGTGATCGAGCTATAAAAAGAAATGTCCAATCGATCTTTACTTGAGGATTGCAATTGATCCCTCTCAAGGGTGCAATCAACTTTGTGAGAAGGTGTTATTGCCCACACTTATTCTATGCAATCAAGCTTTATATATGTGGGATCGCTATGCTTTCTCGTGTGCAGTTGAATCGATCCCCTTATAAAGCTTGCAACCAACCTTCTTTAGAATGCAATCAACCAAATTAAAGGGGTGAGGGACCTCATCAATAGTGGGCAATCGATCATCTATATGATATACAATCATCATTCTAATCAAGGAGCAATCTCCCTTGCATTGTATTGCAATCATCACCCAAAGAAGGGTGCAATCATTCTCTTGCTACGGGTTGTGATCAATCACTCTTTTCTTATGCAATCAACCACCTCAAAATTCTCATGGATGAGAGAATGTTCTCAAGGACATTTTCACACCATTATCACTAGAGAACTAAGAACAACAAACAAAGAGAAATCCAAAAATCCTACTCTAACAAAAGATCGAGAACAAAAAGAAGAGAAAATTTGAAAAAGAGAGTGTCCCTTTCCTTTGCAAGAAATCCTATCTCCTAAGAGGCATGAACAAGCGACATGAGAGGGAACTTTTTTCCCTTTTCAAGAAGTGATCACAACATTGAATACACATTCACAAGTACAAGAAAATCAAAGCTATACTTCGTTGTCTCTCTCAAGCAACGATGCAAAAAAGCGTAACATTATGTTAGACATATACCTATGTACACCTTCAATATGTCAATCCACAAAGAGTAAATCACATCTAGAGCATGAAGGCCATAAGAAGATGCAATGAATGGCTTCATGTCAAACTCCAAGTGTAACTCTATCCAATCCGGTGATCAACTCCAAATGCAAATGATCACATCATAGGTAATTAAAAGTGATGTGATTGCAAGTCATTCAATTACGCCCAAGGTCGAGTACACACAAACATGGATTATAGACAAGATGCCAAATGCAAAAATGACCATTTATTTCTCAAACCACCACCAAATCAGGAAAATAATGGCTTGGAACAAAGTTAACTAAAAGCTCTACAATATTATATAGATAAGTTGTAAAAAAATCTCACACCAAGAGTAGATCTGAACTTGAAATTGTATCATGTACACACTCTGCAAGATACAACTCAAGAACATAGAAAAAGGTCCTCATAAGAGTGTAGCTCAATGATAGATACACTATGATTGGAAAGAAACAAGAGTTAGGGCTCACATGCAACAAAACATAGAAATATCACACTTTAAAGAGGGCTGCAATCATGTGCATGAAATTTTCAGAAAAGAAGAAGCTCACTTTATGCAAATCGCAAAAGTCTGTTTAAAGTGAGGGAATGGGCTTTTTACAATGATCCCTCCGTGTGTCACTTTACAAAGAATGTGAAAATACTACTAGAAACCTAGGGTCTTCTCTCTCAACTTTGATGGGGAGACTCTTTCTAGGCATTAAAAAAACTATGTACAAGGCAAAAAATTTAAATGACTAGAAAAAAATTTATATTCAAAACATCTCGCACATATGACTTCCAACAGTCCTAGAAAAAGCTCCAATAAAACCCTCTCTTTGCAAGTTCTATACCACAAATTCCAGCGTTTGAGTTTATTTGCTTGCATTCTCCCAAGAACCATTCATATGTAACTTTTGAGCATAATCTTGTAGTATTTTCTTTAAAAGAAGCCCTATTGATGCCAACATCTTATCACATCATTTTCCTATCTCTCTCCCTATCACTTCTCTCTCTCTCTCTCTCCCCCTCTCTCTATCTCTATCAGCTTTACCAAATCTTTCAACACTTTTATCTTTTCGGATTGACAGAAGACACCCATGTACATTTTTATCTCATAGGCCTAGTTCAGCCTCCTAATAGACGTAAAAACACTTTCTTTCTTACTTTCCTTCTTTCTTTCTTTCTTTATCGCGAGAGAGAGAGAGAGAGAGAGAGAGAGAGAGAGAGAGAGAGAGAGAGAGAGAGAGAGAGAGAGAAGAAAGAAAGTCATATTAACGTCTTCTGGAGGTCAAACTTGGCCTATGAGACAAAAACCATGTACAAGTGTAGTAACCCTGTGTAGAAGATGAAATGAGAGAGAGAGAGAGAGAGAGAGAGAGAGAGAGAGAGAGAGAGAGAGAGAGAGAGAGAGAGAGATACCATGTTACATGGAGAGATCCATTGCCACCGAAAATGCTCTATTATCGTGAGCATTTCCTAGAGATCTTAGATCAGGGCTTCATTGAGATCCCACGTTACATGGAGACATACCTACCACACCACCTTCGTGTCGTCATTGGGCAGTTTCGAGTTTCATCACATCAGCTCGAGATCGAGAGAGGTCGGGCTAGAGGAGTCCCTTGAGAGGAGAGGTGGTGCCCAGTTTGCCATCCAGAGATAGAGAGTGAGGAGCACTTGATCATGAGATGCCCGGCATACTTAGACCTACGAGCACAATTCAAGATTGAGGAGTCACTCCAGTTGCGCATGACCATAGGAGAGGGTGGGTCGCTACATCATGGAAGCATATGAGAGACGAGAGAAGATGTTACAACTCATACGTCAGACATAGGCAGGTACCCAACAGACTATTACTCAGTTCTTTCAGAGACTTGAGCCACATCTGACAGACCAGCCTTCGAGAGGCATAGGGCTCATGCTCGAGCAGGCGGTGGCATAGAGGGTGCAACGCAAATCACGTACGATTGGGTACCGATGACCACGACTGCATAATGAGGGTATCTCTCGCGTCATGATAGCCCACGACCACATGATGGAGCATTGGCACACCACCACCACTTGGGTCACCCTCTTGGAGGAGATGTTGAGTCCATCGCTGATGTACCATATACTTCACCCTCCTCCAACCATCTGTACCAGTTAGAGTATACATATTCACTCCCACATATGTCCCCATGTAGTAGGTGGCCATTGTCTGCAAAGTCAGAGCCACGCTCCCCCAGGCACCACTACTTTATCTCCACTACTCCATCATTGCTAGGTACACCATCATCTTGCTGTTTTCAGCCTACATAGTTGTTTTCTGTAGTGAGTACTTTTCTTTTCATCGATACACAGAGATGACCACAGTTGTATATGGTTTTGTCTCATAGGCCAAGTTTGGCCTTTTGGTAGACGTGAATATGACTTTCTTTCTTTCTTTCTTTCTTTCTTTCTCTCTCTCTCTCTCTCTCTCTCTCTCTCTCTCTTGGGCATGGATAGAGAGTGCATCACTTACAGAGCTTTCCAGGCATCACATGACATGGCATTGGCGGGGGGACACCTCCTCATGGTATGCATAGACACAAGATGGCCCACCATGGACTTGACATAGACATACTACCACGTATACGATATGACTCCCACACCGCCACCTACTCACTCTCCCACCAGGAGAGGAATAGGATCATCCGTCAGGAGATATGGCATACATACATACAGAGGACATGGATCAGCCTTAGAGATCCATTGCCACCGAAAATGCTCTACTACGGTGAGCATTTCCTACGGATCTCAAATCAGGGATCCCACGTTACATGCAGACATACCTAGCAGATGATCAATACATTGAATTGTACGATGAGTTTCTTACGCACAAACAATTTGATAAGCTCAAGGAAAAAACCCATAGGATAGAGGCTATCCTAGGTAGCATGACTTCTCTTATAGAACAATTGAAGATGAAGATGGTTTCTTTGGAGACACGAGTTAGCTCTTTCCTTACTAGGAAGGAAAGAGAAACTCCTACTTTTCTCATATACAAGACGAGTAGGAAGGAGACTCTCCAACCTAGCAAACAAAAAAGGAAAAGCTATAGGGAGACCCCCCCTCCTGAAAGATCGTAAGCCATCAACCTTTGCGGAGGATGATCGAGAAAGAAACAAAGATGCAGCCTACACTTTCTTGCAGAAGTGGAACGACTTGCATTAACTAAAGGGCACCCCACCTTGGTATCGTATGCTTGAAGAGAGTCTCTCGGAGTTTCTTCCTGAGAATAAAGAAGACACGAATTGCACAAAGAGGTAGACGACTATCAATCTACATATACCACTATAGAGAGATCATCTTGAAGCCTCAAGGGGCTTGATAATTTTTAGAAGACTAGGGGGTTTGTGAGAGGGTCAGACAAGGCCATTAAGGGAGAGATAAGGAGAGAAATACACTTAAAACATTTGAAGAGGGAATGACATATGCACATATATACGAGGACCATAATTGTCCTCAATATACTCCTATGGAGATGGATCAACCTCTCAAACCTGTTTAAGAAAAAGATAGTAATGGGGGAAAACAAGTTCTTTGAAAAGAAACAAAAACCACAAGGTCCAAAATTACCCACTAAACAGTATGAAAGGTCAAAGAGAGAAAAATTGTGCTGTAGGTGTTCGTCTCCTAATCATGCACAATGGAAATGTCCACTTCATAAAGGGGAAGAGAAAAAATGAGGACTAGGGACTAGTACAGTCCTTCACAAGGTCAAAAAGGTGGTCCACTTTGTGCAAACACTTCCAATTCATGGAAACTGTAGCTGCAAGGAAGTGAAAGTGATGCATGAGGACATAGAGCATACGTGTTGCTTGACTCAGTCATTGTGGTGATCGCAGTTTGGAGCATATGATTTGGTTAAGCTTTATGATAGTGTATATGGGACCAAGGTGAGAGTCATGATAGATGATCCCCCACTCATAATTTATTAATTACACCTTGATCGAAAAATTGAAGATTCCCCAACAATCTAATGCACATAAATACATTGTATCTATGATGCACGGTGGGATAAGTGTCCTATTTGGAAGTCAAGATACAGGGATATACAAATCATGTGGACTTTGAAATTATGAACATGGAGGGGATAGACCTTGTGTTAGGAAGAGAGTGGCTTTGGGGATTAGGGACACACATAAATAAAGCTATCAGAAGAACACTCTTGAGTTTCTGAAGAATGGAAGTAGATTTTGTAATTAGAGAGAGAAAGATCTACCTAGTGCACCTCTGATCTTATCTTTAGAGTTAGATACTTTGTTTCAATTTCAACATGTAGAGCACATCCTTTTATTATATAGTTATGATTTTGAGCATTGTATAGACACTTCATCTCATATATATTTTCATGACACCAATGTAAATAAGGAGAGGACTTTCCATTATTCATTTTTGCAAGAGTATGTAGTAGAATGTTTTAAGGATTTAATGTTTGAATATAAAGATGTTTTTTCCACTCACCTTCCTAAAGGGCTATCACCATAGAGAGGGGACATTGACCATGCCATAGAGATACTTACTAACACTACTGCTATTTGCAAGCATCTTATAGGCTTTGTGTATTTTAGCATCAATAGCTAGAGAAGTGACTTCAAGATTATTTAGATAAAGGCTTCATTGGACCTAGTAACTACCCTTGGGCATCACCAATTCTCCTAGTCAAAAAGAAAGATGGCTTTATGAGACTATATATAGATTATAGAGCATTAAACAAGGTAGTGATGAAAAATAGGTTTCCAATGCCTAGGTGAGAAGACCTATTTGATCACTTACATCAAGCTAGGTACTTCATCAAGATTGACCTTAGGTCAGGATATCATTAGTTTAGAATTAGGGAAGAGGATGTCCCTAAAACTACTTTTAGGAATAGATATGGGCATGCATCCTTTGAGCACCATGCATTTAATCTTTCCTTCTCCTCTTGTGTAGGTTGAACTTTGCTTCTGAGTATAGGCATCATCTCATCTCTACATATGTAACCATATAGGTTTCTTCCTTGTAGATAAGCCTCTATTCTGAGTGACCATGCTGAGTAATTACCTCGATATAATTTGTAAATAGATAAGAGGAATCCATCACCCATGATACTTAGTTTCTCTAATACCACTATGAAGAGGTGATGGGATATGTATAGAGATGAGGTGATGTTGCAACAAACCTGCTCGTCACCAGCCAATGTGACTCCAAGGATGCTTAGTATGCTTCTTTAGCTTCCCAAATATGCAAAGATAGTCACTAAGTCCTTTGAAACATCATTGCCAAATGTTTGCATCAAGACTTCTAAAACTTCTAGTCCATAATCTGAAGCCAAGCTTTTTAGGCTTCCTTCTTGTACCAACAATCTCCACTCACCCAATTTTGTTAGGCACCTCCTTGCAACAATTGGACCAATAAAATTAGGGACACCCACTCATCCACTAGCCCAATGAAATTGGGAGACCCAAAAACAATGCGACCTATCTCGCCCTCTTGAGTTTGGCAACCCCCCATGTAGGCGACCCCTATCTACGCTTTGCTAAATATGCAGATATCCAAGGTTATCCAAGAGAAGAGAAATGAGGACAAGGAACTACTAGTGGAGAACACGGTAAGTCAAGCACTTGGTGGTGAATAAGTTCAAAAGTGTTTACTCTGTGGAGGTTGTGGCCCACCTGAGTAATATCCCTTTGCTGGTAGCCGGTTCATGCAAGGCCTATCTATGGTGCACCGTCCATGTCAGGGGCCATTTTTGGCCCTTCTCGTAGGATCATCCGCAATCGTGTAGAGCCACTCATATGACCTTCAGGTATTTATATAAGAAGATGTTGAGCACGCATTTAGATGGCCACGACTACGACTACTACTCTCATATGTGACTACTTTAGTATGACTCTTTTCGCTCTCTTTGCATGTGTCATGTATGAAGAAGAGCTTTGGTCCTCTGCTGTAGTACTTATTCTTGTTGTATCTCTGCGAGTCAGCTACTTGTCTAGTGTGTGGGCTTGACTTGCTCTATAGCTTTTGTTACCGTTAGTGTCCATGTGAAAGGCCAAATGGCCATCGGACACTTCTTTGTATATGTTCTTTAATAAAACATATAGTGGCCTCGTCAGCCATAGGCTATAAGTTCAATCACATTTGTACCACCTAAAAGTATGTGTTTGTGCTCCCTCCGTACTGTATTTTTTGTGTATTCTATAGCCTCCATGTGGAGTACTGTGTGTGGTGCTTGGAGCTCGGTTTTCTTCTCTAAGGATATTGTTGTGGAGCTTCGAGAAGGAGAGCGCACTGTGGTGCATCGCCATCGAAATACTTCATTGGTATTAGAGCTTTTCGATGCAAAAGCTTTGTTCCTTTTGTGCGCGCGAAGCGAGCACTTGCCCATCCACCCAAGGCTTTCTCCGAGGCTTACGACTAAGGTGGCGACCAAGGCATAGATGTTGACATACCTTGTCATCCGAGTCACCTAAGTCACCGTTGGTGTCATCGGCTCTGCTCGAGGGAGGACCTCAACGATCAAGGAAGACAGAGGATCCCGATACTTCCCAGGAGGTCTCCCATCCCAGTACTATTCCCCTCGGAGCTCGTTTAACCGTGGAAATCTCTTGCCACTAAGCTACACTCTTGTGGTGCTTGAAGAAGGGGAAAGACTATGGTTCACATTACCTTCAACAAGTTTTGGGCCCTCAAAGCTTCATTCTTTGCTTTCAAAGCTTACTTTTTAAGCATTTTTGGGATGATTTTTGGAGCCATTTTGGAGTATTCTCGTGCATACTTTTCTTCACAGAGGTCAAAGAGCATGAAGAAGAATGTTCTTTGTACTTCTTCGACAACGAAAGTTCACTTTTTGGGGCTACGTTCTTAGCCACACTACTTAATCTACATGTTTCTTGAAAGGTTTTCGTTGTGGTTGGAGAAGCCACTCCAAGCTTATGCAGGTTTTTTGAGCCTAAAGAACAGAGTTTACAGACACTTGTAAGTGTTGTCGGCCAGTGTTTGGGCAATGAATTCAGACTTTCAGTGCCACTTTACTGCATATATATTAAGCACATACACACTATGTACGCTTCTGTGGATATCATTTATGTACGTGCACATGGTCATTGATATAGCGGTTATGTTTTTGCATAAAGCCTGTTACGTTTGATAAAGAGAGTTGTGGTGAGGTTTTCTTAACTAGGAGACACCTAGATGTCGGGTCTCTTCAGTGATGCAGGTGGAAGACCTACCCAGCCTCGCCATAGGAGATGTATGATAGTTGTTGATAGATGCTCGATAAGCTTAATTGGCTTCTTTTGGGTAACTGATTATATGCAGTGGAATCAGTGATTCACTATGTAGGTAAACATGTTAGTAATTGCAGTTTTATGAGATTTTGATACTAGTCATATGCTCATTTTGCAGAAGATACTATAGAAAAATTTTCCCAGATTTTTTGGTTTATGAGTCTACTTCATCATGTACCTTGTTTTCTCAGTGATAGTCAAAGTGCCATTGCTTTGGCCAAGAATCCGGTCTATCATGCAAAGACCAAGCACATTGAGATGAGGTATCACTTGATTGGAGATTGCTTAGCCACTAAGCACATTATTCTTGAGAAGGTTCATACTCGAGATAATGTTGGAGATAATTTGACTAAAGCTCTACCAAACGATAGCTTTCGAAACTATTGTCACTTGATGGGGGTTACTTGATTCATGATCTTACACAATCACTTGTATACTGTATAACATGCCCATCAGGTAGGAGGTATACTTTGTATACTTATACTTAGGTATTCTTTATCATTCTTTATTTTTCTCCCATAGTTACTTTGGCCATATTGACCTCTAGTGGGAGATTGTTACCATTAGTGTCCATGTAAAAGGCCAAATGGCCACCGAACACTTCTTTGTATATGTTCTTTAATAAAACATATAGTGGCCTGATCAAGCACGGACTATAAGTTCGATTGCATTTGTAACACCTAAGAAGTCTATGATCGTGCTCCCTGCGTATAAGGATATTGTTGTGGAGCTCTCGAGAAGGAGAGGGCAATGTGGTGCATCATCATCGAAATACTTCAGTTTTGAAGTTTTGGGCTAGACTTTTGCCTAGTTTTGTAGTATACCATGAAGTTTTAGGCAAGTGCTTAGACTGTGTGTGAATGTCTAATGTTGTTTTTTGGGAGCATGTTGGCCTAATTTTGTAATGTGCATTGAACTCATCTTTGGATCATTTATCATTTGTTCTTTGCATATTGTGTTATTTGAAGTTATGTCGTCCACGGGTGTATTGGCAGTTATTAAACCCTTGGATTCTCAATTATTGGTTGTTTGCTAACTACTTGCGTTGTTGGTGGAAAGTTAGCCTGACTAATAAGAGTGACTCAGCAGAGTGACTGAGCACGTAACCTGGTTGCTAGTAAGAGTTACTAAGCACATAACCTAGAGTCTAACTCACTAGTTTCTTGCTAACTACTTGTGTTGTTATTGGAAAGGGAGCACGTAACCTCAGGGGCGAGAAAGTGAACTAGTTGTGCCTATTCGGGTTGTATGTCTTGTCACCTCTTGAGTATACTTTATACTTACACTGGATGCAATTTTGAGTTATGTTATTCTTGTGAACCCTTCTTGTACTCTTTGTTTTGCTTATGCCCTCTTGAATAGTTTGGCGCTTGTGAAGTGTCTCTCTGCACGGGTATGTCACATGGTGTACTTCGTTAAGGAGACCCTTGAGTAGAAGGTGTCTTCGGAGATGTATCTACTCCTCTTCCTAGAAGAGCTTCGGATCTCTCTTCTACAGTTTTGCATGCCCGGTGGAACCCTTGCATATTCTATTGCGAGGTGCCCGTTAGAAGTAAGAAATCATCTTCTTTTCAACTTTTCTTCGTTTTTTGAGCCTTGCTAGGCTTCTATCCAACATTGGGTGAGTGGGTACATTCAATTTCCTACTTTCCAGGATCTAGTGCAAGAGGATGCCGATGACCACGTAAGGAGATCTATCTCCTTATATCGAGGATGAGGATTGCAAAATCGAGAGAATGCCATGCTTACTGCGTTTCCCTCTACTTTCAATAGACTTGGAGACAAGTGGTATAGTCAAGACAAGTGGTATAATGAAGACAAGTGGTATAGTCAAGAGAAGTGGTATAGTCAACATGAAGACAGACACTTTGCCACTTGGGAGTCATTGAAAACCGCTTCGTGTCGGACTTTTCATCTTAGCAACTCATTAGAAAGAGATTTGGACCAACTCGAAAACTTAAGGCTCCAACCTGGTGAATCCTTTCATGAACTCTATACTCGTTGCAAAAGCTCTTGTTGCTCACTTGCCACATGCCCTAGGTGACTTTTTTGTAAAGAAATGGATTGAGAAGACCTTGCCAATGTCTTCTCAACAAAAGCTTAGTCTCTAAAGGATGGACTCTATATTGGCAGATTTTGTGGCAGCCTCCTCACACGTAGAAGAGGAAAGAGTACATTTTGAGGGAGGTATTCAACCTACCTACACCACCATCTTGTAACCGATTGAGCAACTTAGGAGGGAATTAGAAGCCCTAAAAAATGTTGTAGAGCCATCATGAAGAGAAGGTTACCTCATCACTCACACGGCACAATTATGACCTTCTAGCACAAGTTCGACGGCAAGTGGAGTTGCAAATTGCTCAGGAGCTCCGTAGGCAAGGATGGTGTACAATATGCAACAATACTGGTCATTTCTAACTTGGACTTTTCAAATAGAGTGACTTGCTAATTTTATGGCAAAAATGGTCATGAAGCTCGTGATTGCTACTACCTTAAGGGCACTCAACAAAGAGATAATTCAAAATTCCAAGAAACTTTTTATGCTAGCACATAAAATTCACACAATAGGGACCGGTAAACGAGGGACTCCTCATGCAAACGCCCCACTCCAATCAACATGATAGTGGTTTGTCCACAAGAAGAAGGTATGGCTCCACATTCTTTTGTTGTTTGATCCTCTATGGCACCTATGTTGAGAAGCTTATCAAAAGATGAGAGACTCATCGAGAGACCAAGATAAGAGACTCATCGAGAGACTCATTGAGAGACCAAGATGAGAGATTCATTGAGAGACCAACTGGCTTGCCCTCAACCATATGATATACATTAGATATTGAAGAAATTCTAAAGAAACTCATCATAAGATCGGCCTCCATCAACTCATTAAGATGGATGCAAAGGTAAGAAGTGACTTACTCAAGGTGGCTTTTGACCAGAATGAGTAAGTCACTTCTTACCTTCACATCCACTATTAAGAATAAGATTTTGACATGAGTTATAGTGGATGGTGGGTCTCGTATCAACTTGATGCATAATTTCACTATGAAGAAATTGAAGCTAGACTTCACGAAAGAAGCATCATTCACTGTGACATTGGTGGTTCAACATTGAGTTACCTTTAGGGATCATCGAAAGTTACTTATGTTAGTACAAGGGTGCCAATTTATGTTCGATTTTGTTGTCATTGAATTAGAGAAAACTTCCTTTCCTTTGCCTCGGGGAAGACCATGGCTGAGGCCGACAAGGCAAATGCAAGATTAGGGAGAAACATGTTATGGATCTTCACCAAGACCAATTACCAATTATAGATACATTTAGAAGAAGGGCACCATAATGCTAAAATAACGGATGTACAATGGACTCTAAGGTAATGCCCTCCTTCACTTGAAGAAGATAATCTATTTAGTTGGATGATGGGTAGCCATGAGTGCTCCACCATGGAAATTTGTGAAATAAATGAAGAAATGGATCAAGATGGACCCTGTTTAGCCTCTGCACACAAGAGTGAATTTTTGGCAAATGGTCCCCTATTTTGGCAGACTCAAGTAAAAATATGTAACCTACATACATTCGAAAGAAGATTATACTAGATGATTGGAAAAAAATAAGTAGAGATGAGCAAATGGGCGAGCCTTAGAGAGTACACCCAGGGGTCCAGATTTGGTACCTCCTCCTGGGTGACCCTTCTCTATGACTCCTCCCAGGTAGCCAAACTGGTCAAACTAGGCACTTACCTTTTGATGGACGAGCATGAAGAGACCACCTCGTATTGGGCAAGTAGGCAAAAAGTCTCTCTTTGTGCAAACATTGCGAGATGCTCAAGTTGAGCAAACTTTTCTAGTGGCATTGACTCCTTCTCTAAGGCAACTAGGACAAGTAACTTTTCTGCAGACATCTCAAGGGGGTTGGCACCTCCATTAGGGAAACTTTATCAAAGTGGCCGAATTTTGCCAAAGGGAAGAGCTACATTGCTATGTCAAGAAAAACCAAGTCATCATGCAAAATTGGGCAATTTTATGGGTGCAGGACCAAAAGAGGAAAGATATGAGAAGGCACCTCTCACCACAACTTTTGACTCAATAGCACCAAAAGACATCGTAATTTTGAAAATTTCATCTAATTGGACCAAAGATCCAATTATGGAGCACAAGATAAGCATTGCCCTTGCTCCTACTATTCAGGATTTGTCTAAAGATTGTAAAGAAGAGGCATTCATGCATGACATCGACTTTGAAGGTGATCAAAATCTTCAAATAATCAATCCACTCAGCAAAACGATTATGATATTACATCAATGTACTCCAAAGGTAAGGTTAATTTTGGTCCATAAGAAAGCTAGGACATGGAAGAAATCCAAGTAGAATTTGGATTGTGTAGAATGCCATTGGTGGACATAGCCTCACCTACATGATATTTGTATAAATGTTGTGAGGGAGCCAAAGTCGAAGGTAGGAGAGGCTATGCTTAGAGCTATCTTATCATATCGAGCCAAAAAGAAGGGTACTATAGCTCTATAGGAATGCAAGAAGGATGTCATGTGAAGATTATTGCATCAACAAGAAAAGAAGGAAAGAGCCTATGCCAAACACTTGAAAACCAAGAAAATGATGCCTCAAGGTTCCATGCAACAATTGAAAGACTTGGAAGGAGAAAATCTTCCATTGATTAACATTTCTAGGGCGAAGACCTACTTCAATTGAAGGAAGCGACATGGACCCCACTCACCCACTTTTCATTTCACCCCACTCTCCTACTTTTCCCTTCACCCTATTCGTCCAGTTTTCACTTCACCCTCCTCATCCATTTTTCCCTCCACTCCACTTGTCCAATTTTTATCAGGCCATTCCACTCTTCCAATTTTAGTAGGCCACTCCACTCTCCAAATTTTCTTAGGCCACCCACTCTCCCAATTTTATTAGGTCACTCCACATGCTCAATTTTATTAGGTCACTCCACTCTCCCAAATTTATTAAGCCACTCCGCTCGCCCATTTTTGTTAGGCACCTCCTTCCCACCATTGGCCCAATAAAATTGGGAGACCCCAAAACTAGGAGACCCACTCATCCACTAGCCCAATAAAATTGGGGGATCCCAAAACTTGGCAACCCATCTTGCTCTCTTGAGTTGATCGAACCCCATCTAGGCGACCCATGCACTCGGTGGTAAATACTAGCTTATCCAAGGTTATCCAAGAGAAGAGAAATGAGGACAAGGAACTATTGTTGGAGTCTCCTCGAAGTCTTGTAAATGTCAAGGTTAGTCAAGCACTCTGCGGTGAACAAGTCAAAAAGTGGTTGCTCTGTCAGGATGGTGGCCCACTTGAGTAACTTCCTTTTGTAGAAAGCCTATTCATGTTAGGCCTCGTGTCAGGCCATTCTGTGGCCCAAAGTCCATGTCAAAGGCCATTTTAGGCCTTCCTCCGAGGAGCATCCAAGATCGTGCAGAGCCACTCGTATGGTCTTCGGGTATCTATATAAGTAGCTTTTGAGCACTCATTTGGATGGCCACGGGTATGACTACGACTTTCATGTGGGACTCTATAGCACGACTTTTGTCGCTCTGTTTGCACGTGTGAAGAAGAGCTTTGGTACTCTGTTGTAGTACTTGTTGTATCGTTTAGAGTGGACTACTTACCGAGTGTGTGGGTTAGCTTTGCTACATATTTATGGAGTTTTTGGCTAGCCTTCACCCTAGTCGTGTAGTGTACTGTGAAGTTAAGGCAAGTGTTTAGACTCTGTATGAATGTCTACTATTGTTTTGTAGGAGCATATTTGCCTAATTTTGTAATCTTCATTGGATAGATCTTTGGATCATTTATCATCTATTTGTGTATTGTGTTATTTGAAGTTATATGTCGTCTCTGAGTGTGTTGATAATCATTAAACCCTTGAAGTCTAACTCACTAGTTGCTTGCTAACTACTTGTGTTTCTGGTGGAAAGGGAGCCATGTTAGTAAGAGTGACTTAGTAGGTAACCTCATGGGCGGGCAAGTGAACTAGTTGTGGCTATTCAAGTTGTGTCTTGTCACTTGTTCAATTATATTTCTACTTTTTTTGTGTGATATAGCCGATGCAATTTTGAGTTGTGTTATTCTTGCAAACCCTTTTTACTATCTATTCTTCCTATACCCTCTTGAGGAGTTTGGCATTTGTGAAGTTTCTCTCTCCATAGACATGCTATCGCATATACTTCACTAAGGAGAATCCCCCTTGAGTAGAAGGTGTCCTCGGAGGTATATCTACTCCCCTTCCTATAAGAGACCCCAAGTCTCTCTTCTAAAGTGTCCCTAGAGATTTTGAGATGAGAGGGCATTTATTGCATGAGTGTCCATTGTCATGACACATCTAGTGTAGGATTACGAGGAGTTAAAAAGACTTAAGATGTTGAGAGGAAGTTTTACTAGCCTTGACTTCATAAGAACGTCCTAGAGAGTGGGAAGTGGAAGAGTACTCCATGGATTTTATAGTAGGATTATCCAAGACACCGAGAGTACATGACACGGTTTAGTAATTGTGGATAGATTAACCAAAATGGCTAGGTTTATTCCAACACGTAGTACAGTGAAGACACATGAGTTAGCTACATTATTTTTTCAAAACCTAAACCGGTTGTATGGTCTTCCATTAAACATTGTTTCAGATTCAGATAGGAAATTTACTAGCCACTTTTGGAGAGAAGTCTTCACGAGGTTGGATACTTAGCATGAGCCCAGCCGAGCATCCACAAACATATGGGCAAACATAGAGGCTTAACCAAATCCTAGAAGATATACTTTGGGCATATTTAAATCATAGTTTAAAAAAAATGCGTTTGTTACGCAAAATAAAAAACGTTTAGGACATCCGGACGTTTCAAACTTCCTAATACATTTTTTTGGGATGTATTTTTTCCCCAAAAAAAAAAAAAACGCATTCTGGGCAGCTTATATAGTTGTGAGCTATGCCTCATTAGGGTCTTGCATCTTGAGCATAGTGGAAACCGCTTGGTTACTTTGAGACTTCACCTTCGTTCCCTCTCTTGCCTTCTCCTCTTTGCACACACTCTTGTCGTCTAGACTTTCTTTCTCTCTTTGCTTTCAAGATTCTCTTTCTTTGTGGAACACAGAGACACTCGAGAGTCGAGAGACATAGTTTCAACTTTTAACCCTCTTTGGGATACATAGAGAGAGAGAGAGAGTTTCAGCCTTTCATTAGTTTTCAAGTTTCACCATGGGTAGAGCTCCTCATGTCATCCGTAATCATGTGAAAATTTATAGCCCTACCTCTTGGGAATGCAATTATTGCATTCCCGCATGAAAGGTCATCTCTTTGGGTTGAGAGGAAGAGGCATTGGAAAATGCACTTCCATATCTCAAAAAACTGTAGAGGAGTTGACTCCTCAACTCCAATTGAATCGAGGGGCGGGTAATTTGCCTATTCCTCCATCATTTGACAGCACTATGGGCAAATAATGAGCCTCTTCATGATGAAATCCTGTCTCATCAAGTTCATGATCAGAGTGCAACTAAAATGCTATGCACAGAGAGTATGAGTTTCATTGGTGCCAACGCCTCTCCCTCTTTTTCACGTCATCAATCACATCCAAAGATCTCTGATAGTAATATATTCATGAGAGGCAATATAAGGGTTAGAGTGCAAAAGCAACACATGGAAGAGGCCACTAGAGAGTTGACCAAACTCTTCATTAAGTGTGGCATTCCATTTAATGTTGTTAATAGTCTTCCATGGAAGAGAGCAACGAAAGCAGTTAGTAGAATAGGTGTTGCATGGGAGGGTCCTTCGAGACAAACCTTGTGCATTAGTGAGCTCTTAAGGCAAACAAAGCTAGTAGAGACTTACATGTTATCCCTAAGATTAGTATGGGAGAAATATCAATGCTCTATTCTCTATGATGGAAGGTCGGACATTCGTAGAAGAATGTTTATAACATCCTTGTGTCCTCTTGCAAGGGCATAATGTTTTTACGTGCTATACCGGTTAATGCACCTGCTCAGTAGTGAGAGGTGAATACATATTCTCACATGTTAAGAAAGCCATTGAGGATGTGGGAAGTGAAAATGTAGTACAAATAGTGACCGGCAATGAGTCCAACTGCGTGTTGGTGGGGCATATGATTGAAAAAGGCATACCCCAAGATTACATGGACACCATGTGCATCGCACACTTTAGATTTGCTTATGGAAGACATTGGGGAACTTCCATGGGTGAAATCTATCCTTGATAAATCAAAATTCATGGTGAAATTTTTCACTACTAAGCCAAAAGTATTAAACATCCTTTGTGCCCACTCCACCTTGGATTTCCAAAAACCCTAAATCACAGGGTTTTGTTACATGTATATAATACTTGATAGAGTCCTTATAGTAAGAAAAGGGCTTCTATGTATAGTGGTTGCCAAGGATTGGTACAACATTCAAGAGGTCAGAGGAGGAGACTCTCTCTTCACACAGTTCTCAGCGCTCGTTATGGGAGATAATGAATTTTGGACGAAGGGAGATACATTGGTAGCTTCCATTCAGCCAGTGTACAGTGTTCTTCGTATCACAGATATGGAGGGAAGCACACTTGGTCTTGTATATGAGTACATCGATCATATACAAGAAAGCATCCAGAAAGTTGTCGGACTCTCAGACATTAAGTAAATGTTTTTTATTTGAAAATTGAAACTTGATAGTTGATACTAGATAGTTTGTTAATTGATTGATCATATGATGTACTAACAATTATTTATCATACGTTCATTATTTATTATATGGGAAGATCACTTTATGTGATGCAGTGAGAAAAAGATGAGATTGTTTTCATAAATCAATCCATGCCGTTGCTCATATTCTTCATCCATTATGGAGAATTGAGCAGCAATTTACAGACACAGAGCAATAATTGAATGGCAAGAAAGCCACAACAATAGGGGACAAAAGGGAGAGAATAAGATTCCATTGCAAATATCAAAGTTAGGCCTTGTGTTATTCTAAAAAGCTGCTCATGGGTCTTAGAATCTTCCTTTGGTAGCTTGTATTTAGTCGTGCAATGAACTCTCCTCTCGTGTGGAGCTTGTATTCTTACTCCCTCACTATGTAGCTCAAGGTATTTGTAGTCTAAATGTTTATCATAATATGAGTCATGTGATGTGGTTACTTTCCTGAAGTAGTTGTTGTCTAAATGTTTATCATAATATGAGTCATGGGATGTAGTTACCTTCCTTAAGTAGTTGTATTGAGTTATGAGATGAGTCTTGTGATGCCCTACTTGTATTATGCAGTGATTGAGCTGTGTTAACTTTAGGATACTTGGTTGTGCTTGAAATCAATTTAATTTAGTTGTTGCTTTTGTGTCTTCACTGTGTATTAAAAAATAATATTAGTTGTGTATTTGAGAACAATTCACGCGAAAGACGAGATGATGTTGACTCAAAGTATCCATGCTGTCCCGAGCTTGACATTACAATGCATACATCCTACTTGTATGTGTACATGTATATGCAGATCTAAGGCATATGGGTTTGTGTCTGTGTATGTGTGTATGCATATCTACATGTGTATGCGTATTTGGATCTGTATGTATACAAGCATAAATGGTTGCGTGTGTGTGTGTCTGTATTTATCTATCCATTTATTTATTCATTGATGTATGTTTACATTAACACTTCCACACCATGTTTTATGTGCCTTGGCATTTGTATATACATTATCTATATATTAAATACTTAAACATATTTATTCCTTTGTTCTTTCGTTTATTATATGTATATGTACATGTTTATGTGCACATGGATGTGTGTATGCGTATGTGTACATGCATGCATGGGTGTGTGTATGTATACAACAATGTACACTTTTATTTACTCACGAATTTATGTCTATGTTTATTTTTACACTTCCACACTTGTCAAATGTGCATTGCTATAGACACTACCTATATGTTCATTTATGTATCCGTTTATCTCTTTATTCAATTATTATTTCTTTTTCGTATGCCTATGCGTATGCGTGATTACTATTCATAAATGCATATAAAGTCACATAAATATCATGTGGAATTTTGTTCATCCTTGGAGAATGCCTGTGTGCGATGAATTTCAGGATAAGGCCAGGTATGTGCAAAATCAAATGTGAGTGTACAATACAAGATTTATGGGACAGAAGGATATCAAGGTGAAGATAAGATCCTACCTCCTTGTAGCGTTCCACTTGCTCAATTGCAGACTTCTCAGTTTGCTTTGAAATATTGGCTTCCTCTAATTCCTTCCGAAGTTTCTCATTTTCTGCTCTGAGAGATGGAATTTTAAACAACCTCAGGTACTTCTGTCTCTTGGCACTTATTAAACGAATTGTCACAAACCAATGACTGGAAAGGCCCATGGTGTGCGCGTATGTACTTACTTTATTTTCTCTTCAGCTCTTACTTGCATTGCATCCTTCTCTTCCTCCATTCGACAGCTCATTGAAGCCTTCAACATAGAAAATCACAAGAGGTAAATTTTCATAAAAGTCAACACTATGTACTAGCAAAATCAATTTATACAACAACCTAATTATTGGAGAACTTACAAAAATATAGATTGAACTCAAAATGCATTGAATTAAAAAAAAATGGATCTGAGGCTGAGAAGCTCTGCAGCAAAGTTTAAATACAACAGCACATATGAGGTTTCTCTCTTTCAAATGGATCAAATAGTTGAACAACAGCACGATCATTATAGAGAAACACCAAGAGCTGTAGGATCTCCAACACAGCATGGAAAAGTAGAACTACTGAAACATAATGTCAGAGCAAGTATATGAAAACAAATAGATATACTGGCAAAGACATTACAATGAAGAAGATGCAGCAGGTCTTCATGGTGAAAATGAGAGCCGAAAATAAAAACGAAAAAACTTGGAGATGTTGTAGAAGGTTGAGTATTGTTGTAGGCTGAATATGGCTCAGGTGCGTTGAGATAGAAGCTCCATATGAGCCAACGAGCTGACTGGACTGAAAGAGGAGCAAAAAGAGTCATGTAGCTAGATTTCTGAAAAAATGCAAGAGGGTCATATAGATTTTGTAGGAAAAAAAAGAAAGGAATAGACAGCTCTGGGTGACTACCATTAGGCGTGGGTGACTCAGCGCTCGACAGACACCTCTGGGAGACTACACTTAGACATGGGCGACATCACCTACAGGGCATCCTGGACGACCTCACTACATGGCCTCTTGTGGACATCCTAATCTGGCAAAGGGGCGACATTCTTCATTCTCAGGGAGGCTTCTCTCTTATGTCATATGCTAGGCACCATAGGTGACCTCACGCAACTTCCTTTGGGCGAGTGCTTCTACACAAGGCATTGGGCCACATATCCCAGCCTCCTCTGACCATCGTTGAAGCCCTGGCTGGGGTAACTTCTAGGACCACCACCCGTGTAACTGCCCAGACTAGGACCACCACTTGCACTACTAGTAACTGCCTAGACCTCCTCTGGCCACCACACTCTCCTTGAACATGGTGGCTAATTCCAGTCCTAATATCTGGTCATTCTATCAATACCTATGCCACGTCTATAAAAGGGGAATGCCCTTCCAGTCTCATATATCATCAGTACCCTTAGAGTACCCTTAAGAGAAACCCTCTATGTAGACAAT